>CM060834.1:51530000-52130000 GCA_030762175.1 Metallyticus violacea
ATTTTGGCCCAATGAAGAAGTTGATGAATGTTCAATGATATAAATCTGATAAGAAACAATACAAGAAATTGTATATCCTAATTCATGTATTAAACATGTTCACACTAACTTCACGTACTTACACAACACTAGGACATGTTTCGGAAGAATCACTCCTATCATCAGTGGTTGACAATTACTCGATTTGGTCACTGGATCTCAAAGTATTTCTGCGGCGGTCTTTGATGGTTCTAGTAGGAATTAGCCAAGTTCATCCATGGGCGGAATTTCAAAATTCATTAAGTTTTTCGTATTTTTTAAAATTAAAATATTTTCCCAAGTGAGTTGTGAAGCTCTTGCAACTTAACCTATGGTTTATTTTCATGATTTTTTTTTTTTTGGTTCGAAAGTGAGCTGCTATTGCTGATTTATGAACCTGATTAAAATGAATATTCCTAAAGAATTTTTTTCCTCCAAGTTTCCACTTTTCTCTTTGCATTTCCGATGTAACTCTGATCACAATCTGCCATTTGATTTCATAAGTTCCTGATTTCTGTTCTGCTGGGTCTTTTACTGTGCAACCTAATATATTTTTAATATTATATTTGTTCTTTGGAGCCAATATTGTGCCATGTTCTTTGAATATCCTCTTGAATTTGTTGTGATAAGTTGGATGGTATGTGAAAATTTTGAATTTCTATCTTTCCTTGATGTTTTTTCCGCACGGAAACCTCTAATAGAGTTTTGTCTTTTAAGAAACTGTATATTTTCTGTGAGGATGAGCATAATTTGGACTGTAGATCCAGTTTAACACATCGAAAGAAGTGCTGCAATGAAAATGTTCTGCCTGTAGACATAAAAAATAAAGGTGGTACCCTTCAAGATTACAATGCCAAAATCGTGGATCCTCCAGTAATATTGCTCACTTCAGTACAGAAGGCATCCAAGAAGAGGAAGGAGAAGCTGTTTACTTTCACTGGGGAATAGCAATAAAAAAAAGCATGACTTGCAGTTTTATATAGTATTTGAATTTATTTCTCTTTACATCAACATACAATTTTAAATTTTACAATAAGGCCTATGTCCTCATCAATTCCATAACAGTCGGTCCTGGTGGTGTAGTGGTAGCCCTACTTGCCTCCTAAACCCTAGATCGCAGGTTCAAACCCGGCCATAATCAATGGATTTTTTCGGGAGTAAAAATCCTAAGTATGGCTTCCTTCGGAAGGGAAATAAAAGCGTTGGTCCCGTGTAGTACATTTAGGACACGAAAAAGAACCTCAAGCCTGAAAAAAGAAGCCTCTGGACAAAATTTGTTGGCCGTTTCACGCCCTGAATTGAATGGGATGCTCGTGACCTGAGATGTTAAAGAGCGTCCATAAATAAACAACAACAAACTCAATCAATCAATTCCATAATACTAACTGACAATACAAAATAAGCACATACCATTATGACTTAATTATAAAAATTTAATTCTAAACTCTTCATCCAACTGTTATCCTATACTTGTGAGTTACTTATTTCCTTATACACACTAACACCCATGTTATTGGTGTATAATAATTCTGTTTCTAATGCTAATTTATTCCCATTCCCTCCTCTATTCAATATTTGAATCATTTACTATTTGACCATTTTTTATCTTTTCTCCCTCACCTTCCCTAAATACACTGTGAATCCATAAATTATTACATTTCTATGGTTACGCTTCTTTGTGCATTTTCTCTCATCATTCTTTTCGTCATTCTTATCAATTTTTCTCTAACTTTACCTAAATAGTTCCTTATCATTTTTATATCCTTCTCTCCTTTTACAGTAAAAATCTTTCTAAATGAACTTTTTCCATCCAAATTTTCCTATTTTTTTAATCCAAACTATTACTCTCCGTAACTTTGTTTGATTACAATATAACAAACAATGAAACTCTGTATTGGTTCCTCCACATATTAAACAATTTCCTATTCCTTAATCCTATCTTAATCCTTTTAAATTCATAACTTCAGTTCTAGCTTAAGAAAGCCCTTCTCTACTTGCCTTATCACATTGTTCTGTATTACTATTTTTATTTCCATATAAAATCTCAATGAACTCTTTTCACCTAAACCACTAATTATTTCTTGTCATTCAATATATTCCAATCTTAGATTTATTTCTTTTCAAAATGCTCTGTTTTGCTATTCTTTATTTATCCATACTTTTCTTAAATCTATCTCTTATAAAATTTCCTGCCCTTTGAAATACCATGATTCTTCACACTTATATTTCTCCTGTGTACTAATAGATTCTTTAATAATATCATTCTCTTCTAATGTGGTAATTCTGAATAGCTAATTTATAATTCTTGTGATTATTTTTTTCTTAGTGGAATATCTACCTAATTCTAGCTGTGCTATACCATTTGGGGATGATGATGGTAAACCTAAAATCAATTTAGAAAAACTTCCGTTTATTTTGTCAACATCTTGCCATGGATTCTGTACGCCCCTAATTTCTGACCCATACATTTTAACTTCTACTGTGGTTGTGTATATTTTTTCCAGCCAGTTCACTCTTATATCAAGTCTTCTTCTTAAGCATGCTGTTATAACACTTATAGCCACTTTTCCTTTTGCTATTGTTGCTATTTTTCTCTGCTCATTTTAAATTCCATTAGAGCTTAAGCTTGTACCTAGATAATTAATTTTCCTTACTACCTCTATTTCTCTCCTATTTAACTGCCATTTTTAATCGTTTTTCAACTGTCAATCTCTTTTAAAAATCAAGATCTTTGATTTCTCTTCATTAATTTTCAATCCCCATTGTTTAAAAAAGGTATTCACTACTTCAATTGCTCTTCTCACTCCTCCACTGATGTGATTACTAAATTATCTGCAAAAAACAGCTCTGGTATTTTCTTATTATTTATTACTAGTAGATGTAACTAATCTCTTTTAGTTTCTTCCAAAATGTTATCAATATAGAGATTGAACAGTGTGGACTTAATTTACAACCTTGTCTTACTCCTGTTTTACTCTGCATATAATTTGTTACCTTATCATCTGAAAATTTGACACAAAACAGGTTCTCACTATATATCTTTTGTAATAGTTTTATAAACATATTACTTATTGCTTTCCTTTTTAGTTTTAACCATATTACTTCTATATTTATAGTATCAGATGCCTTCTCAAAGTTTATAAACATATAAACTCTTCCCCTTTTCTCGCTTAAATATATATCTACAATTATATATATTATGAAAACATTATCTGCAGTTCTTCTTACTGTTGTGAAATCTGTTTGAAACTTTGATAATTTCTTCTCTTTCTCAACCCATTTCCTTAATTCTATAGTAAGAATCTTGAGATGTGAATTCTGTTTTGAAATAGAAATTAATTCCTTAAAGAGAAAAATCTTGATCTTTGTACAGCATAATTCCTAAACCTTGATTAATTACTAGTTGCCATATATATTAAAATTCAAATAAGACTTTTCTTTATTTGTGTAAAATGTATACTGGTTTTTGTAGCTACCTATCTGATAATTCAGGTCAGTAATTTCCTCATACCCCTGTACTAAATTTTGCAAATGTTAGTACTCTAGCACCTTTAATCTTCTGGTTCATATCTAATTCAAAAAACATACATTCTTTATGATCAAGTTCATAATTTTATTAACCTCAGGAGTGGCATGGGAGTAAATATTTTAGTGATTAGTTAATAATAAATAATAGGATGTCTCATATGACATTATTAAGTTACTAATTTACAATATGAATTAAGTGCCGATTGCAGTTAAGTAATGTGCTGTCATACTAACAGACACAGTTCTCAGAGATTTTCATATTTAAGTCTTAATTTAAACACAATGGTTAAGCCTATGTAGATCGGTGTAAATTGCTGGGTAAACACAAAAATGGATATGTGGTTACCCTCTTGGAATTTTTATCAAATACTGAAAAAAATTTAATTATTAGTATTATAACTATCTGGAAATAAGTGGCCAGAAAAGTGAGTGATGCTATAGCATAAAGTGATATAAGAAAGTTTTGTAAAATGTGGAAAATTAATTTTTAATTATCATAGTCTTCGGTCAGCTATCCTTTTCCCTTTCCATAACAACTAGAAACACGACAACATAGTTATAGTAATGATTGAATGAATATAAAGAAAAGGAATATGCTTTTTATTTTTAAAATTATAGAATATTTCACATTTTTTAGTTAGTCAATGCCAAAGCAAACCATTATTTCCAAGCTGTTTCAAGTATTTGTATATACATATTGCATAGTCCCTACCTTAACACTTAAGTTTTTCTAATTCATTCTTTTAATTCTTAAGTAAAGTAGATAAGAATGAAGTAACAATAAATAAGTTTTGGAATGAAATAGTCATCATTGAATTTAATATTACACTATTAATCACTGAGATTCAATGTTACCTATAAGCTCATATATATAGGCAATTATTCTGGGTAAAACAAGCATTGAATCAATACTGAATGAAAATGCTAACATAATAAATAAATAATAAGTAAGACATATCTACAATAACTAGAGATGCTAATTGGAACTTGTACAGTGGAGCTAATCATATAATTAAGATCACTGCATTTGTATGGGTAGCTGAGGATGGGGCAAAGAGTTGGTGAAACATGTACTACAGATAATCAAATAAGTGGGGCCAATAAGAGTGTATAGTTTGACTCAATCATACAATGATCTTAATCGTATCTACAGTATTTGTACAGATGTATTTCATGAAAAGTAAAGTTTTGATTATAAACATGACCAAAAACTTATTGAAGATCCAGCACACTATCTCAGAATGGATTTTTAAGATCAAATTAAATGAGATGTGGAATGAAAAGTTTATTACTAAGCATATACATTAATCTCTTTGGCTATCTTTTCGATATTCTTAAACTTTGAACCACAATAAAACAATATATTCTAAAGCAGTGCCAAAATATCAAAAACGTTTATCCTTAAGAATGATTAGAACTTTGAAGGAGATTTTTTTGAACAGAGTTTAATACCCGTTTTTATTACTGAGGCACCGCAGGTAGTGGACATTATGATACATGCATTTGCCATTTATGAGGACTTAGAAAAACCTGGGAGAAACCTCAGTCAGAGAGAGCAGTCCTGGGAATTGAACATGAGACATCCTGATCACAAGTCTGCACCTTAACGACCCTTGGTGGTTTGAAGGAGATGAATAAAGTATCAGATACTAAGTATTTGCATCACACTTACAAGAGATGAAACAAGATACAAATATATGAATTTGGAATTGAATTTCATCATATGATGAAATCTATGATATACTCCAATATTTATAATTACTGAGAATTTTTTCCCTCAAAACTAAAGTTAATAAAAAATGCTTTAAAATAAAATCTGTATTAGAAATAACTCTCTAACTTAGAGAAGAAGCCAGAAAAGAAGTAGTAGTAGGAGAAGAGAAGAAGAGAGATGGAAATTTTCCATATATATTATAAGATCACTCAGTTTGCAGAATGGTAGAGAAATGTGTTTAGGTTCCATTGTTTGAAGATAGATTCAAGGATGTTGCAATAATTTGGTGCTTTATATGCAATTTATATATTTGAAATAATTATTTTAATATCCAACAAAAACACATTATTTTAGAAATTATTGTTTTAATTGCCTACCAAAAGAAGAAAATAAAAAATATCTTGAGCACTATAGGGAGGAGAATGTAAGAGTTTGGGAAACAAATGATAAACCTGTATAAAGATTATTTTGCGAGTGAGTCGAACTAGCACTCTTTTGCTCCACCTTCTTGTTTAAATATGTGGAACCAGTTTCACAAACTCTTAATTCACATCGTCAGTCCCATTGTCGACTGGAGGATAAACCATTATGCTGTGGGGATTTGTAATCTGCATTGATGGAGGTGTACGTCGGTTCTGGTAGTGTAGTGGTAATCATACTTGCCTTCTAAACCCAAGATCGCGAGTTCAAACCCGGCCAGGATCGATGGATTTTTTCGGGCGCAAAAATCCTAAGTATGGCTTCCTTCGGAAGGGAAGTAAAGCCGTGTCAAACATTTACGGCACGATAAAGAACCTCAAGCCTGAAAGAAGATGCTTCTGAGCAACATTTGTCGGCCGTTTCACGCCCGAAGTAGAATGGAACACTAATGACCTATGATATTAAAGAGCGTCCGTAAATAAATCAAATCAAATCAAATCAAGCTAATGGAGGTGTGATGAACTTGAAGTTTATGTTTTCATCACCAGAAGTGTTGAAGTTCATGAAACTGTCTTTGTACTTGTAAATGTATTTTTTCCTCTATATTGCTAATTCTGTAGGTTCTTGCACTAATTTTAATTTTTTTTTTCAATATGTGTGTGTTTTTCCCCTAGAAATGCGATTCCACTGCTGATTTCTCCAACTGCTTGTATTTTATGTTTCTGAAATGTTCTTTTTAACGTGTGCCTACATAGGTACATGTTTAAAAGAAGTTTAGTTAAAAGATAGACAGTTAAAAAGAAAAAAAATGCATTCAAAATAAATAAATAAATAAAACATTCCACAGCATATATAATATATTAACACAGCGTGATTAGGATCTCATATCTGCTATTGCTGCCATTATGCTTTATTAACACGTTAAAAAAATGTTATCTAACTAACTTTTTATTATATAGGTTATAAAACACTGAAGTATTTTGGACACTGGATACTAGCAAACTAAAATATATTAAATAAGTAATTTTGTAATCTAGTAATATTTAAAAATGAAATGCAACAATATGTTTATTTAGTTTTATTTTTTTTTTTTTTAGTTAGAATCAGAAGAGATTATGAAATACTAAACATGTATAGTGACAAACAACTTTCACTAACCTTTTAAAGCTCCATTGAATTCATTCAACAAGCATCCAAAAATGTGACATTCCTTCTGTTTGGACATTACTGATTTCACAGAATCAAGTGACAAAATGTGCACACATATTGGTCTATTGTTAGGTCTTTTCATAACTTAAAAAAATGTGTCATCTTAAAGACAATCCCTATAAAGTCGTTTACTGTATTGTTTTTTAAATTCTTTCTGGAGATGTTAACAAATATCTTCATCACCTGGCATGGCATGTTTTATGACCTTTGAACTACTATAAACGTAATCATAGCAGGTTATACTATCAATATCATTTTCTTTTCAAAAACGATTATTTAAATCTTAAAATGTCAGTAACAATGACTTGCAGCATAAATGGAGTGCACAACTTTACTACTACTACTACTACTACTACTACTACTACTACTACTACTGTTGCTGTGCAAAAAGTTACCGATTTTAGCGATATTACTGTGAAAAAAGTAGGAAATAAAAATAAGAGCACAAAAAAAAAGTTAAAAAATTAACGTAAATGAAATTCAGGCAACAGTGAATACAGAAGAATGTAAAAGAGAAGAAGATATGAGCTTTCAAGCTGTATACCGACAAACAAGAGGGGCAGATGCGACAGCGTCGTTGCAAATGGTTATAAGAAAAGCACCTAGAGGATTTTCGGTAGCCGACCACGTGGAGCAACAATGTCACATAAAATGATCAAGAATTACAAAAAGGAGCCAAGAGATGAAATTCAAATAAGCAATATCTGAACCACCAAAACTGAAGTTAACGAACAAATATGATGTGTTATCCACAAATGTACAAGAAGAAGAACAACAAAGCTTGACTAGCGAAGGAATACTTAACCTCAACAAACCTACCCGTGATTCGGCAACAGAAGAAAAAGTGTTAGTGATCGATGACTCAATAAAATCCTATGTGAATGTGAAAGGTGCACAACACAAGGTATATAGAGAAGCATTAAAGCAGAGCAACTGTGCGAAAAAATAAAAAAATCCACGTGACTGTGAAAATTATAACAAAAGCCCAGGTGTATTTGTCCTCCATGTTAGAACAAACAATTTAAAGAAAGCAAAGAATCCGGAGGAAGTGTTAGGAGAAATATATGAACTGATAAAAACTGCCAAAGAAATGTTATCAAATACGGTAGTGGCCGTAAATAGTGTTGAAAAAAAGACGCGATATACATTCAAGGTTCATTAGATTAGTAACATGGTGGGCTTGTAATACATTACGGGCTCTCTATGTAGACGTAGACAAATATGTGAACTGTACATATATTGGTAAAGATGATCTACACTAAATCGAAAGTGCTCCTACATACTGGGAAAAGTGTTAGATAATGTAATACAAATAATAAAATTAAACCAGGGAAACTAGTCCCTTAACCAGTGGGTGTTACAGAGACAAAAATAAAAAATCATTGTATAGTTCAAATAAGGATACAGTTGTTCAGAGATCACAGAATGATCAAGCCAACCATCAATATTCAGGCTGTAAAAATCCTTTATATGAACATACAGTGCATAAGAACAAAAGTTGATGAACTGTCTGTGTATCTTAGGAAATTAAACGTATTGTACTATGATTAAGTGAACATTGGCCTAAGGAAAAAGAAATTGATTATGTAAAAATTGAGCATTTCAAATTGGATAGCTACTTCTGTCGAAGTATCTATAAAAATGGGGGTGTGGCAATCTATAGTCATTGAACTTTACAAACAAAAAAGCTGGAATCGAAACATTTCGCATAGAAAATATTTTTGAAGCGATGGCAATATTAATTAATGCCTACAATATTAAAATAGTCACAATATACAGGTCACCAGATGGGGATGCTGATCTTTTTCTTGAAAGTATGGAACAAGTCTTGACATATCTATTTAATTTTAAGTATAATGTGATAATTTGTGGTGATGTAAATGCTCATTTTGATATAACTAAAAAGAGTAATACAGCAGGTCTATTTTTAAATTTATTACAGCATCACTGTATAAACACAACTCCTACTCGAGGGTCTGCATGCCTAGATAATATTATAGCAAGTCTAAATCCAAAATGCTATTCATTTAAGGTAATGGAGCATAAGGTATCAGATCATCAACCTATATTCTTTGGGGTTATAATTGAAAAAATCTTGCCCAGATGACCAAAAAGGTTGTGAAAGAAATCTGAGATTTCAGTTTAGAAAATATAAATAAATTTAAGGATAGTTTAGCAGTAGTAAATTGGGAAGGAATATTGTGTAATACTCAGAGGTCAACCGAAGAAATATTTCAGGTTTTCTCTACAGCATTTGATAGGTTACTCAATAGTTCTTGTAAAATAACAAAGATGAATAGTTATTTCCAAACCAAAAGTTAAAACTAATTCTTCAGGACATGTATAAAAAGAGGCCAAATAATTTATTGTTAAACATGGTAAGAAACTATTGGAATCAGTACAGGAAAGCCTTAGTAGAAAGGGGGGGGGAAGCTAATCAAAGGCAAATAGAAAATTCAGATAATTAATGCAAAGCAACAAGGTCCATCATAAATTTCATAACAGGTAAAAATAGCAAAATAGGTATAGATGATAGAATAACTGCTGATGATTTCAATAATTTTTTTATACATTTAGTTGAAGATATAACTTTTCATGTAAATTCTTGTACAGACACAGCAATGAGTTTCATAAATGATATGCAACAAGTGAACGATAACGAATGTTTTGTACTTAAGGAGGTAGCATGTAGGGAAGTTGAACAAGTGACCAAAAAGCTTAAAAGCTCAAAAAGTAGGGATATCTATGACATTTCAAATAATTTCATTAAAGAAATAATGCAATATATCACAGTTTCATTAACCTTTTGTATTAATAGATGTTTCAATGATGGTGTTTTTCCAAAAGTTCTAAAATTTTCAAAAGTGTTACCAATATACCAAAAGGTGACAGGGAAAATGGAATAGCTATAGACTCATTTCACTAATTGCTACAATATCAAAAATATTGAATGCTTGCTAAAGAATCAATTACAAGAGTTTTTTGAAAAACAAAATTTATTTTTTAATAATCAATTTGGATACTGGAGAGGGAAATCAATCATATTGGTAGTAGATGCATTTGTACAAAAAAATCTATCAAGCTTTTGAGGAAGGTAATTGGCACAGGGAACTATTGGTGATCTAAATAAAGCTTTTGACTGTGTGCAAAATGATATTTCATTCAAGAAATTAGAATTCTACAGGACAAAGGAACAAAGT
Organism: Metallyticus violacea; assembly: GCA_030762175.1. Lineage (NCBI taxonomy): Eukaryota > Metazoa > Arthropoda > Insecta > Mantodea > Metallyticidae > Metallyticus > Metallyticus violacea. The sequence continues at coordinate 51,540,090 of CM060834.1, forward strand.
TTAAATATATTTCATCTTACTTAGAGGATCACAAACAACTAGTAAGTATCATATGGAGAAAAGTGCTCTCATATTGTTGATGTGAAAACTGGTGTTTCACAGGACTCAGTGCTGGGGCCACTACTTTTTCTGACAATGGTAAATGATGTATCAAAATTATATTCCTGCCATACAGTTGTTTATGCAGATGACACATCTTTCCTTAATGTAAATAATGACTTCAAATTGCTGTCACAATCTGTAAATGAAACCGTGCAAAAAGCTCAGATTTGGTTTAGAAGCAATGGTTTTTTATCAATGCAAACAAATCGCAAAATATAATTTTCAGCCTAAAAAATATAAACAATCTCTGTGTCAATGTGAAACTTCTTGACATGATAATTGACAACTATCTATTCTGGAATCCTCACATAGATTTTATATGTAGTAAGTTATCATGCACTGTATTCCTACTAGCAAACCTAAGGCTGTCCCTAAAGATTTTGTTCATATGACTGACTTTTCATTCTTTCAAAGCATTTTTAGGTATGGCTTAGTGTTATGGGGTAGTAATCCAAGGATAGCAGAAGGGCTAAAAATTAAAAAACAAAGTTATTAGAATATCAACCAATTCTAAGGAAACTGAACATTGTAAGCAACTATTTGTAGATATAAAAATTCTGACAGTTATTAATATATACACTTATGATATTTTGGTACATATTAAAGAAATTTTGCAAATTTATAATGTAAGGAGTGAAATATACATGTATAACACACGTAAAAGGAATAAAGTAGATATGGCATATCACAAGTTGCAGAAGACCTCTGGATATTACAAAATAACAGGAATAAAACTTTTCAATTTGCCTCTTTAGAAATAAGTGCTGTAAATATTCAGCTATTCAAAGAGAGAGTATATAAATGGTTAATTAAACATCCTTTCTATAGCATACAAGAATTTGGAGTAGAACGTAAGAGTAATATGAAATAAAAAAAAAAGGTTACAATGTATATAATGTAAATAAGCTCTTACTCTTCATCCATAGACTTTAAGCCTATTATAATTAATGTAATTACCAAACAGTGAATAAATTGTTGTTGATATTATTATTATTATTATTATTGTTGTTGTTGTTGTTGTTGTTGTAAGCTTGCAGTTTTAATAAAAATATTGTAGTAACATACCTATTTAAAGAAAATTAATCATTCTCCTGGTTTGAATGACAGCAAACTTATTGATGATCCTATGATTAAAGTTTGGAATAAGCAGGATAAAGTTTGTCAACAATAATTAATTAGGATCATTGAGTCGACTACACACTCTTATTGCTCCACTTACTTATTTATAACTAGTTTCATCCCAGAAGTGTCAAAGTTCATTAAACTGTCTCTGTATTTGAAAATGTAGATTTTCTCCCATGTTGCTAATTCTGTAGATCTTTGTACTGATTTTAATAATTTTGCTTTATTTATTATGTTGTTTTCTGTCCAGAAATGGGATGCTACTGCTGATTTCTCCATTTTCTTGTATTTTATGTTCTTAAATGCTCTTTTAACCATGTGCCTATATATCTCTTTGTTTTTACATGTAGACTTTTTTTCACATTCTGCATGTCTTATTTTGTGAATACCATCATTACATTGTATAATTAATTAGCTGAGGATGTAAACAAAACAGTTCTTGAAAATAGTTCTACATATTATAAACAAGTAAGTGGAATAATAAGGGTGTGTAGGTCAACTCAATCATACAATGATTTTAATTATATGATTAGCTTCATTGTACAAGTTCCAATTAACATTTTTAATTTGTCTACAATTTTTTCTGTGTTTTGAAATCACAGTTTTACTCAAATTAAAGCTTGAAGTTGGCCTATCCAGTTTTTTTAATTTCAACTTTCTTCTCTAATAGTCACAAAGAAAAAGGCTTAGAATGTAAGTTTTGTATAGTGTTCATTTTCTTACATCAATTAATCCAAAATGAAACAAAGAAACTACTTCATGAATTCACACAAAATTGCACTAGCCTGCCATTCAGCAACAGCTAACTACTAATGAAAGAACCCTTTACCACTGCTGGAGTGTGTCCTCACAAGAGTATTGTTACTTCAAGTGTAGTATAGTTGGATATTGAAATAACTGTGAGGTTTCTCACATTTAATATACGATACTGCTCAAAAAAGTTAGAGAAAAATATGTTTAAATCAAAGTCCCAAAATAAATATTGGTACAATTAAATTTTTGACAGTTTATAATTATAGATTGAAGAATTGTGTAAAATTGAAATAGACATTCCAATAAACTTTTGTTTCACAGGAATAGAAATATGAACAATTATTGATTGATACAGAAAACAAAGTAGAAATAACATTACATTGTTTTGTAATCAATGTTTCCATGGTTATTTCAACATGCAGTACCTAGTGTGTCCTCCATAAGCGGCAATGACTTCATAACACCTACATGGCAAGTTTCCCCAGGTTCTGTGGCACAGCAGGGCGCTCGTGAATTAATTTTACCAGTTTATCCTACATGCTCAATGGGATTGAGGTCAGGACTGCATGCAGGCCAGTCCATTGCCTGAATTTGGAATTATATCTTTGGTATTCTGTGCTGCATGAGATTTAGTATTATCATTCATTAGAAGAAAATTAGCATTCATACCATATGCAAAGGACAACATGTTGAAGGATAATGTCATTAATGTAAACGTCAGCATTCATGCTCTATGGAACAACAACAAGCCCTGCCTAAGACTCAATAGTAATGCCAGCCCAAACCATAATCAAACCTCCTCCAACTATGTCATGTTCAATAATGGTTGCTACCATAAATGTGTATGACCACCACAACCCATCAAACAAAATCTTGACTCATCTATGAAGAAAAAAGCCTTTCACTGGCAGAGCTGCCAGGTGAGATGATTATGAGCAAATCTCAGCCAGGCTTCCTTATGCCAACATGTCAACTGAAGGGCTTGAAACGGGATTCTAGATCTGAACCTCGCATTTCTCAGTCTTCTTACAGACTGTTCAGAACTCGTCACTGTGCTTGTTGTTTGTACCTCATTTTGTAGATCTCTGGTTATAGATTTGTGTCTGCACAAAGCTGATAGGACAAAATATCTATCCTGTACCACGTTATCTTCTTCTTATGCCCTTGTCCAGACCACCTCTTGTATGCACCTGTCTCTATATATTGCCTCCAAACCCTAGGGATAACAGAAGGGCTGACATGAAGAATCCTGGAGACAAAGTGAATGGAATTACCATCTTTAATCCATGCAACTGTTTATGCAATTTATCATTCATTCAGATGTCTCATTGATTGTATTAGCCTCAGAGAACACAAAACAAAATAACAATTTCCTACCATAGAGTGCTGTTAAAACTTGTTTTCAAAAAAAATAAGTCAAAGAGTGCTCACTTTAGTTTCAACAGTTCTTGTAACTTCATTTGCTCCTTCTACTTATATGTTTCTATTGCTACTACACTGAAAGTGGTTCTATAGGAAGATCTGAACTTGAACTCTATTCTGTCTAAGTGCCACTCTTTTTGGGCAGTGCTGCCAGATTAGAGCAACAAATATAACTTACTTTTTGAATTCTTCTCTGGTTATAAACCTTTATGATAATTATCAATTCAGGGTTCTGAACCTACCAACCATATGCAAAATTTTTCAATTAAAAAATATATATACAATAGGTCCAGTAGTTAATTTACTTTTGGGAAATAAAAATGTTCACTTTTTAACATAATTTTCATTAATTTCAACAAACCTTTCCCATTTTTTAATTATCAATTCCGGGTTCTGAACCTACCAACCATATGCAAAATTTTCCAATTAAAAAAATATATATACAATAGGTCCAGTAGTTAATTTACTTTTGGGAAATAAAAATGTTCACTTTTTAACATAATTTTCATTAATTTCAACAAACCTTTCCCATTTTTTAATTATCAATTCAGGGTTCTGAACCTACCAACCATATGCAAAATTTTCCAATTAAAAAAATATATATACAATAGGTCCAGTAGTTAATTTAATTTTGGGAAATAAAAATGTTCACTTTTTAACATAATTTTCATTAATTTCAACAAACCTTTCCCATTTTTTAATTATCAATTCAGGGTTCTGAACCTACCAACCATATGCAAAATTTTCCAATTAAAAAAATATATATACAATAGGTCCAGTAGTTAATTTAATTTTGGGAAATAAAAATGTTCACTTTTTAACATAATTTTCATTAATTTCAAAAAACCTTTCCCATTTTTTAATTATAATTTATATGACTTGTAAAAATGGTCTGAGCTTTTACCTACAAAATATTCCAAAATAGCTTCCTCCACTTAAATTTAGATCTTCCTTCAATTTTGAGGAATGTTAATAACTGGAGGTAGATCTGGGTTATTTGGTGGGTGATCCAATTCACTGAATTTATAGTTCTTTCCTTTGAAATCTGGATAGTGTGTTCTAGTACATAGTCATGTAGAAGGCAAACACCATGAATCAGCATACCTCATCTCTTTTCTTTAATTTGCTGTTTGCAGTTTATGTAGAAGGCTGCAGTAATAGTGTGTGTTGACATTAATGTTTTTCTCTTTGAAATTAACTAACAGAATCCTCCTATAGCCCAACAAAATTGTGACGATAATCTTTCTCTTGGAGTGAACAAATATGGCATTCCTTGACCATGCCTCACCAGATGTACTTCCTTTTTGAAAGTGGAACATGGTAGAGGACCATAGTTTCATCCTCTGCCAGATTGATTCCAGAACTTCTTCCCTTTGTTTGATACAAAGTTAAAAAACATTTCATAGCACTCCATTGAATATTGTTTTTGAACTGTTGAGTCATAGTGTCTATATTGCATTGAGCTTCATCATATGGAGATGTACATGAATCCTAAAGATTACTCTTTTTGAAAGGTTCAACTTTGTAGCAATTTATTTCATTTTTCATCTTCCATTGCTCAACACCTCTTCAACAGGAACAATGAGTTCTGGTGTCAGCCCCTCTACTATTCGATCCTCATATGATTCATTTTCAATGTTTTGTTGTTCTAATTGAAACTGTTTATTCCATTCACTTAATATGAAAAAGCTTCACCATTCATTCCATCTAAGGATGGGATTAAGTTCTTTCTTTGTAAAAAAATGCCATATCACATCGTACTCAGTTTTTAAGATATGAGATTATTATACAGTAACAAGCAAACATAAGAGGCTATTTCCCATGCAAAAATTTATTTGATTTTTGTATTTTTGTTGATGATGACAATAACAATGTAGAATATGTGAATGCTATGCTGAAACTCTGCAATGAGTGCTTATAGATATCATCAGTTTTATATTTAATATGTGCTAACTTTACAGTTTTATGTTTTAAAACAAAATGGTGAACATATATATGATCTCTGTGGACTAAGCCTGTTCTAATTATTATCTCATTTAAACCTCAGCTGATTAATCTGTGAGTCATATTTAGCAATCAATCTATTTTTATGCATTTGTTTACTTATTTTAATTTTTTTTCTCATTCTTGTACACTTGCTGGTTGAGCACACGTGATCTTATGGTAAAAAAATACACCGAATAATGGTAATAATAATTATGCAGCATTCCATGCTAGTTAAACAACCTTAAAAAACCTAAAATTACTTAAATATTTTAAAAGGTGTGCTAGAAATTCACCAAGAAATTGGAAATACTTCAGCTTCAATACTTTACTCTGTAGTGTTGCTCCAAACTATGTTTAACATTCACCATGTTAGTCTTATAGTCCCATTGTGTAGATGAATATCTAAAGATGCAAATATACAAACAATTAAACTACCTTCTGTATAAACAATAATTATTATTCTTCTATTGTTTCATGTTAGCATATATCATGTGATTCAATTTTATAAGTTATTTATTTGCTTCCAAAAGAACAACTCCACCTGTTTGTTCATACATATATTTAAAATTAATATAAAATGTACATAAAAATTAAAAATTTACATATTTATAGACTTAGATGTTTGTTAAAAACATAACTATTCATAAACACACATATAACCACTAAATGAGAAAAAATTAGCATGTTAAATTCTATTCACTGTATCAAGATTTAATTCTTGTTTTATGGAATACAACTGAATGGTAAACAATGGGAACCATATGTATAAAACAAAAATATGAAGAAGAAGAAGAAAAGAAGGAAAAGATCAGGTATGGGAAAGGCGGTTGGTCAAGAGTAGCTGTACATTTCCACAAAACTTTGTATCTTCATCTTTGTATAAAATTTAGCTTGTCTTTTGCAGCTAAATGGTTATTTATTATATATAAATGTTACAATGTGTCTCATTTTGTGAGGAATTTCCTGTTTCTTGTCTAACTTTGTGGGTTATGTTGTTCAAATTGAATGCACAGGGTTAAAGCAAAGACTGAACCATTAAAATGTGCATCATTTCTAAAAAATGTTAATGCACACATCCATTCAGAAATGCTACCTTAGCTGCTACTGATGTACACCACAATATTACAGCAATAATAAGATATAATTAGCATTTCATATATAAACAATTACATATATACAAGCTCCTTATATTTCAGGAGTTAATGTGTTAATACAGTAGGTACTCCTATAATTTTGCTCAGTGAGCAGACTCATTGAACTCTGTTCTTTTAAAAAACTGCCAATGCCTCTATCTACAATAGCAGTCATAACAATTGTATGGTTTATAAACATAAAACTAGAGATTAATAACAAACATCATTAGACTTTTAGCACTTAAAGCCTAACACTTATTAATTGGTGTGAATGAGCTTTCAAAAAGTAGCAAATTTTGTAAAATAGGAAAGCTTCAGACAAGTTATGACATATACATGAATTTAAATGTGACTGAGAAAGTTCTTATATTTAAAATATATTCATATATTTTTTCATATTTATGATCTGTAGGTGTAGTATAAGATTATTGTTCAATAATCCTGCCATTTGAAGGATTTGAAAGGTTTACGGCCAGCATTTTAGCCAGAGTTTTATGAAATACAAGTATTGATTGTGCATTTATGCTGAAGAGTGTAAATGAACATGAGTGTTGTGCAAATTCAACCCATTTTATGTGGCTTAGGACGGGAAAAAGGACGGTGCAATTGAGTGAATGATGCATGAAACAAGGTGGATTGCATGATGTGCGTGCAAAGTGTTTTTTTTTATATATGTTTGCTATCCCTATCAAATACACAAACCCCTTAGAATATGCAGGAACTTTCTAATATTATCCTGAAGAAATTGCGCTTGACACACAAATTACTTATTTGACTTAACTAAGCACCAAACATATGCATACTTGCTGAAATTATTAAATTATACTACATAATTCTAGGAGTAAAATTAAATCTACAGCTGTTTGCAATTTAAATCTATTTCACACTCAGATACAAAGTTAACACACTCCTTATGTTAGTTTGAATCTTACTACTTATTTAAGTTATTCAAAATGGATTGAAAAATGAATCTAGTTAAAATGATAGCATACCTAGTTCTAACAGAATATTTGTTTTTTATAAATATATTACCTATTTCTTATATTAGAGATTTAATGCAGCTAACCAATAGGTGTGAAAACACCTTTCCAAACTTGTCTTCTGTTGTAAAGTTACACTTATAGTGAAATAAATAGTCTGTGACAGTTTTTCTTTCAGCTATGCAGAGACCTGTTGTATTTACGACAGTGATAGCAAATTAAAAACTTATGAATGAAACAATTTGTTACCTCAGCCAAGTACTCGATTAAGGAAATATGGATAAAAGGAGTGGCCTTGTGGTCGGGTGAGCCTTCTTCCTCGGTTGGGACGTGCAGGTGCTTGTGGAGGGTCAGCTTCAACCAGTGCTCCTTCCTCTGCTACTTGGCTAGGTTCATCCTCTTCACCTTGAGATACCCACTCTGCTGGTGCCGGCTTGGTGCTGGTGCTATTATTGTCTCCTTCATTACCTTGGAGTTCTCCTCTTAATGGTGCAGGTAAAAACTGCCGTCGACGTGTCTCTTCCTCCAGGTACCGCTGTCGATTCTCCTCTTCATGCAGCTCTTTGGAAAACTGAAATGTGTCTTCTTTACTTGATTTTTGTTCTGAATTTTTCTTATCTTCTTTGACAGGTGGAACAGGAGTAGGCTTACTACTGGTTAGATTACCATTATTGACAACATAATCTGCGCTAGTTTGTGTCTCTTCAAAAATAACATCTTCAGTACTGTTTTGGGTGATACTTTTCTCAGTTATATTTACCATATCATTTTGTACATTAACAGATCTGTTAATGTAGGTGTATGAACTGTCATTTGTGCTTGCAACTGTGATCTTATTATAAGGTAATGCTGATGAAGGAATATTCGTAGATGAAAAAGGCTTCTCCTCCTGACTATTTTTTGATATTAACATTGCTGAAGAGGTAGAAGTAGATGTGAGAGAAAGTGCAATATATGCAGAAGTAGACAAGGCTGTATCATTCTTTTCTTCCTGCTCAAGCACCTTATCGAATGTTGATGCTCCAATTCTTGTCTCTGTTGTTTTATCATCTATCACATAACTTTGCTGTTCTTCCAACTGTTTTCTAACTGCAAGAACAATTTCTGCAGCATCTGCTGGAATCTCCTCAGGCATTATGGTTATTGGTTCATCTACTATCTCTGGTGCCACATTACTTGATTTAGTATGGGAATCTAAGCTAGCTGTCACATAAGTGGTTGTTATCGTTGATGTGGGGCCTTTAGTAGTTGTGAAAATGGGAGACAATGTAGCTGCAGTTGAAGACTGATGTGATGGTCGTTGATCTTTTGATGTAAACACAAGAGGCTCAATAATGGATTCTGCTGATGTAGTTATTGTTAGAGGCGTGGATTTTCTATAGACATCAGGCATTTTTCCTTCACTTGCCATGTTTGTAGTGCTTTGCAGAATAGTTGGAACAGCATCATCAGTATCTCGGCGGTGTCTTGTTGGAGGCTGATGCGACTCTGTGCCTGAGCTGCTTCCAGTTGTTCCTACTGTTGTACTGCTAACTTCTTCATCCTCTCTTTGCTCACATGATAACTGCTTTATCATCTCTGCTCGATCCTGAGGATATAATTCAATGATATTATTTCTAGCAGCAGAATTTGTACACAATAAAACAGATTTTGAAGGAGAATTTCTGGCTATACATTTTTACTAAATGACTGATAAACCAGCATTTATGCACTCTGAATCTAGTGCTAAAGGGTACTACTTTTTTTATTAGCACAATTTAAATTATGAAATGGCATAAGTGAATATCAATATAAACTGACTAGTGTGGATTTATCCAGCCCCAATGTATTAAATATGTGACTATATTATATAGGTAATTTATATAATAATAATAATAATAATAATAATAATAATAATAATAATAATAATAAAGTAGACATTAAATAAAGAAGAAAGTTTAATAATAAATAATGGAATATCAAGGATATTAGCTTTCTCAATCTTTTTTCTTTTCTGTGAATAACATAATAAACATTTTAAAAACAAGACTCTCAGTAAGGTAGAGAATAAAGCAAGTTATATTTGCATGTGTCAAAGTAAAGGGTCAAAGGCTCCACAGCCTTTATGTTTTAGAGATTTCACTAGGGAAGCGAACTTGGGTGACAATATTAATTGTGCACCGAGTGTATTGTTATTGTGTTCCCTTAACCACCAACATAAGCACACACTCCAAAGTACAAACCTTAGCAACAGTGGATGGATTACCTGCTAAAAACTGGTTTCAATGGAAGAAAGGAATGTCAGAAATGTACAAGCACCAAATTTCTCCTGTGCAGTGCATATCACCCAAATGCAGAGGAATTTGTTGAGAACCCGTTATTATCTGTTACCTAATGGTAGTGTGCATTTTCCATGTTATGGGCCTGGGTATGTTTTCCAGTTGAATTAGTTTTCTGACTGGGGCTTTTTTCATAGGTTTTTCCCTCAGTTCTTAAGGTGAATATCTTGGATATTTAGACCATAAAGTTTCTTAAATACAGTGGGCTGAATTAAATTTATCATCATGTCATCTGGCCTATTAATTAAAATTAAATTAACAGTATGTGTGTACTGTGATTAAATAATTTTTTTTAGTTATGTTGTGTAAATCTCATGTCAACTTCTTTAATTTTTGAGAGTATGAATGAATGGTAATTCATATAAATTCAGATTATTTTTAGCCCTTAACTTATCCGCTATTTATTTTCTCATAGTAACGAAATCCTGAATTTTTTTTTTAAAAAAAACTTGTTACTAACAGAAATTGAAATTGACTTGCAGATAGATAAGCAGACACTCCAGAGTACTTTGTTATAATGTTACGTCAGAGAATATCAAAATCAGAACATCTTAGATATAAATTACAGAATTAGTTATACAGCAAGAATGTTGGTAAATATTACAGAATAAAACTCAGATTTTGTGTGTAATGGATGTCTATATGTAATTGTGATATAATACATAAAAAATTAATATCTGCTTAATTATATGAAAATGAATACAACATATAAATAAATAATCAATTTGTGTAAAATACTTTCAGCTTTCAGCAAAATTAAGATACTATCAGTAAAAGAATTACATGGAAAGCAGAATAAATTTAGTTTATATGCTATTTTCTATGAGCAGATACTAGAGCAGAGGAAAATATGCAAGACATGAAAACACCAGAGGAGAAAAATTAGCATAAGAGAAGAACATTTGATAAGAATGTCTAAAGAAAGATTTCTTAAATGTACTCTGAATTCAAAATCAAAAGGAAATAGGAACATTGATGGTCTAAAATAGCATGAGCAATGCAGCATAGATTTATGAACCAACTTTGAGCAGCAAAATAGAAAGTTAAAAAGAGAGAGAGAGAAAAAAAAAAAGACAACATTTGAAGGCATATAATTGATTGGATCGGATATGATTGTTAGTGATAGAGGAGGATATTTCAGTACTTCAGCCTTGCTCAATTGCTGGTTGTTTGCACCTTTGCCTCCAGCGGGAGCACCACTGGGAGGAATGGATAATGTGAGAGAGATACAGGTGGTGAGGCACATGTATAAATGGGGGTCTCTAACATTGTTTCCAGATAGAAACCCTGATGCCAGTGGAGTCCCATCACCCTCTAAGAGGTTCAAGTCCCTCAGAAGAACAATACTAGTTGCTGGGGTAGAAAATATTCCAAAGCACAAGTCACTCTTATTTCACTAGTCCACCTCACTTTGGCACTTTTGACCCTATAACAGAACCAATGGAATGAAAATTTGTGGAATGGAAAGATTTTCTCAGCATTTGTGTAAGCAACCAAAGGAAACAAAACAAAAAAACTAAGGCCAGGATGGCCAGCTCTAAGTGTTTGAATTGGATACAGGACCTCCCAAATGCAAGCATCAGTTCTTGAGCTACCCCACTCAGTGTTTTATATAAAGGAATTGTGTGTCTTCTGTCAACTTCACAGAGAGTTAATCAATTTTGTATAAGATGGTCAGATATTAGAATTTTTAACATATCCTTCATAGAGACCTTATCCTGCTGTCTTTCAGACATTTGCTAACTAATAAAATGTTCAATTTCATATGTAACATCATACTTATAGCCTTGATAGCAGCTGTTATTTGTAATTCTTTTAAGAAACTGAAATCATTTTGACAAGATTTTGCAATAATTTAATTGGTAGTGGCCATGATAATGCTGACATATTGTAATAAAGTATTGGCATTGTGTCTATCATCATCATCATTATTATTATTATTATTATTATTATTATTTTGAAACAAACTTATTGATGTATTGGATAATTATCACAAGAATGCATCTTCTGGACAATGGCAACTCACAGAAGTTTGTTTGGATAGAACAATGCTTAATTTTTAGTGGCTGCCATATACATTTTATATAAGTACTTATGTACACCTGTAATGTCTTATAGCCAACACTTTCTTTATTATGTGAAGGCAACAAATTTCTCTACACCACTGCAAGCTTTTAAATTTAGGTTTAGATTTAAAATTAAACCATATGAATTATCTATAAGTGGTTGGTTACAATGCTGGCTTTCCTAAATCATGTATTGTTACAAAGTATATTCAGTGCTGCAGTTGGGTAGCCTTGTTCTCGCATATACTTTTTGTTATAAGAGGTATCACCTTTGCTAGTAAACAAATTCATCCTAAATAATGTGCTCAAATCTGGTGATAATCACAGAATACCTGATGAGAAGAAGCCAGGAATCTATAAAATCAATTACTCAGAACAAAGTATACATTGGCAAAACAAAAAGCATTGCAATTAGGCTAAAGGAACACTGGAGAAACATCAGGTATAATCAGATTGATAAATCAGCAGTTGCACATTACTTTTGGAGAGGTAAATATGATATACAATTGGAGTCAAATTACTGAAGAGAGAGAAACTTTAGGGGGGAAAAAAAAACTTTTATAAAAAAATATGAAGATATGATTATAAACTTTGAGATCCAAACAGAAGACAAATTAATCCAGAAGTTCATAAAATGTACACTAGAGCTACACCAAGTTCAACCAACCATCCAACCATCAATGAATCCAGCAATTGACTCATAGCTGGTGATGCAGACAAGATTCTGTATAATTCAATGGAAATTCGAGCATAAGAGTATTAAATCGACTCACCAGCTAATTAAGAATATATTAGTTGCTTCACTGTATTAGTTACAATACAAAATTAGCTTTAAATTTAATATTTTTTCTTTTGTTTATACATGCATATATGTTTATAATTTAGTCATTACTGCAATGAGCTTATTGCAGTCATGTGCTTCAGATACTTTTGGGAACCTAATAAAAAGAACTTATTTGTGACTGAGAGTTTCAAACATAAACTATGTATACAGATACAACTGACTTTGAATGCTGTAAAGGATGGTGTGATTCAAAATTGAATTCTTAAACAGAAGATAGTTAAGATAAAGCGCTCACCAATTCATTCAAAGCTTTAGAGAGAGAATGAGGTCCTGGCTGTGTTCTGAAACAAACTTGGAAAATAACCAGTTGCTGTGGGTGAATTTCAATACTTGGGCTTGCTAATATCAGTACAGCAAACCTGCATCATGGTGAAAATGAAATAAGGAGGATTTGCAGGTGTTTCCATCCAAATGAAACTTCTGAAATTCATTGGCAGAAAACATGGACTGGAGACATTCATGTGAATGAAAATATGAGCAATACTTAAATTATTTCTACATTGTCATATTCTACTGTCAAATGTGAGAAAGGTTTTAACCATTGAGTTAATAACATTATAACTGACCAGAGATTATCACTACATGATACTAATATCTCTGTTCTTATGTTTATCAATTCAAATGACTACCAGTTGATCAGTTTAAGTCTGAGAAATATATGATGATATGACTACAAAACCATGTTGCTGCAAATGCCAGCACCTAATACAAGAGTTCTTGCCATATGTTCTAGGTACAAGTGATCTAAGCATAACATATCAAAAGAAACACTTTGAAGAAGAACACTTAATTTTTAATGTAAGGAGCATTGTATTAGCACTTTTCAAAATATTTTTGCAAGTTTTTCATTTGTATTGTTATTAGCTGTTTTATTAAGGTTATTAAGCATACAAACTGAAAATTTATTTAAGAAAATCAACAATATAATAAAATACAATAAAATTCTGTACTATAGTAACTTATAAAATGTACTGTATTCTTTATGTTTAAACACAATTATTAAAATATGTATTTCAAATGTTTTATGTATTAAAATGCCTTCTCTATTATAGTGTCCTTTTTAATGCCAATTATGGGTATATCTTATTATTATCAGTATTCTAAAATTAGTGACTTCTTTTTGTTGAAGTTGAATAAATTCACTCTTATGCTGGAAACTCGATCTAAATATTAATAAATCATGGTCTCCACTAGTATATATCCTGTGAAAATGTTGGGACTAAAACACTGAGTAATTTGTTAACAGGTTGCATAAAGTAGAGATGAAAAATTCATCTGAAATAAATCTGCAAATCCTAAATTAAAGCCTACTTTATATCTGAACACACATCACTTTGCAAGCATTTTCTTATTAATTTCTTCATTCAATTTTCTCTTATCCTTAAAGAAAAAGTTATATAGTTTCTAATTTGCAATTAACTACCAAAAATCTCCTCAAATGCTATAACTGTTCTAAATGTTAGCTATTTCTGTTTGATCTCTTCATTAATTTGAACAAAAACTATACTATATTTTTCAGAAGGGAAAAGAGGTGTATGTAGAAAGCAAGATTAGTTGGAATGTTTCATTTTTTGAGAAGGAAAGCAGGAGATGATGTAGATCTACTTACTGCTTGTCCCTTGCATGTGATGCGTCTTGTCCCATCCAGACCACAGTCTGACGACAATTCCACAGCAGCTTTTTCTGGTAAATAGGTGACGCTTAATGAAGGCAAAGATGTCAACATACAGCCATCTGCCTTTCTAGCCCATGGTGGCACTGCAACAAGAATAGTAATATACTGCAGACAATATAAAAGGGATAACATGGTCTGCAAATTGAGTGAGCACATGATAATGGTTTGGATATTGCATTAATTGTATTTGTGCTCTGCTTAAATGTGCTATTTTTTCATACATATAAGTTTGTCAATAAATAAATAATATTAATTGATATCATTGTATGATTCAGTTGAACGTTACACTCTTAAAGCTTCACTTACTTTTCATAAATGTATGGAACCAGTTTCGAGAACATTTAGTTCCCACCTTCAGCCAGGCTAAAGTTCAATTGTCGGATCATTTGTTGAGCTGTGGGAATGTATATTCTGCTCTGGTGGCAGTGTGATAAACCTATAGTTTATGTTTTCATCTCCGGGCAATGTCGAAGTTCATTAGACTGTCTTTGTATTTGTAGATGTAGATTTTCTCCCAGGTTGCTAGTTCCGTAGGTCCTTGTACTGATTTCAATGATTTTGCTTTATTTATTATGTCGTGATTTTGTGTCCAAAAATGATATGCTACTGCTGATTTCTCTATTTGCTTGTACTTTATGTTCCTGAAATGTTCCTTTAACATAAAGTACAAAATCAGGAACATAAAGTACAAGCAAATAGAGAAATCAGCAGTAGCATATCATTTTGGACACAAAATCATGATATAATAAATAAAGCAACATTATTAAAATCAGTACAAGGACCTAGGGAACTAACAATCTGGGAGAAATTCCACATCTATAAATACAAAGACAGTCTAAAATGAACTTCAACATTGCCAGAGATGAAAACATGAACTACAAGTTTATCACACTGCCACCAGAGCAGAATACACATTCCCACAGTTCAACAAATGATCCGACAGTTGAACTTTAGCCTGGCTGAAGATGGGAACTAAATGTTCTGGAAATCAGTTCCATACATTTATGAAAAGTAAGTGAAGCTTTAAGAGTGTGTAGTTCAACTGAATCATACAATGATAATTAATATGATTTGCTTCACTGTGCAAGTTCCAATTTACATTTTTATTTTAAATAAATAATAATAATTTATTTATTTATTTACTGTCAATAGATTCATTACAAGTTTCTGACATTATCAAAAATGATTCACAAGGTACAAATGATTTACAAAATACGTACAAAAAAATTGTGCCTTATTACATTATTATAGTTTGTCAAACCTGTTTATAGATCTATATTACATGATCTCTTATTACATTAGTATTTACAGTTCATCTAACCTATACTACATACATCTATATATTAAGTACTTTTTAACTGACATTGGTAATTTTTATACAGTATCAAACCTTTATAAATTGATTTAAAATTTACGTGAATTCTATGGAAGTTATCCTTATCTCTGGTATTATAATTATAGATATCACTATTTATTAAGTTACCAATTCCCTTCTTCAAGGCCATTGATATTACCCTATATACATACAATCCAATCCCTGTAAGGATACTTTTCCCTAACAACATTTTTGCATAATTCCATGCTAGCTAATATATATACAGATATTATAGACATTTCTTTTGTAAAACTGAATTTCTAATCTTCTTACCCATACTTCTGTACCATATGATTAAAATGGATAAACAATGCCATTATATACAATTAATAGTAAATTATCACCTAGATACAAAGATAGATACTTCAACACATATAAGCTTGAGCTAATTTTTTACATTTATACTGAACATGAAAATCCAGAGTTAGTTGGTCACCAAGCATAACCCTTGGAAATTGTAGCCAGTGACCTTTATGTGATGAACATAAAGTAAGTTTCTTTGCAGCAAGGACACAAAAATTGAGGTTCCCATTTTGCAGGTTTTTGTAATTATCATCCTGTTCATCTATACAATGAAGGCTTTTAACTCCTCAAGTGCCATGCAGAGAAATTAATCTATATAGAAATGTGATTATCAGGATAGCATATACATATACACACATGGTAATTCATGTGATCTACAATTTGTTCTTAATGAAAAAATGGAAAATAATTGCAGATGTTTTAAGATTCATGAAAAGTTATGCCTATTGAAAGCTTTTATAGTGTCTAAAATAACCAAAAATAATTGTGGTTAAAATAATGGTTATTGTATTTTTTTTTTTTGGTATTCAACTGGCCAAAATTGTTGATTATTTAAATTTTGGCATGCATTTTCAACTTAATCTCCATTCAATGCCAGACTCTTGTCCTCGTGAATTTGTGGGCATGGCTGTACTGTAACAGACCAGGCCAGGATGCCCTATAGGCACAGCTATTATTTCCCAGGTGAGATGCCTGGTAAAGGTTATATGATTATCTGAAATTATTGGTGCTCCATATTTAGGAAATTTTGTGGAAACAGAGAAGAAGTGCAAGTCATTCTACAGCTAACTATCAATGAATGAAATACTGCTGAAGAATATTAGATACAATTGTGAATATCACAACAATGCACAATGTTTATTTTCTAGTTCATAGGCCTAATTTGATTTTTTCCCCTGCATATTGTGCCCAATTGCATTGCATAGTGCTTTCATCATGGTACATTGCCTAAAGATAAGTCTTCAAAGGCTTCTTTAATTCATTCCTGACTGTGCAACAAAAAGAATATAAGGAATTAATTTATGATCAGATGATAGTACTTTGTTCTTAAAATAACATATCCTTGGAACTTGCTTCAGTAACTTACTTTTCATTAGAACATGTTTTGAGAACCTTTATCTGCTCATCAGCTACCTTTTGATTTGGAAGAGTTGACATATTCCTTGAAGGATATACCATTGCTTTTTATTATTATGAAGTCCAAAAATGGTAATGCATAATCTGTATCCTTTTCTCATGTAGATACTAAGCTTGGGTCTTGGAAAATTGGAATATGGAATGAAAGAAAGCACAACTACTCAGGCAATTACATAAAAGCCAATAGCTTCAACCCAAGACAATATAAACATGCAGTAATTAATAGTTTAGCATAAAAACTTGTGAACTTAACTTAGAATAATACAGAATATCAACAGAAATGTAAGAAAATAGTAGGAAAAGCAGTTAACAATGTATTTTGAAAGAAATTGGTTTAAAAAGTTTCAAAAGTTCAAGCAATTTAAGCAGTAAAAAGAAACTTCAAATCTCTTGACAATAACAGAAATGAATGTTTATAAAAATGTAATTATCCTTAAAAATTTCAGAAAATCTTATAATTTCATGATTTTCTGTCGAAATAAGCTGCAACAGTAAATTTTTATGTTTGCTTATACTTTATGTTCCTTCTATGCTCTTTCTGTCAGGCACAAATAATTCTTTTTGTTTTTCCAATATATTTTATTGCAGACTACACATTTTATATGATATATTCCTGTTCTTCTTTTCTTGTCCTATACTTCTAATGTTTGTTCTTTAACAGATTTTTTTTTGAAAAAGTACAATTATTAAAGGCAGTAGAAGGGCATTCAGAACTTAGTACATGGAAAAATATTTATAAATTCAAGAATTGGCTATTGAACTTCAATATCCTGGGAAGAAAACAACTAATTTCAATGTCATCATATGTCTACCAGAGCCAAACGATACATCCTCCAAAGATTATGACAATCTTTCTGACAGTCGACAAGTAGCTGATGATGCAGACAAAACTATATGAAAAATGTTCTAATGAAAAGTTAAGTTAGTGAAACTGCAAGAGTGTTTAGTTCAACTCATCTTAACATATTAACAACATAATATTTTGTTGTCCATGCAGCAAACAAATAAGAAATTTACACACTTAAGTGTTTTCATCATCATAGCAGAGAACTCAGTACCTAATTTTTAAAATATTAAAAATCAAAGATTTGCCCAACCACAAGGCTTTATCATCATAATCATTATAATGTAATTTTACAGTAATTCATAGTTAACTTTCATTTTATTAAAATTTAATCAATCAGAATTATGTAGCCTAGTATCACATTAATAAAAAGCAATCAATTCTTTTAGGTTTTACAGGAAAAAATGTTTCATATAAATCAGTGCAGAGAATATGAAGAAAGTGAAAGAAAATAATTGGTTGAAATAAGTCCTGTTGACTTGAATTTCTATGACTTCAGCAATAACTAGTATATTCAATGATCTTTATAAGGCATTAAATTGCAACTAATATTTCATGAAGCATACTGCACAATTAAGTCTTCTGTATATACTGCCAATAAATCACGCCATCTGAGTCCACAATGAAGAAAAAATATTTTGAATGAAATTTAGGAAGCAATTGCTACAATAAGGGAGAAAATAGTAGATTCCTGCATTTTAGTAGTATCAATGAGACATTGGGTGCTTGTAAGTACTCCCACACCTAACATTAATTTTAATTCAATATCTAAGTAATAATCTTTTTTTCTGAATAAGAAGATATACATGAAGATTGATAAAAATGGGTCTTTCCTTCCAATTTGTTGGAGGAAAAGGCAACAGCTTCAAAAAGTCAATGGTTAGTCTGTTGGAAAAGGCAATAGCTTCAGAAAGTCAATGGTTAGTCTGTTGCTTTTATTGTGAATCACGATTGACAGTTATTAAATGGTGGTACTGAAGATAGTTAAGTTGTTTTTCTGTACTGTTCTTACACATCTAATCCTCTTCTTCTCTTAAAATTATCTATCTGCTTTAACTTGATTCCCATCAAATTCTTAACCCATGCTTTTCACTGGATCTCTGGAACTATGAGTCAGTCCTAAATCCAAGATTGGTGGGTTCAAACCTGGCCAGGATTGATGGATTTTTTCAGGCGTAAAAATCCTAAGCGACTTCCTTCGGAAGGGAAGTAAAGTCGTGGGTCCCGTGTTGTACATTTACGGGATGAAAAAGAACCTCAAGCCTGAAGGAGAGGCCTTTGAGCAAAATTTGTTGGCCATTTCATGCCCTGAGCTGAATGGGATGCTGATGACCTGAGATGTTAAACAGCATCCACAAATAAATCAATCTGGAACTATGAGGATGAATTTCTGCAAGTCAATTCCCTAATCTGAATATGAAGGAAACTTTTTGCAAAAATCTGTTCTGCATTGCATTGTTCATGGTAAATTTCCAGAAACTTTGCTTCTTCCTCAATTTAACCAAATCCATTAGAGCACTTTGATAAAGGCAATTCCATATTGAAACATATTACTCTTGTGACAGAAGAGGTGTCTACTGGGAGTACAACATATACCTTGTAAAATCCAACCTTGTAGCAACTTTTTCTCCCCATCAAGATACCTAAATGAAAATCAATATAATTAAAATAGAAGCTGGGAGTAAAGTAAAGTGCAAGAGGGAGAACGTAATGAACAAAAATACCTAATATGCTGTAATGTGTCATTTGGTAAATGTTCTGGTAGAAGAGGGTAAATGAATACCAGAAGATATGGACATTGATGTAACATGGGTCTCTCTCTCTCTCTCTCTCTCTCTCTCTCTCACATGCCTACACCCACCCAAACAAATATACACTACATACCTGAAATAAAACAGCAATCTAAACAATGGAAATATCAACATTCTCCACCAGAAATGAAAAGTACCCAAAATGTTAATTTACATGCTTTGACATCAATTTCAGTCAATGGAGAGCTAATTTTTAGCTATTAAAATTATTTTATCAGACAAAAAGTGCATCTAAGCTTGGAAATTTTGAGAAAATGTTGGTAATTCATTTTGTGGCTGATTAAAATGTGATGGCTATAATATAAAACACTTATTTTACTGTGTAATTTATGGCTTATTTTTTATTTTGGTGAGTTGTTTTAGGTGCCTAAGGGTTTCACATTTTCCTGCCTAAAATTTCCAGATCTATTGATAAGTATGTAAACATTGACCCTATATATATTAGTTACTAATTTGAATCAACATAATTTAGATAGAGGAATTGTCACTTTTAAAAATAAAAATATTGTAAATAATTAAACTTAGAGTGCCTCACATTGCAAATTTTGAAAAGCATTAATGATAGTAGAACCTGGCAGATGTTACTAGAGCATTTATTGAGAATTAACTACTGAAAACAATAACCAACATAAGTTCACATTCACACTAGGCACTAACATTTTCAAGCATTTTCCACCTTAAATAAAACTGTGAGTGACACAATTGATATAGAATGCCTGTGTTTTAAGGAAGCTAACCTGCCACTTTCCAGGCATAGGGGGTATGGGTTATCTTGGTAAAACTAGTTATTTGTATCTGATAAGAGTGCATTTCATGGCAATTCTATCATGAAGGTGCAAAGAATGTAGGTTTGAATCTTACTTAGAGGAATTTTCTGTCATTCTTAAAAGGTGAATGCAAGTAATTAGTTGCTGAAGGACTTTGGAGTTATGTGTATCATCATTCATTTCATAGAAAAATACCTATGGAAAATCACACTAATGCCACTGGATGCAGGCTTACAAAAGACTAGCATGTAGATTGGTGATGATGTTGATGTCCAACATACCATTGGTTTTTGGTGCCTAAAATTAAGAAATATGCACTATAAAACTGAAATTAGGCTTTAAAAATGTATATATGACTTGAAGCTTCTGCAGCCTTGATTGCTTAATAAGGATTCTTGGGTTATCAAACATGTCACATTATTAAAAATCAAGCTTTCAGCCATTCTGAACTCTATGATCTTCATCAGGAATTCATGCACATTGGGAAAGCATAGGACAATTATTATAAACAATAGTAGGATAATTTTTTAGGGTGCATAGGTTCCTGATGAACTTAAGAGTTCAGGATGGTTGAAAGCATGATTTTTATTTTTATTAATCTGACTTGGTTGATAACCTGAAAAGTCTTATTAAATTACAAAGGTATAAAATGATTATTGTTAGCCTTTCACATAAAATTTCACATATATGATATCTAATGAATTAACATAGCATTTATTTCCCATATATAATATCTATTTTAATAATATAGCATTTTCAAGTAAAATTATTTAATATTAGATTTTAAAAGTCTCTTTAAATTTATACATATAATATACATTCTGAAAAATTACTTGAAATTAGAAATTTTCTTAAGAAAGTATAGTTTTCCTAACTGAAATCAGTAACTCATTGTCTGACAGTTTAAATTAGGACATGTTCTGAATCAGATAATTAGGAAAATATTATGATATTATGGGCTAATATTAGCCACTTATTTTTCATAGTTTGCCTCACAATAAATTAAGTGACTTTTCCAAAATTTCCAAACAAAAGTTGTATATTTTGCCTTGAAGTAAAGTTTGAAGGCAGAAAAAATGTTTCCACATTTACAGATATTAATGGAGTATATTTTATGCATAAGATTAACAGAACAGTCAAGTTCATCAAAATATTTGCCATTGCACACAAATAGAAAATCGTTGGTTTTTCTGCACCAATTCCAGTTTGTTTCTTATTCTTATTCTTCCAATTTTCTGGGTGGTTTCATCAATCTTGTGCTTGAGAGTTTCAGTTATCTCAATGTTTTTGTATAGGGGTATGCCTGAGCTTTCAGTTCAGTAATACTTGAATGTACAATTGATATATATATAAATTAACAGTAATTATAATAGTAGAAAAGGATAAAACACTAAGAAAAAGTCACACTTGAGATCGCTATACTTTGAAGTCGTGGAGTCCTTCTATGGCAAGAAGACAAGTCTTTTTGGACTCCATGAGTCTGAAATATAGCGATCTCAAGTGTGACTTTTTCTTAGTGTTTTATCCTTTTCTACTATTATAATTACTATAATAGTGTTACTTTATTTTTATTTTATATTAAATATATATATTTAATAAATTCTGTTACTCACTTTAATGCACCTAATGTAAGAGAAAAAGCAATGGACAAATTTGACATAGGATGGTATAATTTTATTGCCTTTCAGCCAGCAAAATTCTGTCATTCAACATTAAAATTATGAAGAAAAATATACCTTATTTAATGTAATTTTATATGTAAATATTCTTATTTTATGCACAAAATTAACAAATAGAACTAACGTAAAATTTGGTATTTACATATACCATAAACCTATAAAAAGGTTATGCTTTTAATATCGCAAAATTGTGATTTTCATTATATCTATTAAGGAAAAAATAGGTATTTGCCTAAGATCACCATAATCATGAGCTATCATAATCATCATGAATTGACATTCCACCTCCTTTATTGTTCTGGGTGGTTCAACATTTCGCTTGACTCGTGAAACATAATTGCTTTTTCTTACTGTATGGCCGTCTTCCATTCTGTGCAAAGTTCCATTCATTAAGCTCTCATTTAATTTCCTTTATTTGTTAGTTCTTTCCTTATTTCGCCTCTCGCTTCGTATACCAATCCCTTACCTTGGACCCGGGATATGACTACTGTCTATCCCTCGTCACCGTAAACATTTCTACTCCTCGCCGTGTCAGTTGTCAGAATCTGGAACTGCCTTCTTCAAGAAATCGCAGATTGCTGGACAATAAAGCAGATTAAATTGTCATCTTCTCAACCCTAGGAATCACAACAGTCAGTCCCTCGCTTCTTTTCCTTCTCCTCCTTCCCCCTTCGACTCCTTGAGTCGATAAAAATATTGTAGAACAAGTGGAATTCTATCTTTATCAACGTTCTAACTCTATTAAAACATGTTGTATACATTGTTAATTTGAATTCTTTCTGTATAAATACATGGTTTTATTCGCCTGGTAGATTGGAAGAGATCTAACGGCCCAAACTCTTGCCAAAATAAATAAATATCCATGAATATTTCTTCACTATATTTATGATCCTTGAGAAGCGCTTCAGTCACTGATCTAAAAATATCTCATCTGAAACTTCTAAACGGTTTCTATTTTTTTTAAATCCTTCATGTCTCCGAATTTCAGAACCGAACGGTTAAGTGCCATCCCCTTAGAAAACTTCCAGTTCTTGTATTATCTCATTTTATATTTTTTTAAATTACAGTTTATGTTGTTTTATATTTACCTAAATCTTTTATTTCGGCATCCTAGATAATTAAAATTAATTGATTTTTCAACTATCTCGGATCGCAGATAGTTGCTATTATTCATGTGCCATCCTTTGGAATTGATCATTGCAGTTTTACAGATAATCGGCAAAAGTAAGCAGTTCATTTTTATGCCGTTAATAATAAAAACATTATCTAAAACCTTCAGCCAATTTTCTATCGCGTGTCTTATAAAATACAGGGCTTTCGTTTTAAAACTTATCAGTCTGAATAACTATTTACTGAAAACAATTTTTTACTACATACAAATACACGTCGAAGTTTAAAGCAAGTGTTGGTTACATTTAGGTTCCACTTTGAAATGTCAAATGGCACCACTACCTTATGCTTTTAAAGAGTATTCAGATTTCTTTTCTATCATTACCTGGCAACCTGAATTATTGTTCATTGAATTTGGATAGAATAAACGCAAACAATTAAGCTGTAAAGTTAAAACGAATTTATTTAGGCAATATTGCAATTTTACTAAATTAAGTATCCAGAAGTGCTATCTAGCCAGTAATTGATCCTATTTCGAAAATTTTGACTAAATTGTTTACATCCTATTATTTCTTGTAGGGTATATACAATTTTGAAACAATTAATTACCAGCACACAGCTATTATACCGTGTGTTCAAATTTAAATGGGATCTTCACAGTTATGTTTACCCAGCGTAACCGTAATCTATTTCCTTCGCTTGATGACGAAACAAAATAATTTCTGCATGTTTTCTTTTGTTTCAAATAATTAAGCAAGGGTTTTGTGCTTTGAACTAATATCCATTCAAATTGGGCATATAAATTAGCGATCTAAATTACTTACAAGATGTATTATTTCACACAGACATTAAATAGACAGTTGGACGCCTTTTAAGTAAGTTACCAACCACATCAATTCGCTAGTTTTGAATATGACTAAATTGAGATAACTGCAGATACATTTTGTTAACTGCTGTTTATGACAATTATTGTGCAAATTAGTAAATGAAGGTAATATATTGCGCCAGGAATTCACTCACGCAATGAGGTACATTGTAACGATACTCTCCACAATCAAAACGGAAGTGATTTTCAAGAACAAATGTATAATCTTCTTTTGTAATATTCATGACGCCCTTAGGAACTATTTTAAAAATTGTAATGAAATTTTGGTTACAGTACAAACATGGACGACATTTATTTCTAGTTAAGATGAAAATAACAAAATAAAAAATACGAGGAGCATTCAAAAAGTTTTGTAATCAGCCTCTCCATTGTTGGATAATAACGTCTACAAAAATTAACTTAAGTAGCTGCAACAATGGACTTTAAGCTACCAAAATATGCATACGTGGAAGTTTAAACTTGTATAGTCACTGTCGTACAGTCTGTTGAGTTCAGTCGTATATCAATAGCTGTGAACTATCATGAATATTTTTAAAGAAAACTTCAGATTACATTTTCGCAAGCTATAAGCTAAGCGAAAGAAGGGAGGAAAAATCCACGAACACTTGGTAGCTGTTCATGGTGATCAAGTGTGTTCAATTGATACTATTACAAGATGGATGGAATAGGGCGGAAGACTATGAAAGACAACCCTTGCTTTGGCTGGCCTCGGAAAGCTGTGAACGAGAGAAGATTTCCAAGAGTGAAGAATATGATGGAAGAAAATGGGCCATTGTTGAAATGGTGATAGTATACTCCACGAACATTAAAAGCTGCAAAAAATCTGTGCAAAATGGGTTCCACATTCCCTAATCAACGAAGAGAAGAAGAGGGGAAAGGAATGTACAAGGAAATTTTTGAGATTAACAAATGGAAAAAAGCTAAACCAAAAAACCCGAAAGACAAAATTTCTATTATTAATCCTTTTTCCACCAAATGGTTCTAATCGTTTGGTGGATATATGCATTGGTGAGGTGATGATATTTGGTTTAATTACTACACCATCCCAAATAAAGCTCAGAACTGCGCGTGGGCAAATGAGAATGATCCAAAAACAGCTCGACAATATTTTCGTTCTCGGAAGCGAATGTTTACTATTTTCTTCAACTATGAAGGATCATTAGTGACTGACTGTATGCCAGAAAGAATGACAATGAAGGGAGAATACTATGGCATTTATATTTTGGATCCTTTATACGAAGAGCTGAGGCGGAGGTGTCCAGACAGGAACTTCAGTGCTGTTGCGTTTGCACGACAATGCCTCTCTCCTCTCAGAACAGCTGAAAATTTGAGGAAACTGGAAATCGCCAAAGTCCAACTGCTTGACCATCCACCCTACAGTCCTGACCTTGCACCGTGTGACTTTTGTGAAATCTTACATTTCTGGAAAACTTTTAAACTAGTGCACGACCTTGCTCAAGCTATAAATTCAGCTCTGTTGACAATATCTCAGTCCGAATAAAGTAGTGCTTTTGACAAGAGGTTGTACCATTTACAACTGTGTGTGGTGAGAGATGGAGAATACTTTGAAGGATATGAGGAAAAGTTTTCGAATTCATTCCTTAGTTTGGACTTTAAGGTGACACTTGCAAACTTTTTGAATGCCGCTCGTAGTATCCGATGTCAAAAAGGTATGTTCTACGTCGTTGATCTACGTATTGAGGGTTAAACGCGCCCCATAATAAAATTAAAAGAAAAAGAAGTCATATTTAAAATTGAAATGAAATACCAATATTTTTTTGTGATTTTACTCTGTTCAAATTCAAACAAAAATAATAACAATTTAGGTTTCTAGACAACCATTGAAAACAAAAGAAGTGACAATTGCATCAGCTTTAAATGTTAGGTATCATAAGGTAGAGGTGTCATTTGATATTTCCTAATGCAGTAAAACGTAACATATAATCAATAAGCATGAAACATCTCCTTCCATGGACGAGAGGCTGCCGAAGTTTTAATCATAGTATAGGTGACTCTGAACATGGCACAGCGGTCCAAGATAAACAAGGGCAGGTTCAGACATACCAAGTACACTCAGGTGGAACATAAAGTAGCGCACTGGCTGTTCGGAACATTTGGAGTGAAATATAACCAATATAAAGTTGTTACTCTTGGTAGTCCTATGTGGAGTGTACAGTTCAACTAAAGTCTACATATTTTACAATGACGAAACATATAAAGTAATGAGTACTCCCACGTGGAACTCTTATTGTAGCGGCTAGCTCTGATTGTTGGTGGCCCCAAATTTGAGGACGGTTACGAGATGCTGTTAGCTCTGTTTGCTGGTAGCCCCACGTTGATGTGCCCAATTTGCGAGCGTATTAATCATTGCGGTTGTTGTTTGTTGATAGCCTCGAATGGTAAGGACTACTTATAGTTGTTTCCGTCCAAAAACAACAAATACTCAGGGGAAATGCGTAATTTCGTTGATCCTAAATCAACGGAACTAGGAAGAGATTTTGGCATCGTAAATAAACACGCGTTCGAGGTTACTTCTAAAACTGATTTATTTCATGTGATTTTCCTTAAAACATAGGTGCTTTGCCGTCGATAGAGTCGAATCACTTTAGCACACTTATCCAGCGATGTTTCCACTATTAAACTTTGTCCGACATTATGATCACTGAACCGAAGACTAAAATGGAGTCGAGAATGAATAGCGTAGAAAATATATTAGAACAGAATCGAACAGAATGAAAAACAGCCCGCAATCTTGTCTTTATATGCTGAAGTGGTTTTAAATAAGGGAAATGAAAATGGTGGCGGGTAGTATGAAGGAAGAATAGATGGTATGATCTGATAGGTAATTCATTAAAGTTGATTATGATCGTGATTGATTAAGGTTAATTGATTGTAGTGATGCCGTTGTTTTCTCCTACTCCACAGACGATTCTTGTTGTATGGGTGTCTCGGCGTAGCTCGATTTCTCCTGGAATTTTCTGATCACTTGGGTCAGGGGGAAAGGAATTTGAGAGCTGAATGGGAAATGAAAAGGCTTTGTGATTGCGAATAGAAGCACAATTTATTTCTGTTTATGTCTTTCCTGAGGAAGCGTTCTCGCAATAAAAAAGTTCTTTACAATTTTCTCCTCTTACCTAACATAACAAAGATGGGGATCCTTGACCGTATACAATAGAGACGCCTTGAATACGACCCTTTTAAAGACATCCTCAGGACCTAACGGGACATGGCTCATTCTGACACAATATTAGCTATACACAAAAACAAGATACAAAAGAGTACATGTTGTTATGCGCCTTTTATTAAGTCAACAAACATCTTTCCTATAAGTGCACTCTGGCCAGGGAGTATATGCAATATTACAACAAACCTTCAACCAGACATAAAAAAAGCAAATAATGCAAATGTGTTTAAATTTATATAATATACAACTGATAATTACGACACTATAAATATTGGGGCGTTGAAATCAATAAATACTGCTTCAATACCTGATTCAAATAAGAATGGAATTGGGGCAAGCAAGCCGCATGTAACACGCGACAGCATCGCGTCTATACTTTAAACTTTTAAACTCTACTCCTACACTGACTGCTTTTGAATTTTCCTGCCCTCGTCTGGTTCGTTCGCCCCAGGAGTTTAAAAATCTGTCATATGATATGCCACTTCAAAGTTTAACAGTTTCCAGTTGTAATGGGATCAACTGCCTCCAAGGGCATTTAAAAGATTCTACATTAACGCATTTAGGGGCAATCGCTTTCTCCTGACCAAAACATTTGGTTTTAAAGATCCCAAGCACAATGGGCAATGTCATTGGCTCGCTTCACCTTAACACAAAAGAAGCATATCCTTCCAAGATTTGACAACTACATGTATTTCCAACGCTATTGCGGACAAAGCACTGAGTTTTACCATTCTACTAAGATGTTAAGCTATACGACACATGATGATCGAGGAATATACACTATAAAGTAAAAAACACATATTATAAAATATTATTACAAAGTATGGTAATTATGGAAAGGGACTTTTTTTTGATTGATTTATTTATGGACGCTCTTTAACATCTCAGGTCATCAGCGTCCCATTCAACTCAGGACGTGAAACGGCCGACCAATTTTGCTCAGAGGCCTCTCTTTCAGGCTTGAGGTTCTTTATCGTGCCGTAAATGTACGACACGGGACCCACGGCTTTACTTTCCTTCCGAAGGAAACCATACTTAGGATTTTTACGCCCGAAAAAATCCATCGGTCCTGGCCGGGTTCGAACCCGCGATCTTGGGTTTAGGAGGCAAGTATGGTAATCACTGCACTACCAGGACCGACATGTGGCAAGGGAAAATATATAGAAATTATAATAATATTATGGGCGAAACCGTAGGAACAGAAATTATAATAATATTATGGGCGAAACCGTAGGAACAGTTTCACGTGTTGGGTTTTAGCCCCTTAAATTCCATCTTACACAAAGCAGAGAAGATTATTTTATTTACTGAAAATTGTCAGTTCCAATTTCTTCTACCAGGACACTCAATTCCAAAATGCTAATTTTGCTTATTCCATCTTAATAACACTACATTACATGCTTTTGGCACTGTTGCTGAGGCCAGACTAGGGAATCCGTTTCTAACCTCCCTTCCTCTGCAATCATGTACCACGCTCGCGTCAACCATACGCCGATATCTTGTTTACGAAGGTATTATTTCATCTCTAGTAATCAAAATTAAACTATCCCCCTTAGTATCTAAATTGACTTTTTTATTTTGTTTGTTGTTTTTAATATTTCCCACTTTTAGAGCGAGTTAATTTGAAGAAAGTTGGCTAAAAGTGTTCTATGTGATTTATTGTTCTGCTTAGGCAGTGCATATGTAGGTAAGCAAAAGGACTTTCAATGTTCTGAAAATGTTCAGATATGTTGCATTGCTTTGCGGAGCTCCCACTTTCCAGGGACATCATGACATCATTCGCTGCACTGTAAAATCCATTACGCCACGTATGTTAATTTTCACCCCATTCCGGGCTTATTTTCATGTTCGGTCAAACATGAAGCGAGAAGAGCTAACATTTCTTGTTAGTTATATAGAGCAATTAGTATGCTTACTAGGTATATTGTCTATTCCTGAGCATAACAGAAGCCTGAAATATCGGGGTTACGCTTAAAACACAGGATTGTCCTTATTGACACAGTGAAGGATTAATGAATCACCCACCTTTGTGTTTTAGGCAAATTCCGAAGGAATGTAGCTCTTGCGGTTGTAGCCATGAAAATATTTTTGAAAATGTTTTCAAATTTCCATCGATATTACCTACTAGGCACTAAAAATGTCATTGAGAATATATATACAAATGTCACTTGTCTTCTTGCCATAGAAGAACTCCACGAGTCCGAAATATAGCGATCTCAAGTGTGACTTTTTCTTAGTGTTTTATCTTTTTCTACTATCATAATTACTGTTAATTTGTTACATTGTTAATAGTGTTACTTTATTTTTATTGTATTATATATGTATATGTGTGTGTGTTAACGCTCTAGCGGTCGCAGTTTTTGTTTTTCTCAACGAAACTAGATATATTTAGTTTCTGAAAATCAGGAAAACCAGGCCATTAGGAATAGAGGGTTACCTGAAACTCAGATTTTAAAAAGTACTCTAGCCGCACCAATATTTATATTTTCGCAATGAAACTCCTTATATAGCATTTAAATAAATACAAATAGAAATAGTTCATGAAAATAAGGGAAATCGGGCCATTAGGAGTGGGAGTATATCTGAAACCCAAAATTTAAAAATAGTTTCTAGCGGCACCAATATTGGTTTCTTCACAACAAAACTATATATACGCAATTTAAATAAAATAATAAAAACAATAAATTAGGAAGTTGGAGCATTAGGAGTAGGATACTTGAAAACCGAAATTTAAACAGCGCTCTTGAGTTTAATTTTATCCCTATTGTTTTAAAATAAACGGAAAAATTAACTTAGCATACAAACTGTATTTATAACATTGCATACATTTTATATTTAATAAAACACTTTCGTGAATATAGTAAATGTGAAATATTAATCCAATATGTGTTTGAGAGTCATATTTGTACGTAAGAAAGCGCTCTGTAATAACCGCCAGAAAACGTTTGAGTTACATGTTTTTACTACAAAAACGTTTAAATTAAATTTCAACGCCAATGAAAATCGAAGTAACTTTCGATTGTATATTTTTGATTGTGTATATTTGCTTAGTAAATTGTAATTGTTTTTAAATAGTAAATAGTTTTGTTTTATTGAAACATATGAACATCTTAAATGCACAACATAACTCGAAACTTCTGTTATTTCCCCCCCCCCTCTCTTATTTTAGTGAATGTAAAGATATCAAGGGATCAATTCATAAACATGGTTATTTAAAAATGTTTAAAAATACCCACACAATACAGATTTTTCTATGAGTGTTCATATATTTCATTTAATTAACAGTATATCATAAATTGTTGTGGTTTAACAACAACAAAAACAATAATAATAATAATAATAATAATAATAATAATAATAATAATAATAACAATAATTCTAAAAATGTGGTTTCTCTTTTGCAATACTTATAGATTGCAGAATTCTAACTTTGTTCCTCTAACACCATATAGTGATGCCATATCTTATTTCATTTTATTAATTAATAAGGCCATAGTTTGGATTTTACATGTTACTCTACTAGGTGAGGAATTCGCTTAGTTTACGCAGCTCCATATATATACCGGGTGCTACAGTCGCATTGACTTGAGCGAAACGTAGGAGCTGTGTTACCATGGCAGACAGCTTTATGTAACTGGGACGTAAACAAGATTGCTTCTTTCCAATGTGTAGTCATGGAGTGGCTGGTGGAGCGGGAACGACGATGTGATGGTGTTTGGAAAGTGTCTGGGTAATGGTAGATAAACACTTGCGCTTTATAGGCATCCGTGTTGCAGTTTATTTTATCAACTAGAGCAACGACTACGCCAACTCCACCTAAATGACGGTTGTCGTTAACACCGGCAGTAAATGGGGTAGTAGAGAACGGGGCTGCTGTTACACTTGCCATTCATTACTACTTTGAACACTAACTAGATTTCGCAGTAAAAAGTGATTAAAGTTGTAGATCGATGGTGGGTTATGACTGCTAATTACAAATATTTTCAAAGTTTAGTAGCCGGCTCAATAATTTCTTAACACGTTTAATAAAAGTATAATCAAAGAATATGATAATTTTGGTGCAGTTGGTTCGAAATTAATGGCCTATTCAAGATGAAACGTAATCGCAAACGCAACATAAATATAAAGCTTTGCAACTAGATTACTTAATGGGGTCATTCACAATGATTTACATGGTTATGAATATAAACTCAAAGCTTGCAAATTTCAAATTTTCATGTTCGTGTTGACGGAATTTGGAAATATCACTACATTGAGGAGCTTATAACTTATTCCATAAACACAGCCTTATGCGCCCTTTTTCAAAAAAGTATGGCCTAAAAGCCCATTTACATCATACATTTAACATGAGCACAACAAACATATAAATTTGCGATCTGATTATTTGATGGGACAATTCACAATGATTTACATGAGCATAAACATTAGCATTACCATCAAATGATAACATCAAAGCCTGTAAACTATAAACGTTTATGTTTGTGTCAATATGATTTGCAAACATCCCACACTCGGAAAACATATAGTAATTGTTCGTTTAATGTCTCATCACCAGAGCCAGGAAGTTCAGATATTTATTTTGGTTAAAATAGTCAGGCAAAAAGGCACTTAAAATATTAAAAACAGGCAACAATTAAATTAAAAGTGAAAACAGGGAGCAACATCGTTCATTATTAATGAAAATAGGTATTTAAGACACTTAATAATTTCTTTATTACAAAATGAAAGTATTTAAGCTTTCTTTCCTTGGTTACAAGAAACAACAAGATGTTTTTTCAAGGTATCAACTGTCATAATCAACCGCTTTAACACAGAACATTTTTCATCATGAAAAAAGAACGTCCTACTTCCACTGAAGTAATTGGAGTATATTTAAACAAGTTATTTTGAAAGGACTCAAATAAGTTACAACAGGACATTCACATTTCAGGAAATGTTAATCAAGACAAAATAAAGTAGTTTTATGTAGTTCTGGCGAAGGAGCAAAAGATGCGCTGTGGTTTCTGGTCGAGCCCATTTTCTGCTGTTGCGTTTATAGGGACCTCAGGTTAGTATCTCTCTTATTTCCGTGCTGAACACATTGTAGGGACGATTTATTGACAGCTGCACCACTCTCATCTTTCTCGCATGCAATTGTTTGTTACATTTGTGCAAATGAGAAAATTGTCTTACGCAGATCGATATGAAGTAATTCACCAGTACTATTCAAAACTATAGTACTTCCCTCATCCTGTCTATTTCCTGATATTCGTTCGTATGCCCGGGGTAACCGTGCGTTCCTCCTACTAATGAAGGTTCTGGTATTTAAAGAGCATAAATGATTGGGTTAAGGAGAAAGTTTTTGACTGCTCGAAATGAAATAAATGCAAAACAAGATTCTCAATAGATATTTTTATGAGGTGAACATTTCATTTAATTTTTATAATTTTTTTTTCATTTTGATATATTGAAATTCTTTATGCGCCTTTAAAAATGCGTAAATAATCGCAAAAAAAAAATCCAAAACGGTCCAAAACAGGGGAAAAAATGTTCTGTTGCCTTAAAATAGGCAAAAGAAGCATA
Organism: Metallyticus violacea; assembly: GCA_030762175.1. Taxonomy (NCBI): domain Eukaryota; kingdom Metazoa; phylum Arthropoda; class Insecta; order Mantodea; family Metallyticidae; genus Metallyticus; species Metallyticus violacea. The sequence continues at coordinate 51,573,149 of CM060834.1, forward strand.
GGGAGGGAAGGCAAAAAAAAAAAAAAAAAACCGACCCCAAATGTACGGAAACACTTCATTTCTAAAGTATTCTCAAATATATCCGCAAAAAAGAAAGAAAGAAAGAAAGAAAGAAAGAAAGAAAAAACAAGGCATTTTTCCTAATTTCCGACTCTTGCTTAACACAATATATACTCATGGGCGTTTTTGCGTTAGGTTAATGTTTAAGCCTGTGAACAGAAAAATCTCAGAAGTAGAAGTGAGGCACCACCTAGAATTGCACCAATATCTTTTTTAATGTTTTGGATAGAGTGTGGATTAGAGAACTTACTTTCCTGCAGGTTTCAGCAACATGATTTTCCCAACACAGATTACTGTCTACGAGGTGCAATAAAGTTATAACACCTCCGATTTTTCCACCTCTTAACTAATCACACGAAAACTATGAAACTTGTGTCACTTCTCGAAGTAATCTCCCTGCAGCCGTACACATTTTTCACAACGTCGACGTCATGATTCCATGGCCGCTGCGAACGCTTCTGTAGAAGTCTGTTTTGACCACATGAAAATCGCTGATGCAATAGCGGAGCAGACTGGCGCTTCATTTCAGGATTGAAAAACGGCATCCATGTCTCATCCATTGTCACAACCGATGAAAAGAACGTCTCATTCATGTCGTCATCACGCGTCAACATTGCGTGGCAACATATCACACAGGCAGCCTTGTGGTCATCTGTCAGCATTCGTGGCACCCACCTGGAGGACACATTTTGCATTTTCAATTCTTCATGCAGGAATCTGTGCACAGATCCCACGGAAATGGCAACTTTGGAGGCGATGTGTTCCATACTCATTCAGCGATCATCCAAAACAACTTTCTTCACTCGCTCGTCATGCCGGCTTGAGCGAGGCCGATATTGCCTTGGTTTGGTGTCACACCGATCTATCTTCCTTGAACTATCGCACCTATGAACGCACATTAGACGCATGCATGACACCATCACCACATGTCTCATTCAAATGGCGATTAATTTCAATCGGTGCCAAATCATGCAAATGGAGAAAACGAAAATGATTACATGCTGTTCTTGTAATGAAAACTTCGCCATTTTGAAGTATCAAAAACAGTCCTCACTCTCGCCGCTGCCGCTAGAGTTCTGTGTACTGTACAGGGCTGCCATCTCTATCAGGCATTGACAACGAGAGCCCGCGTATTTTAAAATAAACCGCATGTTTCCGTTTCCAGTCTTGAGGGGGAAAAATGGAGGTGTTATAACTTGAATACACCTTTCATAACAACCCCAAGGTTCCCTATGGAAATGCAATGAAAATAAACACAATATTTTTTCATATGATCCTGCGGCTCATTATTACCAAACTGTACAATGGAACAATACAAAATTACATATGTGCCGTTTATTATGGTTTTAACTAAATGACATTTTCCAAGTTCTATATCGTTTAATTTTAGGCGGAGTCAACGATATTCTGTAGTCGTTTTACTTTTCCTAACTTTGCTTGTTTATTTTGAGGATCCCACGTGGTTTTATCCCGTGTGCTTTCTTTTGATGTATTTATGTTCTCATATTGCACCACTTTGGACAGGTGATCATTTTTAAATATATTTATAACTGAAAGAGTGTGCACAAATAGATTTGTATATGGTACGCAAAGCTTATGGCTGTATGTTTCCTGTTTTAAATTTGTATTATTATAATTAATAATCTGTTGGGCAAAAAAATTATAAAATGTATACGATTGATCTACACACACTCATCAGGTAAGCAACGATTAAGCACGTAATATTTTTATTTTATTAATAACTACCAATTTGTCAATATATGGCCATATAACTAATTTGTAAATTCCGATCTTTGGTTAGTAGGTTTTCCAAACAATGAGCCGGGCAGTCAGCCAGTGTAAGCTTCTTTTGGCCTGTGGCTATGTTCGCAAATTATGACTTTCTCTTTCTTTTCCTCTAGAAGGCCTGTTTGTGCTGTATAACTTTTAATAATGCCACAACAGTACCGAAGTGAATAATTTTTACTATATCTATATGTGTTGAAAATGTTATTCTATTAATTTGGAAAAGTAGTAATTTAAGTAATTAAGGTAAGTTGTGGTCTTTTATGACTTCAGTAATGATTTGCATTTAATGTGTTGCGTTTGTTTTATGTGAATATTTTGTGGTATTAGCTGTTTCCTGAATAATGTTTAAATTTTGCTCTATGTACAACTATTTAGCTTCGTGCTTACACCTGCTAAAATTACCCTGTTACATTCTTTGTTGATTTAAATGGATGGTTTATATCGGTATAGTTATTATGCATTACTATTAGGTTACACTAATTTTCTCAACAATTGCATTTTTTATTATTTTTTTTCCTTGTAGTGCAACTATTAATTATTTATGGGGACTTCTAGTTCCTTTTATTTTTTCTTTGGTTACAGTATTTGTTGGACTTTGTTAAATTTTTAATCACAGATATTAATAAATTTATTAGCTCTGTACTAGTCTTTAACAGTGAGGTACTTTAGTTATGGGCCGCCTGAACAGATTTTTTTTTGATTTGTTTTATTTACGGACACTCTTTAATATCTCAGCTCAGGTCATCAGCGTCCCATTCAATTCAGGCTGTGAAACGACCGACAAATTTTGCTCAGAGGCCTCTTTTTTCAGGCTTGAGGTTCTTTATCGTGCCGTAAATGTACGTCACGGAACCCACGGCTTTACTTCCCTTCCGAAGGAAGCCATACTTAGGATTTTTAAGCCCGAAAAAAAATCCATCGGGTCAGGCCGGGATCGAACCCGCGACCTTGGGTTTAGAAGGCTCGTATGATAACCACTACACCACCAGGACCAAGCCGCCTGAACAGTAGGATAAAGTGAAATAAGAGACAATGCTAAGTGTTTTTATTTTTACTAAAAGTATAAAAGACACTGTATTTAAACTGATAACATCACGCATAAACTTGTGTTATAAGAGATGTTGAAAATTTGCCCCTTAGCGGCAACACACTGCCGGCATCTACGTAAGAAATTCCTGTGTTTCATTTAAATCTTTTTCATAATTCGGAAAAGGTTTCTTGCCTCTTGATACTCTATACAGTTTCTCTACCTGGAACACGATAGCCAGGACATTTTCTTGGGAAGTACCTTACCACTTCTCTGCAACTGTATCGTACATAAAAACTCCTTCAAGACGATGTTGTGACATATGATGAAGGGTTTAACAATAATATAATAATAATAATATGATGTAATAAAAACAGTGTTGAAGTCACGTATATGAAGTAAGTAGCGCTTGGTTCCACACATTGCTATATGTTTGTATGTGAGGGAAAACTAGATCTGCGCATGCGCAGCAACGCATGTCTGCATATTTGTAGTAAGGCATCGCGTTAATATGTTGAAAGAAATGAAACGGTCACGGGCCCAGCGGCGTCCTTCGGGAGGAAATACTTTTACAAATGTTTTAAAATGTGATTAGGACATTAAAGAACGCATTTTTAATAGCGTTTAACGCCCGTTTTTACTACTGAAGTAACACAGGCAGTGAGCACTAGTGATACATGAAACGAAATGATGTATTGGGAAAGAATTTTTTTTTTAAGGAAGGAAACTTCCAGGCCTAAATTTAGGGTACGTCCCCGGCATTTGCCAGTATTGAAGACTGAGGAAAACCTGGAATAAACCTCAGTTAGGGAGGACGGTCCTGGCGGGATTCTAACCCCAGACCTCCCGCTCACGAGTCCGCGCCTGAACGACGTCGGCCACCCGTGGCGGTAAGAATGCATCAACTTCAATTTATACCGTTCCATTCCATTATATTATTTTTTTAATTTCCTATCCATGTGTGATTTTCATTCTAGAATGTTATGAATTTTTAAGGATTAAGTATGTGAGCTCGTCCCTATTGTCCAGCCATTAGGTAAATTTACTGTAGTAAAGAAAGATAAGCGAGTGCTCAAAAGTAGGCTGTGACAATATGTAGTGGCATAACTAACGAAGAACAATTAGCACACAAAAATACACGTTAAAAGCACGGAGAAATATACGAACGTCCAACTAATTGCTGATAAAGATCCTTTAAACTAACTACAAGTGATACATGCACATGCGTTATAGATCTTGATAACTGACTTCTCCGTCAGACCCTAACTCAAATAATCTGACTATATTTTAAAATCTTTTTCCGCATTACGTATTCATATTAGAACCTATCCACAATCTTTAAAGGTTTTATTCCAGTAACTTATTTCCTTTTTATCCAGCTTGAAATTAGCGAGAAAACCTTATTTAAATAATTTAAAGATCGAACGTTGCAAATTGATGTGCAGATAACAATAATAAGTGAAAAATTTCAGTTATTTGCTTATTAAGTGTTTTTACCCCAATGGTATGTGTGAGCTAAAATACACATGAAAGGGCGGATATTTTATAAGTTATAAAGGTAAAGTTTAATAGTATGCTCCTTTATTAAACACCGCTTTTAGATCAATTAAAAGATGAAGGGATTTTGAATGAGAAAGCTTCAGCGATTCACATATAGGAGTACAACTTACGGTTTCCACATGCGCTGTATATTTACCTGGCAATTCGCAGATGAAGGAAGCAACTTCCGGACCTCCGCAGTTGAAACTGTGCCATCGGAAATCAGCAGCGGGATCAATGGCGGCACAGAGAGCAGACTCTGTCTTGGGTATCTGTTCCTGCCAGTAGCCTCCACCCTTTGCCAATACTTTGTAGTCCCTGGAAGGAAATACTTTCTTCATACTTCTAATGAAACAATGCAAAAGAAATTACAAGTCTTCTTTTTGATTTTTCCTTCCTGTGCTCTTATAAGCAAGCAAGGGGATTACAGGTGGTAATAATTGCATACTTACAGACTAGAAAATAGCAACTTATAATTTCTTTACAATGCAAACAAAGTAAAGCATTTAATGATCTGAAACTTTAGTTAATTATTCACCAAATGCTGAAAGGTCTCAAGCAAGCAGTGACGGCAGTACGCAATTCTTCCGTTCGGTGCATTGATAGAAAAGTTTGCTTTTATTCGGTAAACACAGAGAAAGACCGTTTTCTCCTCACAAAATCGTTAAAACTAATCTGAAGCGAATGAGGGAAGCAGTAAATGCTAATTACTTTGTATAAAACGAAGACAAACAATGCGAAAGAACGGCAATAAACGCACTCACTGTTAGATGTTGGAAACCGCCGATTATCTCTAGTGACTTATGCCACTCTGGGTTATCTGCTTGAAATCGGTACGACTGAACCCTCAAGCAATTAAAGAGAAATGGCGGTCATTATACGAACAGCGAATGCTGCTTTCCTATAAAGCCACTAATTTGCATCCTTAAAGATCTCTTATAATTATATTTTAACAACCTAAAATGGGAAGTGTCTTTATAGTTAAAACATTATCTAAAACGAGAGTATATGTGAATTAATTTCAACAGGAGCTTTATACCTGTGATGCTATTACTAGCTACTCTTCATGAACATTTTTGCTTATATGCCACTTATCAAACTTCAAAATTCAGTTAATTCAAAAACTTTTCAAAGGATATAGATTTTAATGACATAGTTGGTCTCCAACTCATCTAAGCTCAGACAGTTATGAGCTTTTCGTGCAGTCCAACACGTTGGAAAGGCAGCAGAAACTGAAAACAATAAGATGAATTTCTGATTGATTTGCATGTTAAAACAGTACTGCATGATAACTTTTCCTCACATGACATTTTAGTATTTATTTTTTCAAAAACGTTTACCCCTAACATGGATTGTGTAGAGTTCTGTTCAGCTGATAGCTTAAAGGTACCTCTTTCTAAGCTGAGATACCCTTTTTTATTCTTTGAATTCCACGATGCCCCATTACCTGTGTAATATTACATGCTTTTACTTTCTATGTTATATAATTGCTACACACTGCTCAAAAAATTAGAGAAACACATGTTTAAATCAAAGCCCCAAAATAAATATTGATACAAATTAAATTTTGACAGTATGCAATTACAGATTGAAGAATTGTGTAAAATTAAAATAGACATGCTAACAAACGTTTGTTTTACAGGATTAGAAATACGAACTAGTTGTTGATGGATACAGAAAACAAAGTGGAAACACAAGATTACATTGTTTAGTAATCAATGTTACCATGGTTACTAAGTACCTAGTGTGTCCTCTATGAGGTGTGATGACTTCATAATACCCCATTGGTATGCTTCGCACCAGTCTCCTAATAAAGGTTTATGTTATTCTCTCCCATTCTTGAGTGGGTGCATTTGTGAGTTCTCCCAGGTTCTGTGGCACAGCAGGACGCTCGCGAACAAGTTTTACCAGCTTATCCCAGAGATTCCCAATAGGATTGAGATCAGGACTGCATGCAGGCCAGTCCATCGCCCCAGTGCAGGACATCTTTGGTATTCCGTGCTGTATGAGATTATCATGCATTAGAAGAAAATTAGGGCCCATACTATAAGCAAAGGATACATGATGAATGTAAACATCAGCATTTATGCACTGTGGGGCAACACCCCGAGACTCAACAGTAATGCCATCCCAAACCTTGATCAAACCGCCTCCAAATCTGTCATGTTGAATAATGACGACTGGAGCAAGACGTTCACCAGGACCTCCCCATACACGTGTACGAACATTACAACCCTTCAAATGAAACCTTGACTCGTCTGTGAAGAGAACAGCCTTTCGTTGGCGGAACTGCCAGTTGAGATGATTCTGAGCAAATTTCAAGCGGTCTTTCTTGTGCTGACATGTCATACGAGGGGCTTGAAAGAGGATTCTAGATCTTATCCCTGCACTTCTCAATCTGTGTCTAACAGTCTGATCAGAAATTACCACTCCAGTTGTTGTTTACATCATTTGTAGATATCTGACTGTAGATTTGAATCTGCGCAAAGTTGATAGGACAAGATATTATCCTTTACCTCTGTTGTCTTCTTCTTACGCCCTTGTATGGGCCGCCTCTTGCACCCACCTGTCTCTATATATCGCCTCCAAACCCCTGTGATGACAGAAGGGTGAACATGAAGAGTCCTGGAGACAAAGCCAGTGGAATGGCCATCTTCAGTCCACGCAACTGTTTGTGCGACTGATGTTTCATTAGATGTCTCACTGTTCTGTATTAGCCTCAGAGAACACAAAATAATTTCTTACCATAGATTGCTGTTAAACCTGTTTTCAAAAAAATGTCAAAGAGCGCTCACTTTGATTTCAACAGTTCTTGAAACTTGATTAATTTATTGGGAGAAAAACTAAGAAATCCTAGAAGATCTTTATTCTAGTTTTAAAAAATACTTCCAAACATAACATCTGACTGTCAAAAATTATACTGTTTCAATATTTATTTTGGGACTTTGATTGTAACATGTGTTCCTCTAATTTTTGAGCACGGTATTCAGTAATTTTATATATATATATATATATATATATATATATATATATATCTGAATACATTATATATACATTATATACATATTAATTTAACTTACAATGTCTAAGTATGCGTACTGCTTTGTACTATGACATATTTAGAGCTTTTATAAACTGATTGAAAACTATTTGTAACTGTTTATAAGTAGTTGACAAGTCACTAGCCAATCTCCTGCATACTTCCTGATGTCTCTCATTAGCTGTATCCTCCGTTGGATTGTGTCTGAACATTCATAAATAAAATGGTTCATCGTTTGTTGTCCTCTGTCACATGTATATGTTGGGTCTTCTGAGATGTGGAATGTATGAAGGTATGAATTGGTTCTGCTGTGATCTGTGATGATTCCTATGAAGGTACTGTTAGTTTCAGTCTCCCTTTTATTGACAGAAATACGAACTTTGTTACAGCACCTTTAGTTGTTGTATTCCATCTATCTTGCCATTTCCGCATTCCTATTTCTTTGATTCCTAGGCTAATGATTTTGAAGTTTTGCTGTAAGCTATTTCTACATCATCATCATTAACAGCTTGTTTTGCTAACTAGGCCTATGTGCGCTTTAACCCAGAGGAAATGCAAAGTCCACTGTTTCATTTTCTAGGATACGAATTGCTTGTAAGATTTTAGCTATTATCTTATGTTGTTTCTTGTTGTTGTAGTTTATGGTGTATTTATGCGAAAAGATTAACATGTCCTCCTGGGAGTGACAGTGTTAAGAGGTTTCGCAAATTTCGGCCTGAATTATTGTTTTAAGAGCAAGAAAGCGCGGACTCTCAGTTTAGCTCTTTCTTGATATTTGATTTCATTCCTCTGCGCAATTGCAGTTTGTATACATTAATTGAAAATATTAGGCCTTAAATGATGCGCGACTCCCGGTAAGGCTAGAGTTAAAGTTTAGCTGAAAATTGAACTTGCTCAGTCGTGTTTATAACAACAACTGTTTCAATTGCATTTCTGTAGTAAGCCGAATTACACTTTCTAAATGTGTATTTGCGTATTGTGGAATATGCAGTGAGTGAGATAAATGAATATGCGAGGAAAAAGAACATTTGTTATGTGCAAAAGAAATTGTATATATAGAAGAGAGTTTCATGCTAAATTTTCAAAAGGAACATTTCCAGCAGGAAGTGAAATTTTCAGATTCAGAAGACGTCTTCTTGCCAGGACTCAACGAGTTCGAAATATAGCAATCTCAAGTGTGACTTTTTCTTAGTGTTTTATCCTTTTCTACTTTTATAATTACTGTTAATTTGTTATTGTTAATAGTGTTACTTTATTTTTATTTTTATTATATATATAAACAATAATTAGAAAAGCAGAAAAGAATAAAACACTAAGAAAAAGTCACAGAGCTGTAATCGCTATATTTCGAACTACTTGAGTTCTATGGTCATTGTTAATTTAGTTGCATTGTTAATAGTGTTACATTATTTTTCATATATATATATACATATATTGGGAATTCGCGCATAAATTAGTAAGAATTGTATAAAACATTATACTTACATATAAATACCTACCTATTCAGTAATCGTGAGAATGAAATAGACGAAGGTCTACTATTACAATCGCTACCGTCCAATTTACTAATACCAACTGAGAAAAACAAAACTTAGAAAACATTTTACCACTCTGAACAACGTGTTTATTAAGATTTATGGTTGCTTAGGCAGATGTTGTTACATACTTTATAAAAGGATTTCAGACTGTTTGGCTAAATATGCAAAAACAATTGCTTGAGTGAATACACATGAAGTTAGTTAAATATATAGAATTACTGAAAACACAGAAAAGTGGTTAGTGATGCGTGCTCAGACATTATATAGCGGAGGTATAGAGTTGGCTAAACTAACTACAAGACAAATGCATCTCGCTTGATAAAACGGATTTGATCATTTTTTTCGACAATTTCACTGCGATATTCGACTGTGATTGGTCTAAATTAATATTTTTTCTCCGTTTCATTGGTCGATGACGTCACACAAGTTAAATAGTATAACAATAATTAGTTTTAAATTACATTCTTTGATACTTATTAGTTCATTTGAATGAATGAATGAATGAATGCTTTATTTCTACATATTTCCTTTACATTAACTTTTACAATTGTACAACTGTTCCTAGAGTGCTTGTTACTTTGGAATCTTATACATTTAACACCCTGGATGTATATGTAATAGATCCTACTTTCCTTTAACTAAACAGTTTTTATACTCTTTGCATCATTTCTTTAATTTCTACTTTATCTCCATAAATATATTTTTCCTTAACTTTAATCACTTTCTTCCTCCATTTCTCTCTTACCTTCTCTATACAATTACTACATTTTCTCTATTATACCTGTTCTAGTAAATCTCTCTTCCCCTTTTGTTACAAATATCTGCTTATTTTCCTCTGTTATAAACATCTACACATTTTCCCCACCTCCATTCTTTCTTAAATTTCCTGTAACATTTGAAGGTATTCTTGTCATGTAGACTATTCGATATTTCTTGATTTTCAATATCATCTATCATTTGTTTCAATTTATTCTATAATACTTGTTTATTGATTATCTGCTGTTCATCCAAATCGCATATTCCAATCTCTTGGACTATTCCCTTTATTTGAGTTAGCTAACGTTTTTCCCTTTTACTTTCTCTAGTGTCCTTTATTATGTCTCCTTTTTCCCTTGATGCTATCTTATACCAATATTTGAATGTACGTAACTACTATGCCTTTCCTGCAAACTCTTCCCAATTCAACAATGCCCCACATTCGGAACCGTTCTCGGTAATCCCAACACCATTTCACAAAATGCTCTATGAATATGGTCGATATACTCCCAACCTTTCTCCACGCCCCATATATCATATTTTATTCAACCGCAACTGAATAAATTCTCTCGAGCCTACTACACTCATACTTGTCATCTTCTTTAAAAAGTTTTTATAATATTATTAGTTAATTTTATTTTTACTAGTACATTCTTTCCCTGTTATGTCCACCTAACATTATTTTTATTAGTTAATTTAGAAAAAGGATGTGACGAATCAAATAAAATTTAGCTCTGACTATACCCTCTAATGTCCCGTTATTAGTTACTATTGAGTTTAGAAAATCAGCGAGTGCTCTTTAGGCAACGGGCACTTATTTAGTAAAGCGAAAATACTGAGTGACATTTGCGGATAACCACCTTATCTGATCTGCTACTATCGCATTCCCAAAGTTAGTTTTTTAAAAAACAGTGTAAACTTTTAAACAAACCGCTCATAACCTCACTTTTGAAGAAGTATTTTAGGCTGAGAAACAACAGAGGAGGAAACCGTTTGTTTTGGAAGCTTTGTGAGCTACACACGTAAATCTTTTGAACAAAAAAGTGCAGTTATGAAAACCGTATGCTTCGAAACATAATATTAAATAATTATTTTGATGACCTATGAATAACTTTAACACTTACGTCCAGGAGAACTCATCATTTGGCCCTTTCTTCTTCAAACCGATCCAGACATTGTTGACAATATCCAGCTCCTTCAAGTACGCTCTCGTCGTGTCATACTGTTTGCTTGTGTCAACTGCAATGAAAAAAATGATAAACAGTGTAATAGAAAGCATTACAGCACTTGGAAGTAAATAAAGGCTTATATTAAAGTAAATTTTCAGTTTCTGTACACGTCAACAGTTTAGTTCCATAAAGACATCATTATGCTTTAGAAAGATTGATATTTTCGATAGATTTTTTTAACTTTTGTTCTATCGAGATAGTTTCACGCTTGTCTAAACAATTTTGTTTAGAATACTGATAGCAATTTTCGAACAATAATTTATATAATGGTTTTGCCTTTAGGAATTTGTATCGATCTCATTCAGCAAATAACATCCTAATGCACTGAGATTTCGAACATTACGTGGTGCCCACTCTATATCATCATTTAGTTAACTGGTGAACAAATTTAAAGCAACAGACGCAGTTGCCGTTAAAAAGCGATAGACAACTAACTGAGTGCAGTTCTAGTTTTACAAGAAGTTCAGGAACTTCGTAAAAGTTCTGCATATAAGGTTTGTGGTGCGTTTTATGTTTAGTTATTCAACAAGGTAACGAATTCTGAGGCTATAAAATTAAAATATGCTTTGAACTCAAAGAACAAGATAGACAGATTCGCGTCACTATCAAATGTTAGCAGATATTCAGAATAACGTTGCATGGCGACACAGAAATCCTGTGGACAGATGAAACACCTTTCAACTTAAGATGATGTCAGCAGTAACAATAGCCAGATGTGGACGAACAATATTACATGTTATCAAAGTTACTGTCTGATGTGAATTTAAGGCACATTTTATAACTGAACCTCAATTCTTTGAAAGAATGGAACATTGACAACCGAAAACGTAAGTGGAAAAGGGCAACATGACATAGCAATACTGCATTACAGAATCATGATATCGAAAACATTGTTTTGTGCAAGACGGCGCTCCACCTCACATACACGATACTGTATAAGTACCATTAAGCAACGCATTTGGTGATGGCGTAATTAGTAGGCGTTTTCGGAATAGTTGGCCTCCAAAATCTTCACATACTTATAAATACCACTGTTATGGGGTTACCTGAAAGAATGTATTTTTTAGCACATCTACTACTCGTGAGGAACTGAAACAATCGATATCGCATGTCATTGACCCAGTAAGACACGTACTAATGCCATTTGTGACGTAGAAGAATGACCATGTTAATGACCATCTCCGTGGCTTATGGCAGCGTTTGCGATTACTAATCCGGGGGTTCTCGTTTTCAATCCAGTCAAGTCAAGTTGTCTGGCTTTATTTCGGAGTTTTTCCTTACACTGAGAAGGTGAATGCCAGATAGCTTTAAGACGCCAAGGGCTTGGAGCTCATGTACGCCATCAATTCAATTCATTTCATTTCATTCATTCCTACAGCTACACCTATAGTATTCAGTTCACAATCTACAGACGTCACTAGTCAAAGCGACAATAAATACAACTTTAAAAACATTTTATTGTTTATCATTTTGTAGCATTCCAGTTTATTCAGATTATAATAAAATTGAATTTCTTTGGGAATAAATCGGTGCTTTATGCTGGTAAATGAAACTAGGGACACTTTAGGATAATCTTATATTTTGAGTTCTAAGCCAAACGTGATATAAGAACACTTAAAAAATTAGTTATTGTTTTAGAGGGCGTATATATTCAAATTTAAGATCAGAACTTCAAAGAATTTAACTATATATTATTTCATTATTTTAACACGAAGTACTCTTTTGTTCAGTTCATAGAATGATGAGAGTTTGGTTCAAATTCTATTATTCAATACAGGGTATTGAATGCTAGAAATACTAGACTTTTACTGGCAATGGATTTAACACAAAATAAATATTCCTTTAGAGGCTATAGTGCTAATGAAAACTGTGAGGGTACATATTTTATAAAGTATTTCCACACTAATTCCATTTCTAATATTTAAATTACGGAACCAAACGCTACAAAAAATTGCAAAAGTTTTTTTCTATGACAATTATTTAAAAATAAGTTTCAAAAATGTCACAAAATTAAATGCGAGATGATGTTATGTCTTCATCTACATGTGTGAGAGAAATAGCGCCTTAGGCATTGCTATCAAAGCATATTTGCGAACTAATGTACGAGGTAGGCTTCAAATATTTCCTATCTGATATATAAAATTCACTTGTTTACCTTAAATTTATCACCCCCCCCCATCCCTATCTCTGAAGATTTAATTCAGGGCTTGAAATGGCCGATAGATTTTGCTCAGAGGTCTCTTCTTTCAGTTTAAAGGTATTTTACGTGCTGCAAGTCTACGACATGCGACCCACAGCTTACTTATACTTAGGATTTTTACGCCCGAAAAATGGTTATCACTATAGCAGGCGAGAAATTACCTTCTGATTGACGTTTCTGCTGACAAGTGGCCCACGCCAGCACGCTGTAGTCACATCCCGTCACTGCCTGTCCGTCTGCAACGAGTGCACTCCAAGATGATGATGATGATGATGATGATGATGATGATGATTATCATCATCATCCTCTTCTTCTTCTTCTTCTTCTTGTTCTTCTTGTTCTTCTTCTTGTTCTTCTCCTCCTCCTTCTTCTTACTGCTCATTTTCACTGTTGATTCCCATGTCCATTGTCATTATGTTCTCAGTCGGTCCTGGTGGTGTAGTGGTAACCATACTTGCCTTCTAAACCCAAGATTGCAGGTTCGAAACCGGCCAGGATGGATGAATTTTTTTCGGGCATAAAATCCTAAGTATGGCTTCCTTCGGAAGGGAAATAAAGCCGTGGGTCCCGTGTCGTACATTTACGGCACGAAAAAGAATCTCAAGCCTGAAAGAAGAGGCCTCTGAGCAAAATTTACCGGCCATTTCACGCCCTGAATAGAACGAGACGCTGATGACCTGAGCTGTTAAAGAGCATCCATAAATAAATCAAATAAAAAAAATATGTTCACTGTCACTGCCAATGAAATCACTGAAACCACCCAAATTTGTTATGAAACGTTCCACTATTTTTAGAATGCCTTCTTTCCACGCATTCTCTTGAAAACACGTCGCTGCTGTGTAATTTCCGTTAACTGTTGCAACACCGAAGATGTCATGGCTCTGACGATAATTATGTTGTTACCTGATTGATCAGAGATGAGATTAATCGTTGAGTCACCGGCATACAAACGTCCCAAATGTCGATCACAAAGTAATTTCTCGCTTACTGTAGATTCATCAGGCCTGACAGATTATGTATGGGAAGTGTAGCATACCAGTTTCAACTCTCTACATGCGCCGTCAGACGCGTGTCATGATCATTTCCCAAAAATTAAACATGGTATTGTGATAAAGATGTTAACCAAGTAAGAGTTTTAATTAAATGCTATCAAACAGCAATTCGACATGGGGAAGTTTCTGTTTCATATTCCAGCGTGAAGGAATGAGCTAAACAGTTTCGCTCAGAAAGGAGAGAGCACGAAGATTATCCTCGTGATGGTCAGCCAATAGAAGTGTTGGCAAAAGAAAACCTCTCTTTTTGAAAGTGAGGTCTGACACTGAAAGAAATATTAGCAAGGCTGGGATAGCTCGCTACCGCCTTCGCTTTGTTTGTTTCGTGTTTAATTGTTGCCAACACTTGAAATTTGAGCATCGCAGAAAAACGACACAAAAATTTTGCTCAACTCTATACCTTGTTATGTGCATTACGTATAACGAAGCGTAAATGTCAAAGGGCATGTCCATTTATGGATTTCGTACATTTTTCATTATTATATACTAAGAGGTGTTCATGATAAAAAATGCAAAAACAATAGCTCTGGTGGTTGTAGTCAGAATTAAAGCGTGTATAGATATGGGACAAAATATAAAGCATTACGTCCAGAAAAAGATTATTCTCTTGCACAATTCTGGTTAGAAGATGACAGGATTAACTTCACTGTAAGCTAATTCAGTGCTCATAATTTCTAATTGGCAGGTCTCTGAATAGTAATCTATGTTTGATTTTATGATTTTTATTAGTGATAATAATCATCATAACTAACACCACTAAGCTCTTAATATTTGAGTTATACTTACAATTTTCTCAAAAGCGCATTTTAAAATAAAATTAGAATTTCAAATATGTTTTGCACTCAAAATTACTAGGTTGGCCATACCTTTTTTTTTCCTTTAACAACTACGTTAAAAGAACATGACAACAAATAACAAAAATAAACCATAATTTTTTCAGACTTTCATTTCTCTGCCATTATTCGAATTTATTGGTGACGTTAATCCTTGGATTTAGCGGAGAAAACTCTTTCAACATGTGTTTTTAACGTTTTCAAGAAGAATCGTGACAAACCGTAGTCAGAAGGCATAGCATCTGGACTGTATTCTGGGTGAGACAGCACTGAAATTCCTTCTAACACTTGGGATATTTATTAAGTCAATGTTAAACGATGGATAGAAATCTTGTCTTTTTATTTTTTAAAAGGGGAAAAGTAGTATGAAAACTTCGTAAATCCTGTACAGCAGCTCACAGCATAACTCAGCATCAGCTCTACCAGTGTCTGGAACCAGCTTGAAATGGACGCTACCTTCTAACAAAGTCGTTTACGAACCACTGACTGAACTACGTCCACAGCGTCAGGTCATCTGGATCTACTCTTCGACTTTTCACACTATGTCGAGTTCGTGCAGTGTATAGCTATCGTTGTTTTGGAGACACTAAACCTTCCTGGCAACGGTTCTTCGAGTGCAGTGCACAGAATTTCATTTTCTATGGCTGAAGGTCGTCTAGAGCGCGGTTTATTTTCATGGTTAGTATTTCCATAATTGAATCACATGAACCAGCCCGATGTTTTTCTCATACTGACTACCTTGTCACCTTCTGTCTGACACATTTCTTCAGCCAGTCACTTAGCAATCAAACTTTTCTCCAAAAAATCTAAGAACGTGGAATGTTACTTTGTTCTGGCACACTTTGTTAGATTTGTAGAATAAGTATTGAATGTATTATAATGTAATAAATATGCTGAAACTCGTCTTAAAACTATTCTTTATAATAATATGTTCAGAAAATATAAACAAATCATTCGCTGCCTAACAAGGAAGAATCCGTTTATAGAACAAATTTTTCTATTCAATCTAATACAAGATGAAAATCTGATTCAAACTGTGCTTTAAAATCTCTCCAAAATCTTTCGACAAATAATCTATTAACCAAAAAATTAAGAACTTATACAATAAAAATATTCTTGAAGGTAAGCAGGTAACTTTGATGTGAGTACCTTCTCATCAAGAAGTAGGCCACCTGTGGTGCCTCAGTAGTAAAAACGAGCGTTAAACACTGTTAAACAAAATCAAGGAATAGAGGCCAATGAAAAAGCAATAAAACTGCAAAGGAAACAAAACAACGACAATTTACTCCCCCCTGATCAATAATCTACATAAACATGCTACATTATACATTAAGAAAAAACTGATATACAATAAAAATCCAACTGTTACGAAAATGACCAAAACAGCGAATTGCATGAAGAGAAACTCAACACACTATTTCCATGTATATATAAAAAATTAACTGACATCAAATCTTACTTTCTAGATTAAGAATTAACCATACCAAATTAACACGAGACTATCTTTTCACCAACAAGAACCTCCATTTTGTGAACATAGTAATAAAAAACTGAAAGAGGTAGATACTGCAGGATCAACCACCAAATTCCTCCAGATCTTCTGGCAGCATTAAAAGAATCAATTAAATTATCGTTATTATTTAAATTCTTAAAACATTGTAAACTTATTACTATATAGTAAACATATTGCGTCAAACTTTTATTAAACCATTGTATATTTGAATTACTATACCTAATGTAAAACCTTTATAATGTCTAAACCTTGCTAATAATTGATATGATAATAATGTAAAAGGATAATTTGTTGTTAGTATAAGCCCTATACGACATTAAATAAAACTGTAAATCCCGAAGTTTTATCCTACTAAAATAAATGCTATTAAAGTACGGTGTGTATTTTTGGGTTTTCCTAAACACTAATTATGGTTAATATATTTTGGAAAAATATTTTTCAATAAATTAATGGCATTAATAAAGTTGCAGAAACTTAACAGAATAGTTAAAAAGCTGTATGAAAAACAAACGCAAAAAAAAAAAAACTTTAATATGTTCTGGCTAAATCCTTTTTAGAGTCCTAATACTAGAGTGAATGTTATATTTACAATTACAAATGTTATATCTACTTCTTTACTACAGACCGTTGAAATTGTGTCACTTTCGTGAGTAGATTGGTAAAGGGTATTTACTGCTCTAAACTGAAGCAGGGTTTGTTTGTTTGTTTGGTTTATTTACGGAGGATCTTAAACATCTCAGGTTATCAGTGTCTCATTCAATTCAGGGCGTGAAACGGCCGATAAATTTAGCTCAGAGGGCTCTTCTTTCAAGCTTTAGGCTCTTTTACATGCCGTAAATCTAAAAACACGAGACCCACAGTTTTACTTCCCTTTCCGAAAGAAGCCATCCATACTTAGGATTTTTACGCCCGAAAAAAATCCATTGATCCTGACTGGTATTGAACCCGCGATCTTGGTTTAGGAGACAAGTATGGCAAGTATGGTTACCACCACCAGTATGACTGAAGCAGGATATCTTGCCCCATAAGAAGCATATCAGGTTGCTACCGATCTCCAAACTCTAAGCGCAACATTACCCAATCCTATTCACCACTCTAGTAATAATTGTTTGAATATGTTCAGCGCTGATAACAGTAATATAAGTTAAATTTATGTTTAGTATCACTTCTCGGGTTACCAGCCGTGCCAAATTTATGAAGCTCAAGCTTTCGTCGATCCTTTTTTTTTTTTTTTTTTGAATGGTGTTTAACGTCCGTTTTTACTACTGAGGCACCAAGGCGGTGGACGCTGATGATACATGAAATGAAATGATATATTGGGAAAGGATTTTTTTCTTTTTAAGGAAGGAAGCGTTCCAGGACTAAGTTTAGGGTATCTTTCGGCATTTTCCAGTTATGAGGACTGAGGAAAACCTGGAAAAAACCTCAATCAGGGAGGACGGTCCTGGCGGGATTCGAACCTCAGACCCCTCGCTCACGAGTCCGCACCTTAACGACCTCGGCCACCCGTGGCTGTTTCGTTGATCTTGAACTCTGTCGTTTTCGTTACTTACTAAATAACTAACACCCTATAAGCTTCAAGTCAAACAAAGTATGTCATTTAATTCCAAATACGCACTCTTTCATCTCCCCAATGTAACAAGCTTTCCGTGCTACCTGCGAAGTCAGATGCCATTGCCTCAGGCGTAAACGTGCCCAAGGCGATAGAATGTCCTCCCTGTAATCAATAAAGAGGGTTGGGCGAGATAATCAGTAACAGTGTTCAATCATTACGCTCGAGTAGAACATAATACATGGCATCCTTTTATCGTGTTGTTGAATATCAACTATCCGTGTTTACTTACGAAACACAATGAAGCTTTAACTGTTATATTTTAATAATAAAGGCATTATCTTTGTTTAGAAAATCGCGTGAATTCAGATGTTTACACCTGATATTAAACCTTGTTAAAAATATTTTTAAACATATTTTTCAACGTTCTCTCTACTCTTAGACTCATCAGCTGCTTATTTATATAAAAATTTCTTCTCTTATACGAAATTTACTATTGAAAACAAAAACCTGATTTTTTTCAAAAAAAGCTTAATAATCTGTTTTTATGAATGTTATTATATTTACATTCCCAGTGCATTGTATCGTTTACTTTTACTCTCTCAGTAATTTCAGTTTATCTGCTTGTTTACATGAAATCGGTCTTTAAATCAATTGAAGTTTGTTATTAAGTGGATGACTATGTTTAATTACTAAATAAATATTGTTGTATTATTAAATGTTACTCTACGCTTTGTTGTTTTATAATTGAGTGGTTTTTTGCATTAGAGAAACAAACTACAGAAACCTAGAATGTATGTTTCATTGGCTGGGTCAAATTTACATTCCATATCATTGTATCATGTCTCAATGATACGAAAAACACATCCTTCTGTTTATGTCTGCAAGCTCTCACTGAGGAAAACTCCTCAGGATATGGCCATAAAAATGTAACTGAACAAAACAAAGGAGGATGGTAAAAATCAAGGTTTCAAGAATAACTGTTGAACTGAAATTTACTAAAGAACAAAATCATGTACGTAACTTGTGCAAAAATAATTTAAAATAAAACATTATGAACTGTTTGAAATAGGATATTAATCTAACATACAGCAAAAGAAAAACGAACAGCAGCAATAATGCACTTGAAAATTTACAATATGATTAAGACTTTCAAAAGCCAAATGTTAAGTGACATGCTCACATTATAAACCTTAAAACAGTTGCCCCATTTAATCGGCAAAATATAATAACTCTTGGGAAAACAAACAACAAAACTATAATTGAACAAGGCCTTTCACTTTAAAAAAATAACAGTTTAAACTCTTGCCAAAAGTTTCATGGTTTTGTTAAGAATACATTAACTCTTAAACAAACTAACTAAAATACTAAAAATTAACTCTTAAACAAACTAACTAAAATACTAAAAATTAACAAAGTCTCTAATTTAAAAAAATAACAGTTTAAATTCTTGCCAAAAACTTCATGGTTTTACAAAAACATACATTAACTCTTAAAGAACAAACTAAAAATAAACTGAAAACACTTAAGATGACAAAGCCTTTTATTAAAAAAAACCAGTTTAAACTCTTGCCAAATTATCTCTTGAAAAAACAAACTAAAACACTACAATTGACAAATCCTTTTATTAAAAAATAACAGTTTAAGCTCTTGCCAAAAGTTTTAAGGTTTTACAAAAAATATATTAACTCTTGAACAAACAAACTAAAAACACTAAAAATTAACAAAGCCTTCCATTAAAAAAGTTTAAACTCTTGCCATAAGTTTGATTGTTTTACAATTGCTCTAACTGTGCATTTGACAGAACATTATAAAATACACTTTAAGAGTAACCTGGTAATTAAATACCACATTTACAATTAAAAGAATCTTTGCAATTAAAAAAAACCTTGCTCAAACAAATAACCTGGGTCACTGGATACAAATACAGTGAAGAAGCTTCCGAAAAAATTCTAGTTATAAGGCCGAAAGATATCCACCCCCTGGAGCTTTGCTGCATATTAACAAATGGAAAGAAAGAGTCTGATTATGTAACAGCATTGCACACCCTTCCATCCTTAATTCTGTTACTAAGCGATAAGCTGGAGCCAATAGGCAACACCCTGAAGATCAGGCAATGCATACGCAATGGCTCAAGGAAGGAAGAGAAGTAGGTGTAAGAGAAGGAGAAACACAACCTCAATGCTCAAGAGCGGCACACATCGAAACTTAGACAGGAGCTATTCCCTGTACTACTTCAACCACATAGTGTGCATCAAGGTTCTATATCTGGATAACCTCCTCTGCGTACTTCAGTTTATTGGTGATACTCAGCAATATTGCATTAAACATGCTTTTGAAATTCAAAAGTAGAGTTTGTGGAAGTAAGGCGTTGGTTGAAACCTAAAATATTATCATTATTGGTTTAAAAGTTTCCTCAATTATAATATTATAATCTAAATTAACATGTTTTCATTTAAATTAAATTTATTTGAAATAGATAGTTATTCAGGCTGGAAAGGTTTGGAATGAAAGTCCTGTATGTGCAAAAGGTAGATAAATATTTACACAATATAACTCCTTACACATTTTATAGATCTGCAAGAGATTAACTTTTAAGCACAAGCTAGGAACCACCAATAATAACATCAATTTTGATCAGGATTCACCAAACAAGGAGAAGAATTAAAAACTATTAAAAAGTAAATTAAAAGTATTTTACATCAGAATTTCTTCTCTAATATACTTGAATATGTACATTTTAATAAATAATTGTTTATTTGCATAACTTGGATTCCTAATTAATGTATATTTTAATGTTTCTGCAAGTATATCAACTGAATGTATTCTTATATCTGTGTAATCGATTCAGTAAGATGTTATGCAGATATTTTATTTCTTTATGAACATTCTAGTAATGTGTGTGTGAATTATCGAAAAGTGTCACTGGGAATATTTCTGAATCAAAAAAGTATTTTTGAGCATTGCTTTCACCGAATTGAAGCTTAGAAAAGGGCCAATCAACGAAGCTCATATAATGATTCTAACAATTATTATAAAGTATATTTCTAGCACAATTATAGTTTTAAATGTAACAATGCCTATTGACTTTAAGAAAACAAAACTGATAGATTAAAATGTCAATGGGATTTTTGTTTGATTCTAAGGCATATAGTTTACGATATATCATCCTATGTGGACTTTCAGATCGTTTTAGAGAATTCCCATGATCATTAGGAAAAAAGCAAAGCATTCCTCTAATTGTTACGTAAAAATAGTTTGTCTACAATTTAGGGAAATTATCAACAATATTTACCATTTGTTCTGGACGAGTCTAGACTTTCGAGTCCTAGTCACATAAAATGATGACTGATATGCACCATTTAACTGGTTATATATTAAACTAGAAATGCACTGCACATATGTGTAAGTTTGTGTTTACATTTTGTTTCCTTTACATGGAGTACGCTAGACTACTGTGCTTTCTTGTACTGTGTGTGCTGAGAAATATCCAGATAAACGCGCTGATGATAATTTCCCTTGACGTCGAATAGAAACTAATGAAGTATATACTTAAGGAAGAGTTGTCTGTGTCTAAGATGAATAAAGGAAGTGATATTTAAAGTAAATTTAGACGCGAGCAATATCTTGTGTTCTGAATACAAAACTTTGCCGGTAAGCATTCAGTGCCCCTTATTTCAGCACTCCCTTTGGCAACTGGCAACTCAACCGACCGCCAACAAAGGAGGGTAGCCTGCCTTGAAGGCACAGTGGGCCACAAGGGACGGATCTTGTTGAGCTGGTTCTAAGGCCTCTTGGAAACTTTGCCCAACCCTCTCTTTCTCAAATATATGGACAGATTTCCGGCAAACTTATCCTTTGATCTTGACGAAGAGTGTTTCCTGCTTCTACCGTTCATTGCTAACGGCATTTATATTATTATTTGAGTCATTTTCTTGCAGTACAAACCAGAAGCATTACAGCAAAATGCCACATGTATCTTAAATGCATACTACTAACTTTTACTTTTATTATTTTCTTCTGAACTCTCCGCTTCACATTCTTTGTCATTTCTTGTTCACTTTCATTCTTATTTCTTCTTTTTATCTCTTCATCCCCATTCTCTTTCTTGCTCTCTTTTTTTCCTCCTCTCTTAGAAACCTTTGGTTGAATTTGTTCATTTGTGGACTTGTATGTACGTATGCACTACATTAAGTCTGCAATACCAGGATCCTACTAAGATCGCGGATTCAATCCCGGGTCTGATCGATGGATTTTTTCGGGCGTAAAAATTCTAAAGCTTCCTGCGAATGAAAAGTAAAGACGTGGGTTCCGTGTCGTAGATTTACAGCACGAAAAAGAGCTTCAAGCCTGAAAGAAGAGGCCTCTGAGCAAAATGTTCACGCCCTGAATTGAATGGGACATTGATTACCTGAGATATTAAAGAGCGTTCATAAATAAACCAAATCAACAACAACCAGGGTCCTGTCACTGTCCTAGTTTATTAGCATATGGTTATCATGCTGGGCTTTCACGCTTTCACAGAAACTACACCCAGGGCCAAAAAACGTTTGTATTTTATTATATTCTTTTCTTAATACTTGTATTTTGATCTTAATTATTTAAAAACGAAAGAATGCCCATTTAAACAAAAGATTGTTTTATTAATCACCTTAAATTAAAATAATAGAATAATAGAAAAAGTAGGTTAGAAAAGTTACGAAGGACGTAAAACATGACAAGTTTTGTTTTAACTGTTAGTACATTTTTCGGTGCTTAAAACATCAAAAACACGTTTTAATAACTGGCCTCTCCCATCTCTGGCTTGAATAACTGTCTTGGCATGTTTTATATCAGGTTAGCTGGACTTCTTGAGGAATATGCTCCCATTCTTCAAGAAGTGTTCGCCTCAATTCCTGTAAAGTCTCTGGTAGCGGCAGTCCTGTCTTACCACGCCGTTCCAGCGGATTCATGAGAGGCTCCTTGCTGGCCATGGTAAAACATGGATTCTCCCTTCATGGAGATAGTCTCTGACTACTTGGGCAATATTTGGACGTGCATTGTCATGCAATAATGGAAAATTAAGGCCTGTAAATGGGCCAAATGGTAACAATATGATTAGCCAAATTTTCATTTATGTATATACGTACATATCAGCTGTTAGACTTCCATTTTCTAATAAGCTCAGTACGAGCATCAATAGACACTCCTGCCCAAACGTTTCGGAAAAGCAGCATTGTGCAAAACGTTGCCCTTTCCTTCTCCAAACTCTTTCACGTTCATCGGGTGAGCGCAGATTGAAACAGGACTCGTTATGAACAGAGCACATCTCTACTGTTCACTTCTCCAACTCCTATGATCATTTCAAAACGCAATTGTTCGTTTCGGTGCATTCTGAGCCAACTGGAACCAGTTGCAGGTCTATTTAATATCAGTTCACTTTCTTTCAACCTTCTTCTCACTTTTTTGGCCAAAATCGGGCGTCCATTCATGTTCAAAAATTACTGGGTCAGAGTCGTAGCTGGCAGGTTGCTCTCCCTAAGAAATGTCAACACCATGTATCTGCCTTCATTTTGATTAGTAGCTCTCGGACGACCCAAGCCTGGTCTTCTGGTAAATTCTAGGGTCACCCTAAACCGTTTTAACGCAGCGTGGACTGTGCTTCTAGCCATATTCATTACATTTGTAATGTAACGTACACTGCGTTCATCGTCGTTCAGGGCTACAGCTCGAGTCACATTTTCAGGCCGAATTTTTTAAGGTGAAATGTGACACCCCTACTTACATTTAAAACGCGTAAAAATAAAGAGATAATGATAATGAAGCACAAAACGGTTAAATCAAATTTGCTGTATCTGAGAATTTATATACATAATTGGAATAATCAGCTACAATGGCTTGTTTATAAAAAAACATTCAACCTAGTTTATATGTCTTCATGACACGAATGCCTATCATAATACTTAATGACAAGCAAATATAAAGGTGTCAGTTTTTTTTTGTCCCTATGTGTATTATTTATTAACTTATACAATGCTCAGAAAGTTTTACATTACGATATTAGCACATTCTCTTCATTTGTGTCAGAATACTAATAAATGGATTTTTTCTAATCCAACATTCGTCCTTTAATAGATAGAAGATCCTTACATGTTCCTTGTTTGAATATGCTGTTATGGCATTTTAATAGAATACTTATAAAATCTATATAATATGCAAAGGGAAGATGTTTAATTGATATCAATCTAAGTCTTCATATATACACATCGAATATTAGAAAATTAGAATTGTACTAATCTTTTTAAAATGTTAATATATATTTTATACCATTATATAAAGACGAATCTCTTTTACAAAATATAATATTCGTGTGTCTAATAACTGTCATTAAAGTTCGCCAAATTTACCGTAACAAATTAACAGTAATTATAATAGTAGAAAAAGATAAAACACTAAGAAAAAGTCACACTTGAGATCGCTATATTTCGGACTTTTGTGAATTTTTCGTAGTTTTTTCTACTATCGTAATTACTGTTAATTTGTATATATATATATATAGACAAATACCTTCTGAACACCTTAAAAGAGAAATCTGAAGAATAGCTCATTTTAAAGTGCATTTCTTGGTGAACACAATAATTTGTAAAACTTGTCACTTATTTATAAAATTAAAAGAAAATGTATGTATGCATATTTGAACGATTTGCCCACATAGTCAATAAAAGTAAAATATGACAAAATTGCAAATGATTAAGACGAATAAATATAGTTTTCAGATGTGCTCTCAGGTAAATAACTATAAAAAAAGTTCATATTTATAAATAATCTTGCAGGACAATAGAGTTATTACACAGACAGCACTCTCAAATCAAAGTAAGCGAAATTATTTCAGTTATCTTCTTTAATCTATGGATCATCATTTTACTTTACTAACCTGTTACAGTGGTTGCTCAAAGTGGATTTCTTCGGCATTCACACATTCCCGACATTTTGTGGTGAAATTTGCAATCACATCAAATTTATTTTGTTACCTTTATACTTTCTGCTCTTATATTGTCATTCCGTTCTTCTACAGTGTGTGGATTATTTGTATAGACTCTATTTGTATGGTTCCCCACAAATAACAATGGCACGTGGTAAGATCTAGGGAACATGTGGATCATAATTCTTTAGAAATAATCCTGTCTTCAATCCCCCCCCCCTTATAGCCTCCACAGAATCAGGGGCAGTATGAACTGTGGCAGAATCTTGTATAATGTCTCTCATGATCAGTTAATTGTATAAACAATGTGCGAATATTTGCACACGGTACCTCTCCAAATTTACGTTATCTTAAAAAAATAGGTGCTATTATTTTATTTTGTGTTACAGCACACCGCACACCAATGTTTTCATCATGTAGAGGAATTACGCGAATTATTTGAGGATTTTACTTAAAAAGTGCCAATTGTCCCCTCGGTTGATCCTCGGTCACAGGTATCGCATTGTAAATGAAAGAGTGGATTGCCTAGCATAAACCAGAGTTCAGAACCAAGAGTTTAATAGACTCGCATTGTCTATATAAGAATAAACTACAAAACGACTACTGTTTTATGAGGAACCAGCTATACACAGCATTTTCCAAAGTCACTAATACCAAGAATTTCCCCCATCTGTCTTCGGCAGACAAGGGATCAAACTTTTCCCAACATATATCTTCACTTTACTCCTTTCAAACCATGGTGATTTCCAAAATCCTTTCAGAATCGGCTAGTCTATATCCCCAAATGTCCTCTAAAGAAGAAGATCAAACAGAAAGTCACATTTTCAACCATTCAACTGCGCGCCACAAAGAACCAAACTTTCTATACGGTGGTTATCTCGCTAGAGGCCCCATGCTACTACTTATAATGTATGTTATTTAGTAAATGGCTGGCAAAATGAACGTACACACGTCTTCAACCATGCAAAACAGGACCTGCTCACAATCTATATTGAAATGTGACTTCTTGTGCTATCTTATTAGTAGTATCCATCTGTTAGTTCATCATCATTAAATTGATTGAATTTATATTTGCAGGCAGACTTTCCTGGTAACCATCTGTTAAAAATATAGCGTCTAGTTCGTCTATGATTCACGTCATACTACCCTGTGGTTTTCTGTGAATGCAATGGCTCTTCATGCACAGCATGAGAAGTTTCTGTTCCCCATGTACACTCAGATTAACCGTGCTTATTCTGTAAGCCAAGTAAAGTCTAAAATTTAATGATTCTGAGTAAGAAATTCTCTCTAAACCATAAACAAAACCGAACCCGTTTCTCTTAGATCCGTCACATTAAATTATTGAACATGAGGCACACGGTAAACGCACATTTTAACTTTTTTTGCCACTGTTTGACACTTAGAATTCGTTTCTTAGAAAAGAACGCCAGTAACCTTTACATAGTAATTACTTCTTGCGGTCTTCTGGATGTTGAATAAGAACGCTTTCTGTTGTCTCTAACTTTATAACCACTTCCTGGACGCAACACTTTGAAGATACCCGTCTTTCTCCAAGCAGAGTCAGAAACCTCGTCTGTCATGCTTTAAATGAACCTGTTTGCCAACATTTATGAACGGGAACACGCGCCATGCGATTATATACATTGTTAATCACCTGAAACTCGAGTCACAATTAGACAAACGTCAGTCCATTACATCGATGCTGTGTTGCACCATGAGATGTGTGTGTGTGTGTGTGTGTGTGTGTGTGTGTGTGTGTGTGTGTGTGTGTGTGTGTGTGTGTGTAAGTTT
This sequence comes from Metallyticus violacea, assembly GCA_030762175.1. NCBI lineage: Eukaryota > Metazoa > Arthropoda > Insecta > Mantodea > Metallyticidae > Metallyticus > Metallyticus violacea. Next base: position 51,600,028 of record CM060834.1, read on the forward strand.
TCAAGCCATTATCTAAATAATATAAGTAAAGTGCATGCATGCAACCAGTGATGCTTTTCCTATGAGCGAGCCCTCACTCGTTTGCCGTAAGCCTGCTTGCTTACTTATTAACCATGCTAACTGTCGCAATCGTCCCCGAGTGTGTTGTGTTGTTCATTTCTTAATTCGACAGTGTACATAAAGTGTATTATGCCTCGTTTGTATACGACAAAGCGTATCTTTATGTGCATTCATATGTATTAATTCATGGTGAAAGAATAGTGGGACCAATTTTTTTGAGCATACAGTTGATATTGTTACTTATGTAAATACCATATTAACCTCCCTTTTTCGGAAAATTAACCACAGGCAGGTGATCATGCATTTTTATTTAACAGGACTCTGTCACTGCTCACACCGAATAATTCCATGAGAACAATTCACAACGTGTTTCCACAAAAGAGAGTTGTAGGGATATGTGGTCCCCTCGGTCCTGCAATTTAACAGCCTGAGGTTATTATCTCTGAGCTGAATTAAAATATGCCATGTACAAGACGTACTCGTATATCATACAAGAACTCAAAGATAATATCGTCAGAAAATTGTTCGGATTTATCAAAATGAACAACAGCGAATCATTTCCTATAGAGACGCCAAAAATGTGTGCAGAATGAAGGCGGGCAGTTTCAACACCTCATTTAATAATTTGATAGAGCCTCTTAAATTGGTTTGTGTATTTTGTATGGTTGGTTTGTTTTACCCCCCCGATAATCACAGAGACCCGGCTGGCCTGCTAACCGGCTAATGAGGTTAGCCTTCGTCCAAAGGCAAAACACTCCGGGAGGAAACAAAACTAATCATACGGAATTTATAGACTATCGTCTGGGACTACAAGGGAGCGAGAGAAGACCTACTTATCAGACACTCTCTCAGTTACTATAATACACTGTGTAAATTCTTTTGTACTAAGTATCCGGCAAAATATCCACTGGGTTAAACATGAGTTGAAAAAAAAAACAATGCCACAAATAAAAAATAGTGTATTAAGCGTGCTTAAAACACATAATAAATAAATATAAACAAAAAGATTTTTTTCGGAAATACCGATGAGGCACTTCAATTTACCATCTAAAATATCTCCTGTGCTATTATTTACATCGATTAGCTGTTTTCGTTAGATGGAAGGGCACATAAGGGCTCATAAAACTAACCACAGAGCGTAAATATTAATAATAAAAAGAGCATTTTCAGCAAAAAGATATTTATTAAATGGTACAATATCCATAACTATAGCAGAACTTAACTAAATAAATTAGAATAATAATGACGTTTACCGCATGCTTATAATGCAAGAAGTTTACGAATAATCAATTTTTTAGGTTTTACCCATTAAAAGCAAGTGAGTAACATGAGCTTTTTAGCTGTATATCAAGCTTTTGTTTCCTTTAAATGACTTATCTGAAGATATGTGACACTGTTTCTATAAGCTTATGAAATACATCGGCTCATAAATGTCCAAAATGTGCCCATTTGCTGCAAAACAAGCTTAATCTTGGATGTTATTTAGCATTTAGCATTTTAAAAGAAACAGCGTTGAAAGCTGCTACTTGTGGTGTAATCGAAGCATTCTATTTTAGTTTTCTCCATAGAAATAAACGGGAAGACCGCCTTCATGGTCTAATGGTAGCTTTTGCGACTACTAATCTGGTGGTCCTGGGATTTCCGATAAGGACAAGATTTTATTCTAACTTTTCCTTACGTTGAAAATAGCTTTAAGTAGCAAAGGACTCCTATTTCATATGCGCCATCATTAATTAATTATGTTCATCCGTAGGGATTACGTTTAAGCACACATGAGTTTAAGGACCCTCTAGTGCACCTTATGAACTTAAGCATCATCAGCGGCGCTCTGTAGTCATCCGGCCTCAGAAGTCCGCTACAACATGGGCATGCCGGAGGGCAATACTTATAAGGCCATAATATAATGGGGGCTGACATTGGACTTAAATAAATAAATAAAAGGGTTTTAAATAGAGAAATCGTATCAGCTTCAGGTAACGCATTTGAGAGAAAATAAAACATTGAGAAACAGTTGAAAAACCCATATTACACACTTGCATTTAATGTATTTAAATTAAAAAATGGATTATTTGTAAACTACTTGCATTAGTAACATACTGTAAATGTCACTGTTATTCTAATTTCAGTTAGTTTAATTTATGCTATAATTACAGTTATCATTCCATTAAAATATATATTTCTGTTCAAACACTTTTATTTATAATTAATATTAATTTTGTATACGCTAGTTTTGTGAGCGTTTATGTATTCTCCAACTCGATATAAATAAAGTTCGTACCGCGGGATCTGCGTAAACTGCGAATTCCTCACCTAGTAGAGTAACTTTAAAAACGAATACAAAATCCAAATTATAACCTTATTAAATAATGAAATGAAATAAGCTAATAACATTACTATTTGATATTAGGGGAACAAAATTAGAATTCTTGCAATCTATAAGTATCACAAAATAGAAACCACATTTATTATTATTATTATTATTATTATTATTATTGAGATTAAGCCACAAGATTAAATTAAGTGAAATGAAATATATAACCAAGACAAAACTACACTATGTGAGTATTTTTAAACGTTTTTAACTGTAACCATGTTTAGAACTGGCCCTTGATACCATCTTTACATTTACTAAAATGGATAAAAACAACAGAAAGTTTCGAGTTACATTGCTTATTTAAGAAGATGTTTATATGTTTCAATAAAACAAAAATATGGCACTATTCAGAAACAATTACAATATACTAAGCAAATATACACAATCAACAATTAACGATCGATGTTTTAACGATTTTTATTAGCTTTGAAACTTAATTAAATGTTATTGTAGTAAAAATACGTAATGCAAACGTTTTCTGAAGGTTATTATAGAACGCTGTTACATACAAATATAGTTCTCAAACACACGATAGATTAACGTTTTACATTTGCTATCTGCACGACAATGCTAATGTTAAAATATAAAACATATGCAATGTTATAAATATAGTTTATATGCTGAATTAATTTGTCCTTTTATCTTAAAACAGATAATTTAAGAAAAAATTAAACGCTAAGAGTGCTTTTTAAATTTCGATTTTCAAGTACACCCTTGCATAAGAGACCTATCTCCCTAATTTTTGGAAACTTAATTTTTTCTCGTTTTATTTAAATGATATATACCGAATTTTGTTGTGAAGACACAAATACTAGAGCGGTTTTTAAATTTTGGGTTTCAGGTAATGACTGAATTTTCCTGATTTTCGAGAACTATTTTTATTATTTCATTTAAAGAGTAATATGGCGTTTCATTGCGATAAAGCACACATTAATGCCACTAGATCAATTTTTAAATTTTGGGTTTGGGTTTCAGGTAAATCCCCCTCCTAATAGTCTGATTTCACTGATTTTCAGAAACTATTTTCTTTACTTTATTTCAATAACATATTCCTTTATAATAATTAATTTGTACTAGAGCGAATTTTAAATTTCGCTTTAACCCCACTAGTTTTTCAGGTATACCTCCACTTCTAATGATTCGATTGCCCTGATTTTCGGAAACTACTTTTATTTAAAAGAAATATACCACTTTCGTTGAAAATAAAAATAAAAAAAAAAAAAAAAACTGCGGCCTCTAGAGCGAATTTTTACTTAATTTTTTTTTTCTTTCCCGCTTTAGGATAACTATAAACCTCAGTGGTTCAATTGCGCTGGTAAGGAACTCGACGAATATTTTGTTAATTTATAGTTATATGCAGGGGTTCTTTGAGAGAAAAAAATTGGGACCGCCAGAGTGTTAACGAACGCATATAGAGGCTTCACGGGTTTCACGGGCACAGTGGCAATAGTTACATTCGCTAAAACATTGAGAAACAGCCGAAAAATGCCATATTACTCACTTGCTTGTAATGCGTTTAACTTTAAAATCGATTACTCGCAATCTACTTGCATTAATAATATGCTATAAATGCCACTATTGGTATACTTTCAGTTAGTTCAATTTCTGCTATAGTTACAACTTTCGTTCCACTTAAAATATAATTTTCTGTTCAAAATACTTTTTATTATTAATATTAATTACGTGTATACTAATTTTGTCAGCGTTTATGTATTCTTCAATCTAACGAAAACAGTTACTCGATATAAATAATAGCATAGAAGATATTTGAGGTGGTAGTTTTAAGTGGGTTACTCTGTATAGTCTTTATACTACTGGAAAACTGACCTATGAGATAAGTTATAGTATGAAAAATGGCTACCAACATGCAAACATGCGTACGGTGGAAGATGAAAAATAGTTTTAATGGTTGGAGATGTGTACGAAAGTTATTAAACGATTAGTTAATAAAGGATTTGTAAAAAAAATTGCTAAACGAGTTGGAAACGCACAGGTGGTAAGGGATCTCTGGGGGAAGAAGAGTTATGCGGTTCAGAAACACGTGCTGAGGAATGTGTGAAAAATCGTTACTGGCGCGTTGTGGGGAGAAGTTGTAAAAATATCGCCGCACTACTACTAAACACGGTCTGATGAGAATCTATGGGGAAATCGATAACCGCTTGGAAACTCAGTCGCGGCAAAACATCCGGGTAATGAGTTTAAAAACAAACTACTTCGTTATAGTTCTTATAGTATTCAAGTTAAAATAGCCGTGAAAAGTCATTCAGAAAGACGCTAGATAAATTATCAAGCGGTACAGTACAGTATCAAGCGGAACTTGAGCGCGTTATGGTAAGAGACCCGTGGAAGATTTGCGCGAGCACGGACATTTTTGAGGGAGGACAAACATAATTGCGAACACACCCAATGGGCGGATAAGTATGCAAGGGAATGGTGTTTGGCCGGGTCGTGCGGACATAACAGAACACGAGCACCAGGTAAGCTTGGTATTGATCCTCTCTTTCTGCTTTCCATTATCATGCTGTTCCCTCTCTGTCAAAATGTAAACTTCGCACAACCCGAAGCGTGATATGTATGTATGTCTTTGTGCGTCTTCTCCATTGCCTGCGAGCAACTGTGTGGACTTTATGTTATTACAGTCCGTAAACAAGAACATTTAACGACACTTTTGCGTCGTCCAGTGTACGCTTTCAGTTCTTACAAGTGCATATTATTTTCTCTCATAAGTACAAGAATAACACCGACATTGTTTTAATAATGTTAAAAAGACCTCATCTAGTTGAAAAAGAAACAAAAATATCTATTATCTTTCACAGATAATGCGGCACAAATTTTGGCTACAAATATTCTAAGCCAGGAAACGCACTGCGCAGTCGAAAGGGTTGACTGCCCTGGTGGGCACACTTGTACAGGCTTGAGCACAAATCCTAATGAGGGTCCCTGCAGCACGCTAGAGTAGCCACTGTCAGGGTAGTCAACCCTTTCTACTGCGCTATATGCAAATGTAGCACCCGGTATACATGAAGCGTTTTCGCTTCATATTTTCATATTAAAAATTGTTTTTTTTTATAAATGTCACTAAGAGGAAAAAACCAACAATAATGACCAGATGCACCCCAAACTGCCGTAATTATTTACCCTTTTCTCTTCTCCTGGGAAACCTTTAAAATAAAATGCATAACAGCGATGTATAACCGATCAGTTCTTAATCGTGTCTTAACGCAATAAGCGCATTTTCTCTCTATCATCGTGCGAGCATATGGGTCCTCCGTTAGCCAGGGAGATTCATGGACCAGCCCGGACAATTGTAAGCTTTAAACTTATACCTTCTTGGGCCAGCAAAGATTTACAAGGACCCTTCACGATGGGTTAGCCCTTCTCCTGCTTATTTCTGCGTTTTCGGGCCAGCAGGAAGACAGCCCATGATCAGCGCTCGGTATTCTGTATTTTCTTAGGAACCAAATGTTCAAGGGTTACTGATACCACGTGTAACTGACAAAAGGAACTGTTTTTGCACTTTGTTTGAAATTGGGTGATTTCCTCATTGTTTGTCAGTGGAAAGTTGACTTTCACAATGTTAACTGTTGAGAGCTACAAAAAGCGTAACTGTTTTGTGTCAATGAATAAAGTGGACGTTTTATTGAAGATCCCATTTTTGGTCTAATTTTAACTGTTAAGTTGAACGTGAAACGATTTGTATCTCATTAACTGAAAGCTATAGGAGCTTACTAAGCAAGACAGCGCAAAATTAAGGTTTTTTCATGACTTGACTTACAGTGTGAAGTGAGAAATATATCGTGTATATAGGAATAAGATTAGAAAAGAAATAGAAAAAGAAAATTTCTTTTCTGTACAGACCGACGAAATGACAGATATTACATGCATGTCACTTTGTTGTGATATTACGATACATCAGTGGAAATAAACCGATTGAAATTTTCATAAATTCGTTGCTATTTCTGAATTGACTGCAGAAGGCTTAAGGCGTACTTTAATAGCTGAATTAGAAGAGTTCATATAAACCAGACGTTTATAGCACAAACGTATGATGACGCTGCAGTTATGAGGGAGGAATATGTCTTTTTAAAGAGACCTTCAACCTCGCCATTTGGGTGTCATGCAGTTATGCTCCTGGTCCACCCTTCTACAGGGGCATGATCCGCCACTGATCACTAATTTAAAACAATTTGATATTATAGTTCGTATTAATACGCAGGAACCCCTAACGAAGGAGCAAGAAGAAGCGATTAATCAAAAATGACGGATAATTCGATTAATTAGTTTTCTTACCTTATTAGTATGTCGTTTAAAGAAACCAGCCCCCCTCTTTTTTTTAACTTTACTACCAATGATTTCGAATAGTGTTTTCCGCCCGTTTTTCTACTGAGGCACCACTGGCAGTGGACATTGATGATACACGAAATGAAATGATAAACTGGAAAAGGATTTTTTTTTAAAGAAAGAAGCGCTTCAGGCAAAACCTTAGGGTACCTTCCCGGCATTTACCGTTTATGAAGACCGAGAAAAACTTGGGAAAAGCCTCAAGTCAGGAAGGACGGTCCTGGCATGAGTCGAACCCCAGAACTCCCGTTCACAAGTCCGCGCCTTAAAGACCTCGGCCACCGGTGGCGTACTGGCAATGTGTTACTCTTTGCCATTACTTTGATGATATTTCTCAAAGTAGTACCCGTGGGATGTAAGGCACCTGTTCCCGCTTTTCTGTCAGTCTTCAAAGACCTACTGGAAACCGTTTTTTGATAGATCCTTAAGCATCGCCTTCGCAACCTTCACCACTGCTTCTGGTGAAGGAAAATGCCTCCTGCAAAAAGGGGAAAAGGAAAAGATCGCACGGGCTAAATCCTGGCTATAGCTAAATCCTGGCTATAAGACAACACACTTCACATTGGTTTTTATGATGTATTCAGTAACAACACTTGCTATGTGTGACCGTGCATTATCGTGGTGCAGCATCCCCCTTGTTGCACGGAAATGTGACCTTTTATGTGTCATTTGCCCTTGTAGGGTTTCCAGGTTATCTCTATAGTGCTGTAATACGTACAGTAATGGTTAACGCCCATTTTATTAATGAGGGATCACAGACGATGATACATGAAATGAAATGATAAATTGGAAAAGGATTCCAGGCCTAAGATACCTCCTTGGCCTTTGCCATTTATGAGGGCTAAGGAAACCTCAAATCAGAAAGGACAGTCCTAGTGGGAACCGAACCCCAGACTTCCCGCTCATGAGTACGCGCCTTAACGATCGAAACGATATAGTAAAGTTTTATGAGCAGCGATTAGCTTTCAAAGAAACTCGGCATCTTCCTGCAATATCTCAATGCGAATGTCCTTGCGTAGAGAATCAACAGTCTTGCAACCCAACGTGGACAAACCGTCTTATGTGCAACGTCAGAATAACGTTAATCGACGATCCTCTCTCACAATAACAGCAGCGACCTTAATGTTTTCTTCCCTTAGAACACAAACTGGAGCTCCGCGTCCACCTTCTTTACAAATTGGTTGACCATCTTTTAAACCATCTTTGAACTGTGCTGTAAGCAAGAACAAACTCTCCATAGATCTGAGCTGAAGATATATTGATACAAAAGCAGAATTTCAGAACAGCATATTGTTAGTCGCGTGCCATCTAAGTTTTGCTGTAGTCGGAACTGAACATTCTCATCTTGCACATCTCTCACAGGGAGAAACCGAAAGTGACAACAATGAAACTAGTACTACGTTTATATCATGCTTTATGCATGAAATTTAATTTTACGCTAGAAATTATACCTGAAAAAACGATGATAATTTTTTATTGAACAGCCCTCATAGGTACCGTGGGGGAGGGAGCCCGTTTTCTTAGTTTTATTGCTATTGCTGTGTTTCTGTATTTTTAAACATTTTATTTTAGATAAAGTATGGGTTTTGTTCAACTGAAGTGATGGCTACATTTTACTTTTTAATGTAGCAGGCAGGCTATTTAAAGAAACAGATCTGTTAAAAGCAGGATAGTGACCTGGATGACTTCCAGCAAGAGAGTAAGCGTACGAATTAATTAATATATTTAAATGTTAAATTGAACATCAGCATGCTATTAAATTATTACTTTATTTAAAACACCTAAGCAGAATGGAGATTAACATAATCATTACCTCCTTTATTTGAATGTAGGTAGAGTTTTTAGCGAATCTGAAGGACAAATATTGCGGTTGTCCATGAAAAGATTATGGAAAAAAATTCTTCAAATCATCTCAATCCTGCCCGAAAATTAATATATATTATAATGTGTGTTTCTGTCTGTCTGTTAATGCTCTAGCGGTCGAAACTTTTGTTTTCTCTCAACAAAACTCGGCATAAAACCATTAATTAACAAAGGATTCAATGAATTTCTTAAACATCAAAATTGAACCATTTGGGGTACGTGTTAACCTAAAGAGAAAATTTAAACATTGCGCTAGTGACTGCAATTTTTGTTTTTTCTCAACGAAACTTAGTATATGTCATTTAAATAAATTAATAAAATAGTTCCCGAAAATCAGCGAAACCTGACTATTAAGAGGGTTGGGGGTGGGGAGCCTTACCTGAAACCGAAAATGTAAAAATTCTCTAGCAACACCAACATGTTTTTCTTAACGAAACTAAATGTATTTACTATTTAAATAAAATAAGAAAAATACTTTCTGAAAATAGGGGAATTTGGACCATTAGGAGTGGGGATATACTTTAAAACCGAAATGTAGGAGTGGCTGTTAAAGTAAAAAATAAAAATAGCTCTAGCAATTTTTAATTTCTTTAAAGGAAACTACTTATAGGCCATTGAAATAAAATAAGAGAAATAGTTTCTGAAAATCAGTGAAACCAGACTATTCAGAAGGGGTTTTACCTGAGACTCAAAATTTAAAAATCGCTCTAGCGGCACCAATATTTGCTTTTTCTGCAACGAAACTCTATATGTACCATTTAAATAAAACATTTTTTTTTGAATATCACGGAAATCGAATCATTAGTAGTAGAAATATACCTAAAAACCGAAATTTAAAAAGCGCTCAAGCGTTTAATTTTCTCTCTATAGTTTCAAAATAAAAGGGACACGATGTAATTCGAAACTTTGTTATTTTTCTTTATTTTAGTAAATGTAAAGATGATATCAAGGGCTCAGTTCATAAACATAGTTACATTTAAATTTTTTTAGAAATACCCACACAATATAGCTTTATTTGTCAAGCTACATTTTATCATTTAATTAATAGTATACCATTAATTTTGGTTTACTGATAATATTAATTATTATTATTATTATTATTATTATTATTATTATTGTTGTTGATGTAAAAAAGAGAAACGATTCCAAGAATTCTAATTTTGTCCCCCTAATACCATACATAACTATTTCATTTAATTAAATAATAAGTTCATAATTTGGATTTTATATTCATTTTTAAAGTTATTCGACTTGCTGAGAAATTCGCTTAGTTTACACAGTTCCTGTGTGACAAACTTTTTGTTTATAAATAGACTGAAATTTAATTTCGTTCTTTTATTCCTTCAAGCTCGTTGCTCTTTGATATTTTGAAATTTCAAAATTTCAAAATTCGGCAACAGAATGAAGGCAAACGTCATAATATATGAAGTAGAATTTACTTTAATATTTTATGGTAAAATTGTTTAAATATTAATAGTGAATTAAGTAATTGTAATTCACTGTACTACCTTATAATGTAGAACCTTTTTCATATTGCTCATACATCTTCTCTGCAAAGCTACAGCACTGTTGAAAGTAAACCTTTCAGGTTTTTATCCATACTCGTAAGCCCTGTCTGGAGTAGAGAGTGATCCCAGCTATCCATCAAATGTCCATTGCCCTGAAATGCTCTCGGCTGGCAAATCACACTGGAGGGCTAGGGGCCAGTGAAATGAAGCATTATAGAGTGAACAGAAGACAAATCACTGCAACTGATTGGTGCCTGTTAAGGTCAAGGACGAATAACTGTAGCCGATGTACCAGAAAGTTTCAGTATCTAAATGAGCATTACGATTATGTTTGTTTTCATCTGCTGAAATACGAAGTAAATAAACTACACGAATTTTGAAAACACAGGTGCTACTTTTATTTCTCCTTAAGTGAATATCGTATTCCATAAACGAAAATACCAAAGCTACATTAGTATACCAGGGTATTATATAAAATGGATTGAATTGTGAATCATACAATGATAAAGGTTTCTTACAAAAATTGTTTAGTGCCAAGGAAAATTCATCCCAAATTTATAAAAGTTTATGGAGACTATTCTCTTTCATTTTTAACCATTAAAAATTCGGCTGCTGAATTTAAACACAACCATATCAGTCTTAAAATGACCCAAGTGAAGATAGTCCAAAACTCATGGAACAAATATATGACATGGCAAAATGTCTTTTTGTCGGTCCTGGTGGTCTAGTGGTAACCATACTTGCCTTCTAAACCCAAGGTCGCGGGTTCGAACCCGGCCAGGATCGATGGATTTTTTCGGGCGTAAAAATCCTAAGTATGACTTCCTTCGGAAGGGAAGTAAAGCCGTGGGTCCCTTGTCGTACATTTATGGCACGAAAAAGAACCTCAAGACTGAAAGAAGAGGCCTCTGAGCAAAATTTGTCGGCCGTTTCACGCCCTGAATAGAATGGGACGCTGATGACCTGAGATGTTAAAGAGTGTTCTTAAATAAACAAATAGAAATGTATTTTCTGTCTGGGTGAATATATTGAAAAGTCAGATAGAAATGAACGTGTTTCCGTACATTGGGTTTCGTAGGGTCAGTTTTATTTTCCTATTTTAGCTTCTGTTGCCTGTTTTAAGGTTTACATTTTTTTGCCCGTTTTGGATCCTTATGGATTTTTTTGAATTTATTTGGCATTTTAAAAAGCATATAAAGAATTTCATTATATCGAAGTGAAAAAGTAATAAAAGTTAAATGGCATACTTCCTTCACAAAAAGATCTATTGAGAATCTTGTTATATATTTATTTCTTTTCAAGCAGTCAAAAACTTTCTCCTCAACCTATGCACTTAGACTCTTTAAACAACAGAACGTTATTAGCAAAAGGAACATACGGTTACCTCGGGCATACGAGTACTATAAAATAGAGAGGATGAGGGAAGGTCTGTATTTTCATAATCCTTGCGAATTACCTTGTATCGATCTGCGCGTGACAATTCTGGGTAATTTGTGGTGGTGGTAACTTCTCAGCTGCATAAATGTAACAAAAAGCGAGAAAGATGAGAGCGGGAGAGCTGTGCAATAAACCTTCCCTACAATGTATTCAGTACGGAGGTAAGAGAGATTCCCCTATAACCGCAGAAATAGAAAATGAACTGGATCAGAAATTACTGCGCATTTTTGCTCATTGCCAGGATATTTTGCCTTTATCAACATTCCCATGATGTTCTGAAAGGTGAGTGTTCTGTTGTAACTAGTAGAGTTCTTCCGAAATAGCCTGTTTTAAGTACGCTCCAATCACTTCAGTAAAAGTAGAACGTTCTTTTTCCATAAAGAAAAATGTTCTCTCTGACAAGCGGCTACCTATGACAGTTGATATCTTCAAAAATCATCCTGTTGTTGCTTGTAACCAAGAAAAGTAAGCTTAAGTAGTTTAATTATGTGATGAAGCAATTATTAAGTATCTATTTTCATGAATAATGAGTTCTGTTTTCACTAATAAGTCCTCATAAATGACAAATGCTGGGGAGGTACCCTAAAGTTAGGCCTGAAGCGCTTCTTTCTTTAAAAATTGGAATTATCCGCCATTTTTGAAGCGTCATCGTACGTTTGGGCTATAAAATTCTGGTTTATATGGAACTCATTTTGATTTTCTTTAAAAAAAAAAAACCTTTTCCAGTTTATCATTTCATCTCATGTATCATCAATGTCCACTGTCAGTGATATCTCAGTAGAAAAACGGGGGGCGGAAAACATTATTCAAAATTATTGGTAGTAAAGTTTTTTTTTAAAAAAGTGGCGGATTTCTTTAAAAACACACAAATAAGGTAAGAAAACTAATTAATCGAATAACTGCACGACACCCAAGTGGAGAGAGAGAAAACCTTCTGCAGTCAATTCAGAAATAGCAACGAATTTTATGAAATTAATATCGACTTGTGCAATTTTCATGAATGCATATTTTCATATTTTAACCAAAATAAATGCATGCGCTTCCGATCTCTGCTGCTGAGGCTATTGGCAAGATGAGTGCTGTTCTTGCTAGCAGGAAATAGAAAACTAATTGTTGAAAATTATCGCAACAGAGTTTGCAGAATTTTAACAACAACACAACAAAATTGTGGATGAGGCGTGGATTCATTACACAGCAGAAGGTCAAAACAATGCACAGAAGTCGGATGTTCAGCGCCATAGAAGACAAAGCCGGTCCATTGTGCAAGAAAGGTTATGGCTTTATGGTTTGGGTCATAAAGCTAGTTACTAATTACCTTCAATACGTAAGACCATGACCAGGAAGTTTTATTCCAATTTTTTAAAGCAACTAAATAAAAAAAATTATTAGAAAACACTCGGTTTGCAGAAAAAGCAAACAAACATAAATACAATGCAGTTGCTCACAAAAGTATTTTAGGGATGGAAAAATAAAGATTTGAAGTAGGGGCATGCTCCCTCTGACTTCTATCTGATCCCAAAGTTCAAAATCTTCCTCGCTGGTCATTTTTATCAAATAAAGAGGGATTGCAGTAGTAGAAAAGTTTGTAGACCTTGCAGACAATCCCATCAGAGAGGGATGTGAGAATTGGTGGGAGATTATGTTTAAAAATAAATATGTTAAACTTAGACCGCCCTCAGATATTTAAGCAATGAAAACTTTTATAACTGCGGTACAATTTTCACATATACAAAATTGACAGGAATGCGGATAGTGGTAACCATATTTATCCCTAGATTCAAGGTCGCGGGTTCAAACCCGTCTAAGGTCGATAGACATTTAAGGGCGTAAAAATCCTTCAGAATGGAAGTAAACTATGGGTCGCAGATCTACGTCACTTAAAAGAATCTCAAGCTTAAAGAAGAAGCCTCCGAGCACAAATTTAAGGGTCGTTTAATAACCAAACATGTTACAGAGCGCCCTTAAATAAAACAGAGCTAAAGACAGGAGTGCGAAAAGTACATGTTCACTCTTCAAGGATAATTTTAAAAATGAATCGATTAGAAGCAAATCCATAAAAACTACCCCTCAAGTCAAAACTGTTTATCTCTCATTTGAAACAGTCCTATAAAATTATTGGGTTCTTAAGAAAATTTCCATTCACAAACCGAATATAAATGCAGCATTTATAAGGCAATAAGTGAACAACTTAAAAATCAATGGCTTAATTAATAAAACTTTAATCTTTGTCACCTCTAAACTACGTTGTTTTAGCTAAGATCTTAGTGCTCCTCCTTTCTTCTGTTCTTAAAAACCGGTCAAAACGAGGTTACTGCTTGGTGTTGATGGAAATATTGTTCATGTGGTTTATTTACTGTCGCTCTTTAACATCTCAGGTCATCAGCGTCCCATTCAATTCAAGGCGTGAAGCGGCCGATAAAATTTTCTCTCAGGCCTCTTCTTTTAGCTTCCAGTTGATGGAAATAGTATCTTGCTAATTTAATAGTATAGTAATAGTAGTAGTAGTAGTAGTAGTAGTAGTAGTAGTAGTAGTAGTAGTAGTAGTAGTAGCAGCAATAGGAGTAGCAGCAGTAGTAGTAATAGTAGAAGTAGTAGTAATAGTAGTAGTAGTAGTAGTAGTAGTAGTAGAAGTAGTAGTAGTAGTAGTAGTAGTAGTAGTAGTAGTAGTAGTAGTAGTAGTAATAGTAGTATATTTATTTATTTACAAAAGTTGTTTCTTACACATATAAATCATTCATGGTCACGGGACCTGGACCGTACGTGCTTTAGTAATACACCAAGAAAAATTCATGAAATTGCACAAGTCGATATTAACTCTCAAGGGGCAAACAATATATTCATATACTAAAAATATGTTATAAATAAATAAAAATGAGAAAATATAAAAAATACACAAATAAAACAAAAAGAAAATAAAAATACAAAAAAAAAAAAATAAAGAACTTACACCCATATATATATATATATATATATATATATTTACATACAGATATTTACACTCTCTCTCTCTCTCACACAAACACACACACACACATATACATATATATCTGTCAAATCTGTGTTCCCCCTACCCTTCTTCCCGATTGTCTGCCTTTTCCATCTAAGCTGTCTCATTTTGTATAAAAATAAACCTACTCCCTCTTCCTCCTTTCCCCCCGCTAACAAATCATTAGTTTTTGCTAATATAAGTGCAAGTCAGAAAGTAGTGCCTTCAATTCTTTATCGCTTTAAATTATTTGCAATGTGAGATATTAGAAAGTGGTGCGACTCCTCGAACTTTTTTAAGTTCCTTCGAAATAATAGTTTTTTAGTCATCAGGTGGTAACGCTATTGTTTCAAAAAATGGTCGACATTGACGCGAGATTAAAACAATGAGCTATGATATAATTCCTGAAAGCGGTGGGTTAACGCTGAGGACGACTGAAGAATGTTTCTGGTAATGCAACAGAGAATGTTAACTCTTTTAAACGTTGTAACGAAGCTAAAGTACTCTCCTCATTGGTTAATGAAAAGCGGTTTGGTAGCCCACCCCCTACAACGACTCTCTCAACATCCAAAGAGCCGATGAGATGATTAAGTGGATCACGGATAACAACCGATGAATTGCGATGCATTCCCTTGGAAAGGGCTACTTGATAGCCGTTACTGAAAAGGTGGACTATTAAAAAAATCCACGCGAAAGTGACTGAGAAGTAAAGATGCAATTTTTATTGCGATGGAAAGTGGTCAACACTAGAGTCAATAAAATTATAACTACTTGCAATGTGAATTTAATTTCTGTTACTTGTGAAATAAAATATGCAGGGGAAAAATGGGAGGCGTTACTTTTTGACTCCCTCCTCGTGTGGAAGAGCAAGCTTTAAAGTATAACACGCAGAGAGAACATGTACTACTAAGAGCTTGTAGATTCTGTTTGCTTGCATGCTTCTTACGTATTAGAAGCTCACCTGAAGTATGTCTTAGTATATGTTAGTTATTAAAGTTTTACATTTAAATGTCCATTCGTAGGTTAAGCGGTACGACCGAGTACGTCTAAAACAGTATTTTAGTGAAGATAATAGTGTGATATCACTAATCGCGCTTTTGGGACGCAGCATGCACGTTGTTTAGATTGTGTAGTGCAGCCATGTCCAAGCGACGCGCGTGGTCACCATGTCGCCCGTGATGCACTTTTATGCTTCCCTTTGCAAATTATTTCCAAATGAAATTTGAATTAATACTTGAAGTTTTTTTTTTTTTTTAAATTTGAATAAAGATTTTAACTTTTCCTTTTAAAAGCACCATCCTCAAGCTTAGAAAATTTGTTATAGCGGCAATTTTATTCTGCAAATCAGGCCGCTTCCTTATGATTCACTTAAACTACCTACCATGACAAGAGTTAACCAAGACGACAATGGGACACCCCAATTTGCCCTCAAAATAACTTTTATCCCAACAAAGCTGTGTCGCAACAATGACAAAAGGATGTAAGTGCAGGTATCTTCCGGGCTGTTATGCCGCGGTCAGAGTTCCAGACGTTTCATCCACAACTGCGGTGGACATCTTCAATGGCGTGGACGAAGGTATCACTGTGTCTGATGCTTTGGCCGTCAGTATCTCTATATGTGCACTGTGAGCGCCTCCGCTGAAACGAAACGTCTGGAACTCTTATCTCCAGCAGACCACGGCATAACAGCCCGGAAGATACCTGTAGCTATGTCTGCAACTCGGGCCATGAAAGCTTACATTCTCTAATGAACAAACGATTTAAAGTCTTACATATAAATGTTGCTTTCAGGCAAGGATTCAGTATTAAATTACGTTTTGAGTGTCTTGTGTTGTACATTCAACATGTTTTAAGTGTTTTTATTACTTTTTAAACTTTAGATTTTTCAGTTGTTAATCGGTTATATTTTAAACATAACTCTTCTTAAAATGGTAAAGAAACTATAGCTTTAACAGTGAATGGGAGGACCAGTATTGCTTTGTTGGAAATAAAGGAAAATCCATGTGTTTATTGTATTAATGCTAGCGTCTCTGTTCCTAAAAGAAGTAACATAGAGCGACATATTTTTGAGTATGAAATATAATTTAATATATTTTTAATTCTAGATTTATTACAATAATTAGTCGTCATAATATGGTAGCAGTAGTGTCGAAGCACCTGGCGCCCGCGTATCCCCCCTAGTTATTATGCACATGTTCCGGAATAAAAACGAGCTTTGGACAGCCCTGGTGTGTGTTTTGCGGATGGATATCCGAATGGCGCTGGTTGTCAGAAATGTCCAGAAGCAAGTCTTGTGTTTTAATCTGTTTAGGAGTTTCTCCGGACAGGACGTGTGGTGTTGTCACATTTTTCCCTCAGCACTGAACCTGATATTGTAAAATCAGGTGAATGTAGAAATTGTTAACACTAACTCTTAATAATCTGCATTAAAGTAATTGACTCGTATATTGAACAATTCTTTTTCATATTTATTGCCAAGATAATAGTTCCTTTTTAGACGCCTTAGGGCTAAGTCTTCACGATATCACCAATGTCATGATGCTTCCAAGTTGGTTTCTCGATGGGTGTATCTCCTACTAAAATTTTTCTCCTCTTTTTAACGGGCCATATACCGCATTCTCAATCGGAGTTTGTATACACTAATGGAAACCAGTTGACTTTCAGTGAACGCGCGATTCGCGGCAAGACTGGAGTTATAGTTCAGCTGACACAAGCAACTGAGTTTACTCGCCCCGATTATCATGCCGTTTCGGTTCCATTTCTGTAGGAAATAATATTTGCCTTTCTACTGCGTATTTATGTATTGTGGAGTACACCAAAAGTGAGATGTATGCTGGAACAAAGAATATTTATTTATGATTGTTGTATCCAACAGAAATGAAAAGAAGATTAAGCAAAGTTGTGCATAGTTTGTAATTTTTTATCTTGTGTGTGTTTCAACTTTTCAATTAATAATAAAGCAGAAAATTAGTGTTTAGGAGATTGTTAACATTAAAACTTGACTGTAATAAATTCTGTAATTTCATAAAAAATTATATTCCATGTTGTTATATTCATTGTTGAAATGTAATTAAATGCTCATTCAAAACAACTACGTATATCCGCCTATTCCACCTGGTCTAGAAAAAAATAACCAAGTTTTAAACATTGGGTCGATAAAAACACATATCCAACCTAGCGTAATAAAAGCGTACGCCGAGGTTATGTAGGTTGCTATAACAGTGTCGCTTTCATTGTGGGCGAGCGGCATTTGTTTGTGAGCTATCAATCTCAAGTTTACATCAGTGCAGTTACTGCACGGCAGTTTCCGATTACAAAGACTTTTACAACATCAGTGATGGTTACAACATTACTGCCTTAGAATTTCCCACGGCACTCTCTGTTAAACTCAACAAGAGATAGGTTTTCCTTCTACAGTCTACACATTGTTAATAAAAACAGTTAGGGTGAAAAATTAGATATTTAGTAAAATATAAGGCGATCCTTTGTGTATGGATAATACCAAAACACTGTAAAACATTTACCACTAAACTTTACATTTTGAAACTTAGTGTATACAACATTAAAAGATGGGAGATTTCTCAGAACGCTACATGGCCTTCATTGTGCACTCTGCAAAGCCCATAACGTGATGCAATTCAGCCCATGTCAGTTGTAATATCAGAGGAGTGATTTTTTTTGGAAAGCTTGACATAAAGTTGTGACAACAGAAACAACTGACCTATCCTTAAGATTCATAGCGCTCGCTGTTGATCTGTAGTACATTTCAATCATCTATGATTTTCATTTGTCATTATGCATTGTTGATTTTCATTCTTGCCATGTCGAAAATTTCCATTTTTTAAGCAAAATATTGCCAGAAAGAAATGTCTCCTAGTATCATATTAGCTTTTCTAATCATATTATATATTATTCATATCCAAATGATCACCATACATTCTGAAAAGTATATTATCTTACAGATGACAAGTTTTCAATGTCGATAATCTTTTGTTGATTTTATTTATTTACGGACGCTCTTTAACATCTCAGGTCATCAGCGTCCCATTCAATTCAGGGCGTGAAACGGCCGACAAATTTTGCTCAGAGCCTCTTCTTTCAGGCTTGAGGTTCTTTTTCGTGCCGTAAATGAACGACACGGGACCCACGGCTTTACTTCCCTTCCGAAGGAAGTCATACTTAGGATTTTTACGCTCGAAAAAAGCCATGGATCCTGGCCGGGTTTGAACCCGCGATCTGGGTTTAGAAGGCAAGTATGGTTACCACTACACCACCAGGACCAACAATCTCGATAATCTGGAGAAACACCTTGTAGTTATATGCAACAACATCAATAGGGCGAATCTAGCATTTATGAGATTTGGCTTTATAAATAGATATTTTTATATATTTAAGTTGGAACAGTTGTTGGTGTGTTATCGTAGTGTAGATTCTTGTCGTGGTGTGATGCCGCGGCTGCTGCAGTTTATGTACTACTCCTGTCCCAATTAGGAATAATAGATATCTCAGGGATATCTGTCTGTTTTATGGACACTGAGTCAATGGGAAAGGGAGAGGGTTGTTGGTATAAATGATACGCGTCGAGAAGTAGATTGAGTTTACGGTTTATTGAATAAATCACTTCAAAATTACTAAATGACGTGTCGTTTGTCGCATGAATGTAGAATATAGAGCACAATGATATATTTACAAGACTTAGTTGCACTGAGCAAAGTAAATAAGTTGAATGTTGCAGTGCATTGACTTCCGAAGGAAAGAACACTTCCTGCCGACTTCGTAAACTCAACTAGAATATGCACTGCCTATCGGTTTCAGAATCAGTGCTAGGATAACACAGCCTGCGGGCTTCGAGATCGGAACTTGAATGAAGCTCGGTGCTCAAGATCGTCCATTTATACAGACTTTGAACCAGTACAGTTAGGCCCTTAAGTCCTCGCGAAATTTTACAAAACGTCACTTCTAATTGAATCCAGCTTCTTATACTTGACACGGCTGCTATTTAATTATTAAAGAAAGTCTTCTCTTATACGAGAGTTTTAAAAGTCCTAACGGTTTGGGTGATTTACCCCAAGTGTGGTTTTTAACTCCCAAACATACACAGCTTTCATAAAACAGTAGCTTATAGCTTAGCAATAAGTCTCTTTAAAAAGGTCGAGCAATAGCACAGCGACTTCGCTTCTACAAAGAATACCCTGATTTCGCCAGGCTGTTATTTTTAAAGGTTTTACTTTGGGGAAACTTCCTAAGTTACAAGAAATTTGTCTACGTAATATATGTACAGTAACAAACTAATACACTAATCATGATTGCTACATATCATACAAAGAAATACGCACATTATCAATGAAAACAATGAAAACAACAATATTGGTAATAATAACAACAATAATAATAATGATGATGATAATTGTTATATGACTGGTTACGTTAATTGCAAGGTTTATAATAATAATAATAATAATAATAATAATAATAATGAGGGGGTGAAGTATTAGTACTGCTCCAAAGTGCCCTTTTGCCTACTTTTCCTAAACATCCGGTTTCTACTTATCACTATTATAAAATTATTGCTAAGTTAAACATATACTATTCAATATTGGCGAAGGAACTGTAAGAATAGGTTCAAAGAACTAGGCTTGTTTATAATGATGCTGATGACAAAACTTATCTAAACGTTTTCCGACATTCTGATATTTCATGCAAAACAATAAACTTATGACAATTTTAATTTTTTCAACGTGATATCAACATATTTTTATAAAGCTAGCAATATTGTATCTATTTTGGGTTGGTACTGTAGCGTATTTTGGCTGTGATAAAATTTTATTTGAGAGGAATGGCATACAGAAATTAAAATAATTAGTAAAACTTCTCCTCAATCATCTGTATACCTCTCAACACTGGGACTGTGTCTTGATTCCATGAAGAAATTTGCTGATTTGAACTGAAGTTTGTAATGATCTGCGTTATCGGTTTTCCCTGGAAGATTGTTAGTCGATAGCTGCTTTCATCATGTTAGTAGCACGTAGGCGTACATTATCGTGTTGCAGCATCACTTTATGGAATCTTCCCGGTTTTTTTTTCTTCAATTCTGGCCGCAAGGTTTCGAAGCTGTTAGCAGTAGATTTCATCAGTTATGGTTACATTCCAGGGAAGTAAATTCATAGTACACGTAGCCTTCTTTATCCCACCAAATGCATGACATCTGTGGATGGACAAAAACTTTTGCAAGGTGTGTTGCTTTTTTGTTTGAACTCAGTCATTTATTTATTTCATGATGTTGACCTAGAGGAACCATTTTTTATCACCAGTAATAATATTGGATAAGATGACAATGTTATTCAAGATGACGAACAAGCAGAGTACATAAATCGCTACCTGCTGATTTTTATTTTCACTTAAAGCGTGCGGTTCTCATACATGGATTTTTTACCTTGAGCGTGGAATGTAAATGTCACATGATGGTTGATTAGTCACAATTCATCACATCTGCTAATTCTCGGGTTGACTGATGTGGAATCATAGATTAAAGAGCTCGAAGGTCTTCATCAAAGTTCGACAGGTTCACTGGCGTGGTTAATCATGTATCAAAGAATTTAAAATGCCTTCATCAAATTCTGGTCGTCTTCCTGAGCGTTGCAAATCGCTTACGTCAAAGTGGCCCTCATTGAAACGACAGAACCATTTTCTTGCAGTTCTTTCTCCAACGGCATTCTCTCCGCAGATAGCGCAAATGATACGAGCTGCGTTCGTTGCCTTTGCTCCTCTATTAAACTCAAAAAAGAATATGTCAGAAATGTTCATTTTTTTCTACTTGACACTCCATATTGTTTAACTTACAAATAGCGCAAACTTTCTTCAAATCTACAAAAATTCAAGATGCATTTACAAAGCACACTTCTCCAAATAACGAATGCCAGTTGACAAACAGAAAACAATGTAATTATGTTTATGAAGGACATATTTTCTCAATGATATTATCTTTCTATCATGACCTCTACTACATTATCAAATTGAACATATTAAAATAAACACATGTATCGGGTTATATATAGATCATTTGTCGTGACCATTCTTCCCGAAATAAGACAAATGTCCAGCGATAGATTTGTTCCCTTTATGTCTTCGAGTTCAATAAGAAAGCAACACAAACGGAAGAGTAGTCAACATTCAAATTAAATTATATTCATGTGAATTGTCAAGCACTGAGAAGTAGCTGATTTGAATTGTGACACGTGTAATGAATGACAAACAAGACAGAAGCAATAAAGCAGTTCTCCTACACAGTCTGCCCTCAACAACCAACAAGCATTTGGGGCTGTGTGTGCGAGATTAGTTTGAATTTGAGCGTGAAAGGGGGAAGTCATAACAGTAGAATTCCGTACTCGTAGTATTCCATCATGTTTTCTAAAAAATGTATCATTTCAGTGACTCATTGAAAGCGGAATTTTAATTTATTATACAAGTTAATCTAGAGGATGCAAAGCTAGCGAAATATATCGCGTAGAGTTCAAAATTTTCAATAGCTAGTAGTGGGAGGATATTAATAACTGATCATTTAGAAGAGAAAAAGTACAAAAATGCACCGATTTCTAATCTCAGTTGGGATGTATGACAAATTATTGTTGTAAGCTGGAATGTTCAAAAAAACGAATACAACATAGCTGTTCATGAAGGAACATACGCATACAACACTGTGTTTTACAACCATAGTTTTCGCAGTCTCGATTATACTACAAATTCACAAAAAATATAGACGTTTACGTGTTACTTACATAACCAACATCGATTTTTACAAAACAGTAACTCCCCGGAAATGCCAGAAAAAATATGGTGTGCTTGTCATATCTTACTTAACTCAAAACTTTTAAAAACACACTAAAATTTATTTTATCTACTAATGTTTCTAAAGTGCAGGATTAGTTCATCGTATCCAGATAACAAAAACTAATAATTATCGCTTGTCTTCAAGGCATGTTTTGCGTTTTATAAGAATATAACGATTAGCTTTTGTTTCCTTGAAACGATGAATAAATATACTGAACTGTAATTCTGATTTATAGTAGGCACTTTCTTTTTTCTACAGTCACAATTAAGTTTTCCACAACTTTAGCTGCACAAGAGACATATAAATTGAAATATTTTGCAATGTTGCAATTATGAATATTTATAGTCCCTCATTTTCATTTTTGAAGCGAGAAAGCGAGATCTAAAATGGAAGCTACAGCAACAATGTTTGATGATTTTTCTTGTTAGCAGGAAGCTATTCCTCAATCATATAAACGTAAAGGATTAGGTAGGCTTTGGTCAAGTCGAATAAACTGCAATTTATAATAAATTTATTTCTTGAAATTTGAAAATAAATGTCATTTTGTATACGAAACGTAGATAAAATATAGAAGATAATAAATTATAAAATCAGCTTTAGCACTCCCGGGTCTTGAACCACTCTGTGTGTTTTAACTTGACCCTCCCGTTAACAAAACTTTACTTCTGTAACTAGTTGTCTAAATAACTATTACATAGTTCAAATGTGTACCTAAAGCTGTTATTAAGGAAATTCCGAACAACCGAACTTTAATGTAAAGGATGAAGAGGATAGTGATCATTAGCAGACAGTATGCCTATTTCAATGTCGTTTAATAATTATGGCGTTTACTTATGGAAAGCTATTGACGAATAGTCCAGAATTGGAACTTGGACAGAGCCTCATCATTCGTATGGGTCTATCACAACTTTTAGAGAGTAGTAGAGTATTATACTATTGTGCTATGGCTGCATCCACTATTTGCGGTAGTGGAATATATATAATCATGACGGTATCACAATACACTGCGATTTAATTTTGGCCCTCAGCCGCAGCTGAGCGCAGCGCGCATTGAGTCAAGGTGAGACACTTCCAGATCTAATGGCTGCACTAGTCATATTTATCCATACAGCAAGAAAAATCTGAATCTGGTGGAACTGCAGTCCCGAGCGACAGCGGAGAGAGCCGAAGGTAGTGTGACTTCCACAGATATAGCTATAGATAATAACGTTTTCAGGCCTTATTATCAACTGTTTCATTGGCTGTTATTCTCTCTGCCATTGTAAATATGGCTTCCTTCGGAAGGGAAGTAAAGCTGGGTCCCGTGTCGTACATTTGCGCACGAAAAAGAACCTCAAGCCTGAAAGAAGAGGCCTCTGAGCAAAATTTGTCGGCAGTTTCACGCCCTGATTAGAATGGGACGCTGTTGACCTGAGATGTTAAAGAGCGTCCTTAAATAAACACATAAAAACATTCTCTCTCCTAAACTATTAATTCCTCGCTATTTTTAACACCACCTTTCAATGAGAGCAATATTTGGTACAAAGATGAAATTTGAC
Source organism: Metallyticus violacea (assembly GCA_030762175.1). NCBI lineage: Eukaryota > Metazoa > Arthropoda > Insecta > Mantodea > Metallyticidae > Metallyticus > Metallyticus violacea. The sequence goes on from CM060834.1 coordinate 51,623,963, forward strand.
TACTATGTTCTGTCACTAGATATGCGTATTCTACCTTAAATTTCTTCTAAAGCTTTTCTGGCTAATAGCTGAAAACAGTTATGTGCATTTTATTCTCTTAAAATAATATAATGAGCAATAAATACAACTACCCTAAAAAGGGGAAATTCATATTTGTATTCATATTTCATATTCACAAAGCATAAACACAAGGGTCATTAGACCAGTTTACAGATTAATAAAAAAAACAATTACTCAAACATATTCAGTTGGAAATAACTCTGGACGAACCATGGTCATTCTTCCCTGGCATAACATTCAGTCCCTGTTCATTGGCATCAATAACTTCTTCCAGGATGTAGAATCGATGTCTGCTCATACCACGTGAACAGCTTTGTTTTCTCCCGAATGTTTTGCCTATGGACAAGCTCGCCACTCGTTAACCGGCCATCTGGGACTCGGTGATTACCGGGAGGGTAAAACAAATCAACCATACAACAATACACAAACCAATTTAAAAGGCGCATTATTTACCGAAGTATAATATTAGGTGCTGAAACTGCACGCCTTGATTCTCCTCAAAATTTTCTCATATATTTAGGAAATTATTCATCATTCGCTGAAGTTCATTTTGAGAAATCCGGACAATTTCTTGATGAATATTATCTTTCAGTTCTTTTATGTGTGCTGGTTGGTCTTGTACAGGACATTTTTTAATTTACCCAAGATAATCGCAAGCTGTTAAAATGGGGCACCGAGGGGTCCACAAATCTTTACTAATAACTCTGTCTTGTGGAAACACATTGTGAATTGCTCTCATGGAATTATTCAGTGTGAGCAGTGGCAGAGTCCTGTTGAAAAATCAACTGTATACCAAACAAAAACAAAAAAATAGTCCTGTGATCCTTTCACCACTGATTTAACACATATGAATCTTACATAAAGGCTCACTGTATCGTTGTAAACAACGCGGCATAATACACTTTCTGTCAAATTAAGAAACGAACAGCACAATACACACCCGTACAGCTGCGCTATGACTGCGACAATCAGTAAGGTCAACAAGTAAGTAAGCAGGCTTGCCAATCCCTTCACGGCGCGGCAAACGATTGGGGCTTTCTCACAGGAAAAATTCCACGTTGTAGGGAAAGCATCACTGGTCGTATTGTACAATTCTTTACATTTTGGAACAGGAAAATGTCATCGGGACTATGTCAACAATTTTATGCCTGTTTTCTCTGGAGATGAAATTGCTGAATTTTCTGTATGAACAGAGGATTATTGTGATGTTACTGCCTTCAGTTCTTTCTTTCGGTGTCTCTCTCAATTTTTAAGAAAACTTTAAATATAGAGTTGCAGCAATTCGGAACTTCTGCCAATCTGGAAACTACTCTGGACGGCTTTTCTGTTTCCTACAGTTCAAGGAACTCTTATCACAATGGAAACCACAGCTTTTCTTCACGTTATCAGAAGTCCTTGATAGATGATGACTATGTTTAATACTAAAGAATGTGATGGGGTATGAAACGGACAGAACATTTTTGGTCATCTTACAGACAGATTTCGGTATACCACTATGCAGTAACTTCTTTGGTTTTCATTAGCTATATGGCCACTCGCATGGCCAACTTTTTTCTTGATGCCTTCTCCTTGACCAGAACCTACTCACCTGGGGAGATTAAAACTGGTAATCATGCAGAGTCTCCATATATATTTTCTTACATCATTCAACAAGGATCAATGTTTATTCATCACCCATCGAGAAGAAATAATCATACTCTAATCTTAAATGTTGATGCAAATAGTGGAAACGCTTAGACAACCCAAATGTCCAGGTTATTCTTGTATCGTTTTATCATAGTTTCTATCATTTTAGTTTGTAGCCTGATTCTGTCCAGTCTTTTCAAAGTTTACGTTTAACATTAAAGCTATTGTGACTTATCCAAGTTTTAAGTCATACAGAATATTGTACTGAAGTTAGTTTCGGACACTCAGACAACTTCAACAGTCCTCTGCTTATAGACGAATGAACCGAATTTCTCTGAACACCTATCGTCAATCATAGGGAAGAGGTATATTTATTTGTATATAGCTTATGATAAAACTATCTCCAAGTGTATAGTGTTAATTATGGAATAAGTTATCATAACAAAATAAGTGTATCTAGAATAACACCAAAAACAAACGAAACAAATATTGTAGCTTATGGGGGGGGGGGAAGAGGGTTGACAATGTGATGATAACTTGTATATTGTCGCATACGTAGAGCAGGCGATTGCTTTGGTGTCCATGTGACAGTTACATGTTTGAACTTGGGGAAAGGTTAGTTCTGCTCATGCGCATAATGTGGATGCGTTTTGCTTTAATGTTTTTTTTTATTTTTAATTTTAGAATCGAGCTTGGAAGGTGGAAGAGGTTGGGCGCTGCACTATTGGCTCCGGAACGGACGACCTTAATGACGGATTACCTCTGTCCCTACTTCCTTGTTTACCTTCCATTTTGAGTAGAAATGTTTGTTGTAAAAATGGATTAATAAAGTAATATAGGCTAGCTCCTATGACCGAACTTATGATAATGAAATTATGAAGAATGATAATTTCGCGAGTGGCTCATGAATAGGCCGCGACAATATAAATTGCAATAGATGTTCAAAAATGTTTATTCATTCATAGCCAAACATTGTCTCAGTCTATTCCGAAAACTAATATCAACTCAAATTCTTCATGTAAGGTCTCCTAGATCTTCAGTGCTGATTTTTTATGCTACACACTGAACTTCAATACCCTCATAAAAATCCAGCAGGTCGAGATTCTGGGTATTCAATATGTTCTGTTCTCCCAAACCATTTACTAGGGAACACTTGGTTCAAGAAATCTACTCTTCTCTACCATAACGTGGAGGAGCAACATCTTGTTTAAATCAGGCGTTCTCTTGAAGTACGCCAGGTAGCAGCTGAAAGACAATAGCATCACGAAAAGCTTTTAAATTTCCTTCTATGAAAACTGGAATGAATTTGCTATTTCCCATCAAATCTGCTTCTGAATGACTTTTGAGAATGATGTGTTCACGCTGTTGTCATCAGACCAGACCGAACTGTTGTTTAAACAGAACATGTGCATTTTTTTCGTTGTCACAAAAGTTACATTTTCATTGCTCTTTTGAGTTAAGATTTCACAGAATTCATTCCTACTGTCAAAACCGTCTTCACCAGCTCTGCAGTGCTGAATTTTGTATGGTATCATTTCTGTGAACTCATGATATATGACTAACATCGGATTCAGGTTCCGCTCTTCACATAGATTTATGAAAAACCGCCACGGATGGCTGAGGTCGTTAAGGAGCGGGCTAGTGAGCGGGAGGTCTGGGGTTCGAATCCTGCCAGGCCCGTCCTCCCTGACTGAATTTTTTTTTCTTCCAGGTATTCCTCAGTCCTCATAAATGGCAAATGCCTGGGAAGTACCATAAACTTAGGCCTGGAACGTTTTCTTCCTTAAAAATACTTTCCCAATACATCATTTCATCTCATGTATCATCAATGTCCACCGCCTGTGGTACCTCTGTAGCAAAAACGGGCGTTAAACACCATTCAAAATAATATTTATGAAAGTCTTGTTGAAGTGGGTAATATCTTATTAAATTTATTTTATTTTTTGGTCTTCCAGATTTTGGGTTATTTGTACGCTTCCTCTTCCATAAATAAACTACATACCTCTCTTGATGTCACTTTCCGTCACGATAATCATTTAACTGCATCATCAGTCACCATTCATACTAGCGCTACCTTTTAAGTTGTTACAAACGACCACTAGGTTATACTATTGAGATATGTTATTACTATTTTATAAACAATTGGCATTTGTCATTATGAAAAATCAGTTGCAGTTTAGAAACTGACCGAGTAACTTGTTTAAAGTGAGCGTTTAAACCAAGCACTTTTGCGAAAAAATGGAAATTTCATGTGAAGATTTTGTTGGATGATTTCTTACGATTTTAGTAAAGCCTTTATTCAACAGCAATGCATAGAATCGCTTCGTTTTTTGGTAATGAAGCACCATCAGAAAAGACTGTTTACAACTGATATGTAGAATTTCATTGTGGTGGTGTGTCCGTCAGTGATGAATTTCGTGAAGGTCCACCAAATTCGGTTGTTATTCTAAAAGACAGCCTTAAGCATATCGAAGACTGAGGTATATTCGATTTTACATGAACATTTAGCTGCGAAAATGATCTGTTCCCGTGGATACCGCATAATTTGACCGAAGTTAAAAAAAAAATAATGCTCGTGTTAATTGGTGTAATGAAATATCAAAAATTTCATCGAGGAACTGCAAAATCTCCATACAACATCGTAACAGGTAACGAATTTGGGTATATTTGTATGAACCGAAAACTAAACAATAATCCAAGATGAACCGAATCCCACAAAAGTTGCTCGTTCACGAAACACTTGTCGGTCCTGGTGGTGTAGTGGTTACCATACTTGCCTCCTAAACCCAAGATCGCGGGTTCGAACCCGACTAGGACCGGTGGATTTTTTCGGGTGTAAAAATACGAAGTATGGCTTCCTTCGGAAGGGAAGTATAGCCGTGTCGTAAATTTACGGCACGAAAAAGAACCTCAAGCCTTAAAGAAGAGGCCCCTGAGCAAAATTTGTCAGCCGTTTTACGCCCTGAATTGAATGGGACGCTGATAACCTGAGATGTTAAAGAGCGTTCATAAATAAATCAATAAAAAACAAAAAACAAAACAACAAAAAACAACAACAACAACAACAACAAAAAAAAAACGAAACACTTCCAAGCAAATGATCGTTTTTTTTCTTCGGTTGTACTGGACATGTCGCAACCATTCCTTTAGAGGATCGAAGAACAATTAATACTGAATGATATACAACAATTTGTTTGCCAGAAGTCATCCACGAAATTACAAATAAACCAGAAAATTTTTCATCATCGACAATGCCAGCTCTTACACAGCATATCAAACAAGTGATTATTTGCGTGGACACGATTTTCGTCATCTCAAGAAGCTTTTGAGGCCTTTAAAAACCATGTTTTTGAGATACCAACTTCAAAATGGAAAATAAAAGTTTCAAGAATTGGTTCGAACGCATGCAAAAGGTAAATCATAAGAGCGAATATTTAGAAAAGCAATAAAACAGTTTGTTCGTTTGCTTCTTTTCTAGTTTATGTAACAATTTAAAAGTAACCCTCGCATCTATTTCAGAAAAAAAACCCACAATAAACAAATATAAGCTCATCAATTAGAAAAAATGACTGAGGGTTTATGCAATGTTTCGTTAGTTTCAAGCCTACTCTAAACCACCCATTTCTCTCTTGTAACTTTTAATATTCCACAATTAATAAAACATTCTGAATAACGACTTTCATAGAATGAGAAATAAAGAAGATGATAATAAAAACCACCATAAAGCCATTCTAGGTATCAATCTCAATAGCCCTTTATTAATTATTAATCTACGACTTCAAGAGTGTGACCTCGATGTTGGATTAAGATTGATATTAAATGTAGATGTTTAATTATTAGGTCTGTTCGACCTTTAAAATCTTACATTAATTACTGGCTGGTTATTATAATGCTATAATAGTCTGGCATGTTTATTCTATAAACCATTACTTCAAGTATGAGGCTCACCTGTCACGAGATTGGCATGATGGAATTGGCATACTGCGTCAGCCTCGAACCAGGTGATGCGGTCTCGGAAATAGCGGTAGAATACAGGAAACCCTTCTTGTGGCAGAAACCACGTGTTGGAGATGTTCACCTGGAAAGAATAAATTTATTTTAGTTAAAGAGAATCCTCTCCTTTAAAGTTTGCAACATATATGACAACTACATTAAACAGCTAAATGCAAAAACACCCTGTTACATTATACTAATTTTAGGAAAACTGAATAAAACATTATAACTATTACACATATTAATAGAACAAGGCGAAGTTTCAAGTAAATAATATCTCAAAGTAAAATGTTAACACATGGGGTCAATTTTCTAATTTTATGCGGTGTAAAAATGTTATTTCTGACTTGGATTAGGTTTTGTTTTGCAATTAATATGCATATTTTAACATTAAAATGTATTTTACATTAAAGCAAATTATCAATGGTTACTTACACTGTGTTTCAAGCAAAATTTTGCTATCAATAGGCTACAATGTTTTAAGAAGAAAATAAATGTTAACATTAGAAACAAATAATACAATGTTAGTTCACAGGTTATTACACGACTCCTGTGTTTCTAGCATGTCCTTCACTTTCTTATTCTAATAAGTTCATTTTCATCCTCGTAAACCTCTTCGTTTGCCAATTGTGGTATCTCCTGATGATTAAATTTTATGGAGAGGGAATTTATTGTTTTCAGTCATTGGTGAATTCCACAGCTTCCACAGCTCTTGGTATTGTTATATTGTAGTAAAATGGTGAAAAGTTGAAATACTCATAAGATATCGTGTTTGCGGAATATAGAGTATTGATATCTCAACAGAAAAGCAAGTTTTGTGGCCATCATTTTTTGAAATGTAATATACTATCCTTTGCATATACCAAGTATACAGTGAAATTTGCATTTACAATAAGTTTCATTAATTCCCAGACTGTGTACTTTATTGTACCTATTTATTACTGCAATAATTGCAGGTATGAATGACTGCGAATAGGGTAAAAATGATTCATCTTCTAAGATCGGCCCAGTTTCACAAGAACCAATTCCAGACATAACATGGCATAGTTTTATTTTGCCCCTAACAATGATTGAATTACAGCCTTCCTAATATCAACAATGTTTTATTTCCATTCTTATAGTGTAACCGACGGCCAACAGTTGAGAACAAAACCGAAGGCTTAGGCATCGGGTGTTTTCACGCTCAACTCCAAATTCCAACAATTGAGTTTTTAAGAAGATAATCGTGAACGGTATTTTTGTGCTCAACCTGAAGCATTTATATACGTATCCGTTTCTGTACTTAACTCGTTTGACCAAAAGTGCACATAGGGTCTTTTTGCAATCAGAGTTTCATTAATACAGAAATATAAATAACAAAATCTTGCTTTTGTTGAAAATCCACATGTTTATAAAAGCAAACGGTTAATGTTAAATTTAAGAATAACTTGGGTACTAAATGGGTACTATTATCATGAACCTAATTATTGCTAATAGTTCTTGGCGATGCGTATCATGTGAATGACATGAATTGCCCCTGCTGTTTCTACATTTGTGTAAAATGTCTACGTTTTCAGTTTGTTTAATGCTGTTATTTATCTTACTTTGGGAACCTAACTTACTGCGGAACATTTTCAATATGAAATAAAATATCGTTGTTTTTTTAAGTTATAATCAATTGGTATTTTTCAGATGGCCTATCGTCAGTATACCAGGCGAGTCTTCTCATCCTGCGAATTGGTAACTAGGCAAACTGCATTCTACAGTTGATGGGAAATGCAGGTGCTCTCAAGTGACTCGCTAGACCGTCATATAAAGGAGTTTACTTTATCTACTATGACATATTGCTCCAAACTAACGCATATTCTATTTTTTTTTGTTGTCTTTCTTTGTATGTAAGAATATCTACAAAGAGTAAAAATCAATCAATACCTTATGTCTGTCATTTCACATTAGGCGCAAACTCATGAGCGGGAGGTCTGGGGTTCGATTCCCGCAAGGAACATCGTCCCTGACTGAGGTTAAATGGCATATGCCGGGAAGGTACCCTAAACTTAGGTCTGGAATGCTTCCTTCCTTAAAAAAAGAACTCATTTCAAAAATTATCATTTCATCTCATGTATCATCAGTGTCCACCGTCTATGGTGTGGTACCTCAGTAGTAAAAACGGGCGTTAAACACTATTGAAAAACATATTAATGTAAAGTTATTCGTATTTATTTATTAAAGCAGATTCTTATAATAAATTATATTATTTAATTGAAATTACATACTTTTTTCATTAGTAAATATCACGAATAAGCATTATTTCTCTCTTCCGTGCAAGAAAACGAAACAAAAAATGGGCCAGTATTTGGAACCAGACGTTCACCGCCCAGCGCGCGCACAGCGCAACACAAATTAGAACACTCCGAGAGGCACATACGAGGCAATCGGCCTAAATCTATACGACGCAGGAGACAGTCTGTAAAACGCCAGGACTGTATAACTACCCATTCCGCAGGATGAGAGGACTTACTCGGTATGGAGATATATATATACACACACATATATACACACACATATATATATATATATATATATATATATATATATATATTTAATTAACGTAACTGGAAACCCCTTTTGGCCCATGGACGTCATGAAATAAGAGCAGGAAACCTCAGCACTCAGAACACTTTAATTATCAGGGATATTATTTTATATTAATTTAATTTTGCTTAAGTTATATAAATTCAAGTGTTATAAAATTTATTTTGGGAGCTAATGCACCAAAGTGGCACGCTAGGAAGCAAAAACGGCAATAAATGCGGACTGCTGCCAACTCAGTGACTTAAATAAATAAAGGTTTCAATTACTCCCTTGAAGAAAGGTATTTCGAGATGGGCGATCTTGCTTTGAAACATCTACATAAAATAGCTCAATAAAAGCTCAGTGACTCTTCGTTGATCTCGACTTCTGTCTGTCACGACTGTAGATCCAAACACTCCGGTGATTTAAGAGTTGTGGAGAAATGAAGAAACTAGCACTAGCATTCATTTAACTCCAGTTCCTATAGGACTGCAACCGGCTTCCACGCAGGTTGAAATTAGCAAACTGATATTAGGAGTGATACCTCTCAGAGAGAGAGACAGACATACTGCACTTTGAGTACGACTGTGATCGCTCGTTTGTCGTTAAGTGAAACACAACTCCGATATTTGGTGTCAGATGGAGAGCGAACCCAGCATTTCCATCGTACTCGTGGAGTGAACTGTGATCACATGTATCCGGAACATGGCACGAAAGTGGTATCTCCGATAACATGTAGGTGGCTTCAATGAGCACACGGATCTACGTAGTAAAACACACAAAACACACTACAAGTATTGGGATACTGTTATTCTAAAGTAACTCCCCAGTTTGAAATCTTCTGTATATATTAACAGTTTGATCGCAAATAGATAAGAGGTATACCTTTCATGTTGTTACAAACGACAGACCATTAGGTGGCGCCACTGAAATATGCTATTACTATTTTCGAAACAATTGACATGTGTTATTGCGAAAACAGTTGCAGCTTAGAAACTGACCAAGTAGTTTGAGTTTGTTTACAGTGAGTGTTTAAACAAAGCATTAGTGGGAAAAATTAAAATTTTCACACGAAAGTTTTGGTTGGATGGTTTTTTTTTTTATGATTTTAGTAAACTCAACAGTAATGCATAGAATCGCTTCGTTCAACTTTCGGTAATGAATCCACAATCAGAAAAGACTATTTACAATTGGTTTGCAGAAATTCGTGTTAATTGGTGTGATGAAATGTTCAAAAATTACTTTGGGGAACTAGAAAATGCGTATACAACATGGTAACAGGTGGCAAAACTTTGATATATTCGTATGAACCGGAAACTAAGCAACAATCCACTGTTTGGGTGTTCCAAGATGAACCGAATCCCACAAAAGTTGTTCGTTCACGAAGCACTTCCAAGAAAATGACCGTCTGTTTCTTCGGTTGCACTGGACATTTGTTTGCCAGAAGTCATGGACGAAATCAGGAAAAACAACCGAAAACGTCGCACTATTCTTTATAATGACAATTCCAGCTCTCACACGAGAAATTTTTGAATGCATGCACAAATGTATAAATCTTAAAAGGCGAATATTATGAAAACAAAACAGTTTATTTATTTCCTAGTTTTTGCAACGACTTAAAAGTAATCCTCGTACAATTATTCTTTCTTTTTAATTTGCCTTTAACTTTAATTGATATTATAATCGTGTCACGATTGTATAAATAATACTGTCAGTAATTTTTTAAACAAAAAGTTTTTAAATGAATTTGTCTTTACAAATACATGTTGACCTCACTCAGTGCTGATAACATTCTTCAATTTCGATTCTAGGATTTGCTGATGACAATTCTCAGTAATAAGCGTAAAATCTCTGTTTTAGAATTGACTAGAATGACTCTAGAAAGGTTTACCTTTAAGATATAGGACTACAAATTAATATGAATAAATCTATAGCAGCTTATATAGTTAGTCGCCAAGTTATTAATGAGAATATAGAACACTGGAGCTAATATTAAATGCATAATGTAGATGTTTGTAATAACAGGGGAAGGGAAGGAACTGCTTGGGGTAGAGCAGAGATAATGGGATTAGCTGGATTAAAACTGAAAAAGAAAGAATTCCCACTATGTGGGAAAATAGATAAAGATATACGTTTTATAGTAGAATATTTAGAAACTTAAGTATGGAGAGAAGAAACAAGGATAAACAAGTTGGATAAATTAAAGAGAGAATTTTTATATTAAAAATTATGATGGAGGAAAGTGAAAAGCAAAGGAAGAATATAATGAGCAGAGATAAGCAGGAAATAAGAAGGTATAGATAGAGAGTACACAATAATCATATTATTTGTATAGAATCCCAAATTAAAAAGTCCCCCCAAAACAGTGCATATATATAAAGTATAATGTAATGGAAAATGTACAAATAAAGTATTTATTATTATTATTATTATTATTATTATTAAATGCATATTCTTGAAAGAGTGTATTAAATATCTTGGTATCAATTTCAAAGACTTGAATGTTTTCATTTCAATCCTGAAAGCAAACAGCAAAGCTCTGTGTGGAAATCTCCATTATACCCCCCCCCCCCCCAAAGCAAAAGTGGCTGCTTCTGCTGGGAAAGTTATAGTCATGTTTTTCCATATTCAAGGAATTTTTACCTGCATGTCAAACATCTGTAACTGGGCAACACTAGAGATGTCAAATCCAACATTTAAGTGCATCAAAATAGATGTTGCACGACGATAATGCACGGTGTTGTTATAGAATATTTCACAAAAATCAATGTGAAGTGTGTCCTTCCCCTCCCAGAGGTTAAGCGCTGGTAATTTTTTTCTATTCCCCAAATTGAAGAAACACTTCATGGGAAGCATTTTCCACTATCAGAAGCAGCGATGAAGGCTGCGGAGGCGTTTCTGATGGACCTGTTAAAAATGGTTTCCAGCATGTCTTTGAAAACTGGCAGAAACGCTGGGGCAGATCAATGCATACTGCTTTAAAAAAAAGCATCAAAATGATGACGATGTTGTCAAAATACAATTACGATCATTTCTGACCTCTATTTCTGACCCTGAATCTACGGAAGGATTTAAAATATGAGTGACAAAGTGCACCTCTTTGTAGATTCTACAGGAAGGTCACAAAGTGACCCGTTACCCCTAAGTAAATGATGCTAAACGCACAGTATGAACAAGATGATTTACATTATTGAGCAAAGTTTTATAGCCATTTATTATGTGCGTGAACGGTATCAAACAGGAAAGGCTATTGAAGAAATGCGCGCCGACTTTCTGCAGCGTTTTCAACGCGACCTCCTTCACAAATGATGTAAAGGACAAGAAAGACATGGCAGACTTTTCAGAGTAGAATAAAGCAAACACTTTGAAGAGTCAGTGAAGGGATAGGAACAAAGTGGAGCGTAAACGAGCTGCTAAATTGGGTATACCCCGATCGTCTATGAAGAGGCATATGAACCACGACTTAAAGAGTTTTCACATCGGCCTACACCCGTTCAAGAATTATCTGGTTATTGTTTGGATCGGAGAAAGGAACTTGGCGGTGTATTATCTCTTGCCATGAGAGTGGCGCTGCGCACATTGAGCCATTTGATAATAATAATTAATGGTTTATATCACAGAAGAATAGGCTAAATTCATTTTCATTTTACCAGTCAAACCTACTATAAAGAACTGTCATTAGTCTTTTTGTTTATAATAGGGGTAATGAGACTTTGTGGTCTCCCTGTACATTGCAATATGTCCTAAATTATAGACCGCAATTGAACACTAGAGAATGAGATGGCCCACGTTTACATTTTATATAATGAATATCCTTGAGTTACAGTGTATCCTATCCCAGTAACTATTGTCCCCCTGCTGTTTAACAATATTGTGACGAGCTAAGCAATTGAGAGTTGGCAATACTAAATATTTGTCATTATTTTAAATTATATGTTACACTTTATAGAATGTGTTGCGAGGAGGATATTACATAGTTTTGGGAAAATTGTACCAATTGTGCATAACAGTTTTGCAGCCTAGCCTCCGGTTAGGTCCATACCTTCCTGTTGTTGTTATTATTATTATTATTATTATTATTATTATTATTGTTGTTGTTATTAGCATCATGTAAAAACCCTGTTGGTTAACCTACGTTAGAAAATCCAGTGAAACCTTCTAGAAGCTTTAGAAACTTCTGGATAACCTTTATGACGAAAATTACCAAATTATTTTGGAATAGCCGGTGAAATGAAAGGAAATTGAGAGGGTATAAAACATAAGAGCGGCTCAGCGGAAGTCGGTAGATGTTATGCTTGTCAGACTGAACCCTCGCTGGTCGTAGTCCGAACCGGACGCTGTACCATGGCCACTCCTTAGCTTAACTCCGCCACACAACCTAAGGTAAGATTCAAACCCTGGATGGGATGATCTATAGTGCTCTCTACCTTAAATAATAATACTACAATGCACAGTTTAAATGAATTTAGTGCTCTAACTCTGCAGCTCTTTGCCCCTCCTTGGGTCCCAATAGTATCGCGATATTATTGGCGGAGGCACCGAGTCGTCCGTTTCTGGCGAGCTATGGTTTCGACTCCGACCTTTAAATACTAGTCGCGACATTATCACAGTACATACTCGCACGAAACCTTCACTTGAAGGCTGATTTCGTGTCAGCGACCTACCACCAGTAAAACGTGTATTAATTTGCACTACCATTTGTTTACAGAGGCTCTAAAGACAGCTCAGGTCATTAGCGTCCTATTCAAATCAGGACGTGAAACGGCCGACAAATTTTGCTTAGAGACCTCTTCAGTCTTGAGGTTCTTTATCGTGCCGTAAATGTACGACACGGGACCCACGGCTTTACTTCCCTTCCGAAGGAAGCCATACTTAGGATTTTTACGCCCGAAAAAATCCATCGGTCCTGGCCGGGATCGAACCAGCGATCTTGGGTTTACAAGACAAGTATGGTAACCACTACACCACCAGGACCGACCCTTTGAGTTGCAATTACTGTTGATGCGTGCTACTATGCTATTGTCATTTTATTATATGGTAGTCCGTGAAAAGCGCTATTTGTTGTGTGTCAACAACACATCTGAAATAGTTGGAAGTTTAGTTATGTTTAAGAGGCAAACTTGTATCAAAGATGCTCCATTTGACTGCTGCCTTTTCGCCTCAATATCTTCGTAACGATTGACGCTAGGCATCACACTTCCTGTCTGCAATTTCATTATTACAATTTCCCTGCTGTGCTTCGCTTGCGGCATTTACTACCCAAGCCATGTCACAGACGTATCTGGCAGCACTGCTTTCTTGAAAATATGGAAGGAAGGAGAGATGGTTGTCAGCGTTTTCATTCTTTGTTTAAAATTGGGCCTTTTTAAAAAATATAAGTTATGTTAAAGTGACAATATAATAATTTTATGTAAGATGGAACATATTAGTTTTGATCTAATCTATTATTTACATTCATCCATGTTGAACAATTTGCCTTATATGATATTGACAAAATGTACCATAATGCTGCTTTTTATAGTATTTATTTTATAAGTTGTTAATATAGTGAAATTCATTTATTTAAATACTTAAAGATTATATAATATTAATTGAGAAACTGATGATACGCATGATGAGTGATTGTATTTCTGGTGTGCAGTATTTGAATATTGACTATAACTATTTAGATCCTCTACTATTACACCGAACCATCATCCCATTTCGCTTGGCACGTCTGACCCCCTTAACAGAAAAGAGATGAAATGGGAGAGTCGAAAATTCGTCTAAGCACGCATTAGCTACTAGCGTGACGGGGGGGGGGGGGTCCGGGTGACCGGTTCCAAGGAATTTGAGCCCGGGAGTTCTGAAATGCGAGTCCCAAGCCTGAGCCTGCTTTCAGCTGTTATTACTGTCACTGAATTTTGTTTCTTTTTTGATTTTAATGCTATATTAATGTATAATTTAAAATTTTAACCTCATCTTACGTAAACAGCTTTTTATGCAGAACGGGAGGGAATGGAATGCCTTAATTTATCAATAAATGGAACAAAACTTTTAATACTAACTTAGCCAAAAGTACTTTCTATTTTTTAAGCAGTATTAGCCATTGAGTCGGAGTTGATATATTCTGACTGTAATCAAGAATAAATAAAAGATAATAAGAACAACTTTTATTCACTATTTGTACATGAATAGAAGCGTTTTGGCGTAAACATGTAATAAAAATATATGTATATATTTATTTGTGTTTCGTAAAATTGAACAAGGCATTGAACTAACGAAAGAGATGAGATTGTTATGGCGAGACAGATGTAAACAAAATGATTAGCTATACACACCTTACAAGAGTTGTAGGAAAGGATATAATAACCTCTTATTGCAGAATAGATACAGTAGTTCACATTACGTGGTATACCAGATGTTTAATGATAAAATTATTTGTTCATTTAAAGTCCTAAGAAATAAAGAAGAAATTGTCGACTGTTTTTCGTTCCTTTTACTGTACTCTATTTAATTTTATGCGATTTATATTCGTATATTGTGCAAAAATTGCTTAATTTATTTGCTTTGCGTAGAAAATTCCGCACGAATGATTCTGCATACATAGATTATTTATATGGAAGGTCGTTTAAACATTATAAAACATTTTGGCTACAGTTTTTTACTATTCGCGCTATTCTTGATAGGCACTTTGTTATTATCTGCGATATATTATAAACGTTTCAGTATTTTAAAAAGGAAACGTACGTGTGTATTGCTTTTCATTCGAAAATCGTAGTAATAACTTCGAAGCAATTCACACTGCCGTCCCAATTTCTTGTCCCAGAGCTTTATTATTGGCCGCAGCTAGGCTCACGCATGGTATAGGTTCATTAGCAAACCTCGTTAGAGTCAACAATACAAAGCAATTGTTGCTTTTAACAATAGTGTTTAGCACTGCTTTTTTGCTGAGGCATCAAAGGCGGTGGACACTGGTGATATATGAAATGAGATGAAAGGATGCTATTTTTAAAAGAAAGAAGCACTCCAGGCCTAAATTTAGGGTACCTCTCGGTATTTACCATTTATGAGGACTGAGGAAAATGTAAAAAATAAACTATCACGGGGTACGCTCCTGGTTGAAATTGAATCCCAGACCTCCCGCTCACGAGTCTTTTGTCATAACGACCTCGGCCACTAAGGGCAATGGTTGTGACATTTTTGGATGTATGAATATGTGCAAAAGTTGATTCCGCAAGAGAAAATACCACAAATGCCTGAGAGTAATTTCATTCACCAGCTTTAAACGTGTTTATAGACAGTATGATTCAACTTCAAGATCAGCGCTGTGATACGGAAGGTATGGAATGCATGATAAAGGGTATGCTCACAGAATGGATTTAGTGACGTTTGCTTCACATAAAGTTTATATTTAATGTACTTGTATTACATTTGCCGGATCATAACTGCTCAATTCAGCCCATAAACAACAGTAGACATTTTCTATTTATGTTATATATTTATATATTAACACGTTTTATTGAATTTGCTCCCTAAAAAAAGAACACAATTTTAAAGATACTTGAAAACAGCCAGTTCAAAGTCTGGGCCAAGGGGGAAGGAAATCTTTTAGTTTGTTCCTATCTCCTAATAAACACACATTGTGGGAAGTTTGCCCCCTTGTCCATCTGGTGCGCCATTTGCCTGCTTTTGCTTTGCTCAATGATTAAAATATTATTTAATTCCTATTAAATAGTGAAAAAGAATAAATTCGAAGCACTAGAAACCTGTACATACCCAGTATTGCTATAGGGTGCCAGAAGTGGCCGGCTACAAACAAACAGATGAATGCATTACAAACAAGCCAAAGGAAAATGGAACGCAGGATATTAGGAATAACAATAAGGGACAAAATCTCCAACGAAGCGTTAGCCCAAATAACATCATCAACAGGCACCACAAAAAGAGCCGTCTGAAGTGCAAATCGGGAGGCCACGTAACAAGGATGCAGGACGACAGATGGACGTATAAGGCCACCATGTCGGACACGCGATTAGGCAAATTACACAAAGATAGTCCAAGACGGATTCGGGAGGATTTCTACGTGGCACAGGCAGGTCGATAATGATCCAGAATAGCAAGAAGCAGGAACACACAGAAAACCATCGAACGTCAGCTTCGAAACGAGTGAAGTCTGGTGAACCAAAAGGCAACAAAATTTAGCATGCAAAGCAATACTTATGTATACAACCCTAATACGAATTAATTCATCGCATTAGCGAATAAGAGCTACCCTCTTGTAGGAAGCCTTTGACCTTCTTAGGGATATTAGGGCTAATTATTATTAATAATAATAATAACAATAATAATAATAATAATACTAATAATAATAATAATAAACATTAAATAGTGTCAGTTGCTTGTCTATTTTAACTTTGTATTACATTTTAAATGTTAGAATATATATTGGCAACATTTTCACGTGATATTTTGTATTATAATGAACTATTTGCTTGAATAAGATAAAGAGGCAATAACTAACTTGTATGAAAATGTTGCTTCACAGGTAAATGATCAGTTTACCTCTCTCGCGTTACATCGCACAGCGTTTCTAACGCAGGACATAATGAAGAAAATTAATCGCTGCCGGCTGTTGTTGGTTCATGCAGGTAACTGGAGATGCCAAAGCCTCATTTCCCTCCGGCTACCCTTAATGCATAGCGGTGTGTGTAATATCGGTCGACCGGTAAATTGCGCTGAAAACCCCATTACTGAAACTCATTACGTGTAAAAGCTTCTGATCTCCCCTCCTTCCCATCCATCCTGCCCAGGGTGTCATTCGCGACGACACTGTCGCAAGGCAAACTCTCGCAAGACTCTTCTATGTCAAAGCTTGTTAGCGTACAGATAGAGGGTGCAACGTGCAACCTGCTCTCTCAGTTAAACCATCCTTAAAATGCCACTACTGTAAGATTAAAAATCACATGGGAAACAAGAAAGAGGCAAGAATTAATTTACCCGACGAGTGTGTTCACTATGCATGAGGAACCTAGTTGTCATTAGCTCTTTTGCTACCTTCTTGATCAATGGATATTTGTGGGAAAATACACGAGCTCTGAGATTTAGGAAAGATAGACCTCAACGAACACCCACTGGAAAGTGTTTTAGAATCTACACTGTCTGTATAGTTGACTTTATAAAGTAGACATTAAATGTGGCGGCCACAGAGTTGCTTCTTCTTAAACTATTCTTGGTCTTCTTCCTTTAAAAGAATTGAGCCAAAGAATCGTCCCAAAGCTATAACGTGACCATAAAAAAAAAAAAAAAAAAAACTAACGGTTCCAGACCACGCATTTGTAAGCATTATATTCTGAACAAAATAATATCTTTAGTATATAATATAGTCATCATCACTATCGAGAACCTTATGCCAACGTAATGCAACACGATGCATTCTATTCTGATAAAGCTCCTTAGCACGAAAAGCAAAAATATCTAGCCACCTTAGCTGTATGTGGTTTTGCATTATCGTCAGGGACGACTCGCGATAAAGGTCATAAGGGCACTTGTCCCTCCCCCCTTTTAATTTTGAACCATAAATACCTTTAAATAATTTCTGCATAAATTGTCAACCCAGAAAAGATTATAGAATTTCATAGACGCAAACCCTGAAAGTTTCAACACCTGAATCGTAGAATACAAGAGAGGCGCAAAGTTTAAATGACTTCTGCGAATGTGGTTTGTGTATGTGTGAAGAGAACGGGCTAGGACTCATTCGCCTTGTGTTCAGGCTTAGTAGAGCAGAATGCTTTGGTTTAAAAGGACTGTTATGAAGCTGGTGGGCAAGGGGATGAGAGGGGTGTTACGGTGAAGCTTCACGAAAGGCACACAGAATCTGTAGACTTTCCACGCACATGCGCACTGAGCCTGTCCTCTCTATCGTAACATCTGCAAGAGGAGCTTCCCTAAGCGATTTGTCGTGAGGTTAACGTTATTACTTCCCCTCAGCTGTTTGCTCTTTCGTGTCAAAGGCTTATGAGGAATCTAAACTATAAGAATTCCACTATAAAGACAACTCAACTAACGTATCCTTAAATAGCCTTTTAACCGATTTCAAAAGAATCAGAATTATCATAAATAAGAGTAAACCTGAATAACTAGTGAGAGGAGGCTTATTTTGGTACTTCTGCGTCTCACCGATATGTTGAACATTTTAATACACTGTCAAGCGCCCCGCCCCAAAAGTAACGTCGTGAGCAGTTGTTTAAATATACCCTAAGTATTTACATTTATTGCTGACAATAATTCTTGTTTCTGAACAAGAATACATAGCGAAAGTATTAGCAAAGATCTGAAATGCATGACAAAATTAAGTGAATATGAAATATTTATTTTAGTAAAATTGTAGTGAATATTTTACGTGAAATAAAAATGGAATATCCGTACATAAAATTACTTTTTGTGCTTTTTTATGCCAGGCAGTACATTTTTGCAGATTAGTGTGATAAATTCATATTTGTGGATTCTATGCAATGCACCAACTAAAATGTGTACGAATCGCCACTGATTATCGTGTAAAAAAACAACATTTTTGCGATTCATGAGTGCAGGGTCCTTAGTTTTCAGCTTTTCAGTGTTTAGAGTATAAAATGGTTTGATTGTTTCGTCAGATAGCCGTAATTAACTATGCACAATCCGCCATACATAACGTATAACCTTTTTTTTTTTTGTGATGATTTCGGTTGTTTGGGAATGGTTTCATGGGCGATGACGGCGATTTGGAATATCTTAAAAAAAAAAAATCCTCTGCTGGTCGCACGTCAACCGTGTATTATGTGACGTGACAGCAATGCAAAATAGTAACTCGTGCCATCTTCTGAGCTATTGTCAACTCATCATGTAGAACCCAGCGACCGAATTTACATTTTTTTTCTAGCTGGTATTCAACATTCAATGCAGAAACCATAGAGCTCCATGTATGGTTTATGCACTGAATGTCGAATTGCCGTACCACATCCTCACAAATCTGGCTTTTGTCACTAACAGAGGTTTGTTATCAATTCCTATCCGTGGGTCATACAAATTCATATAATTATCTTCGAGGTGATTATGCTCTTATTTGAGCACACATTTCGGAATACTGGTTAATTCTAGATAAAAAATTACCTACTAACTTAACCATCTAACTCTCAGCAACAGTTCTTTCGCACCGTAAATTTATTTTTTGGGCATTTAATTGTTGTCAACGCTTGACATTTAAAAATCGCGAACTTTTTGATCAACTGTATAGCATTGGTTTGTTCGTTCATCTCATGTTTCGTCCTGCAAGGTTCTCAGTGACTTGCATTGAAGGGAACTTTGAGAAATTTTGTTGGTTGGCATTCTTATTACTTGTTACTGTAGGAGGCACAAGGAAAACAAACTTGGTCCATATTCTTCTTCTTGGCAATTCGGGGTGAGCTTTAGCCTCCCTCACAATTCATCCATTCTGGTCTATTCTCCTACCATCTTCCAATCTTCATGATTTTCAAATTTTCTTCAAGTCCTGTATCCATCTATTTCTTGGTCTTCCACGTCTTCTCTTTCCCTCTATATTCCAATGCAATAGTGGCTTTCCTCACTCATTCGTTTTACATGTCATAACCAAGGTAATCGTCTTGCCTTTACAAATCTCACTCTAGTCTCACCTCCAAGTATGCTTTCCACCTACTTATTCTTATTTTGCATTCCCCACCCTCTCTTACAGGGTCATAAATCCTCTTTAAACCCTTCCTTAAAATATTTAAAATATTATCATCAGCAAGTGATATAATCCATACCTATGATCGATAAGTCACAATAGGTCTAATTAGTGCTCTATAAAATTTAAATTTCAAATGCCTAGATAGTAGAGGATGATTTCAAGAGTTTAATGTTAGCAAATTGAGCTCTACTTCTAGCCATTATCCTTTTATTAATTTCTTCCCTAATTGGATTCTCATCATTTAGAACAGTACCAAGACAATTAAAACATTTTACACTTTCAAAATTATATTGTCCAAAACCTACATTTTGAAGTTTACTTCCATATTCAATTATTGACATCTTTGTTCATCTGAAAGTTGTAAATATTACATATCGAATCACAAAACACGAAGTGCTATGGTCAACATATGGTCCTGTTGGAACTCAGCTTTTCTGTTTCTTTTTCAGTGTGCAGTTACACACTTCATATAAACCTCTGAAATGCCGGAAAAATATCTAAAATGTATTTCAAATCAGTACAATTTTCGTACTTCAACAGTGTTGCATTTCATGTTTCAATTTCAATAACTTGATACTCCTTCCATGATGTCACCTACAAGTTTGGATGTATTCCTTTGGATGAACCAGGTTTTATTATGTTATCCTTATCAATAAACTGACTTTATTATAACACACAAGCAGAAAGGATATGTTGGTGGGTTATTGGGGATTTGTTTTCACGGAATCAAGCACACAATATTTTGTGATTCGATATGTAAATTTTAGGTTTTTTAGATGAACCGAGTTTATGTTCCCCTTGTCAGAAACTGTGACCTTGATGTATTAGAGCACTAAACAACGAGCACATAGAACGCGTTGGTGGGTTATTGAAAATGGGTACTAACCGGGTCATATATTACCACGGTACCCACATGTTTTTCGATTTGTTTAAATCTTTCCTTGTACGTTGACAAGGAAATGTCAACGTACCGTGACATTTCCTTGTTAATATTTTCAAATTTCTTTAGCTAGTATTGCGTCCCCTGTTGTGTTATAATTTTATTTCTTAATGCTACTTTAGAAATTTATCTTAAAACGCGCAAATGTGTGTTTTTAACCCTTATTTGTCTGTTAAATATTAAGCAATGTAGGCAAGTCTAGAAATTTCAAGAAACTTCAAATGTGAATGGAACGTTGTGAAATTTGCACACACATTAAAATTGGAAAGTTCTGATATTTGCACACACATTAAACATAACTGCTGTTTCATATAAGTTTATTACATTATTGCTATCAGTTTTGAAGCTTTACATGTTATTATACGTTTATAATATATATTCAAACATTTAAGCGTTCTCCGAGGTAAATATTAGCTATTTTATAATGAACTTTTAATCTGAATACCTAATACTAATATAAATTAATAAATACTCAGATTTTATATAGTATGTTTAAATTATTTTAATATCTTTATTATTTACAGAAATGTAAATTGTTCATTGTAATGCTATATTTTATTGTAAAAAACATCTTTTTTCACTATTCTTTGTATTGAAAAAGCAAAGTATTGAACGTTCTAATGATTTTGGAGAAATTTTGCATCATAAATCGTCTATATATGATTAAAAACCCGAAAAAAGTTTTTTTTTTAAGAAATTGAAGTCTAAAGCCAAAGTTCACCTGCGCCAAGGAAGCCATAATGAACAAATTTTGCATGTAGATATGTCTAAATTTTTATAAATAACAAAATAAAATTGGTTTACTGATTTAACTATTTTACTATACTTTCAGATAGCACTAGCGAAATTGAGAAGAATGAATAGCAGGTAAGATATGGAAAGGGTGTTGGAGTAATGAGGTTTGATTGACAGAATATAATTAAAGAATATGCATAGTCGGTAAAGATTAAGGAAAGAGAAGCTATGTTTATGAAACATTTTGAAAAAAAAATATATAATGTGGGAGATTTGGAGCTAAATAAAAATTAGAATTGAATATACAATAAAAAGTCAAGAAATATTCAGTAATATGAGAGATTAAAGTTAGTTAAGGTTGTATAAAGAATTGAAAAATAAATGAGGTAAAGAGAAATGTGTTAAACTGTATGATAAATTGGATAGGGGAGAATTTGCATGGTCCAGATAAGAAGTTATGAGACTCTGGGGAATAAAGGGGAGATTTAACATGGAAAGATGTCCACTGTGAGAGAAATAGATAATGGCTTATGTTGTGTGCAGGAATGTAGTGAAACTAAGAACTTTAAACGTAAGAGAAGATAATAACATTGGAACTTGAGGAAATATTTGATTAGAATAAGGAAACAAATGTCACCAATTAACAAATATAAACCTAAAAAGTGACAGTAAAGATTAACATAATTTAAACGGATGTATATTAATAGAGCTGTTTAGGTAAAAATATTTCAACAATCATGAGAAGAGGCCTCTGAGCAAAATTTGTCGGCCGTTTCACGCCCTGAATTGAATGGGACGCTGGTGACCTGAGATGTTAAAGAGCGTCCGTAAATAAACAAACAAAAAAAAAAAAACAATCACGAAGATGTGGTATACTGGAATTAATTTAAGCAGCCCGTTTAAATGCAAGTTGATTGGATTCATACCATATTGTTAAACAGAAATGTATTTAATGTACAACGTTATTAATTATTTCAACTATCCCTTCTTTACTATAAAAAAGACATAAGAATGCTGTATTTTCCTACAGTTCAAGACAGACGATCAATGAAACATTATAAAACATCTTATGTTACCAGGCACGGAAAAGTTAAATAATACTTAGAAAGGTTGCAATTGGTTAAGTGTTCACGATACTAAGTCGATTAAAATCTCCTTTTTAACTGTCCATCTCTTTGTAATAGAAGATATATATGTGACAATTATTTAATCAAGTGCAATCAGTTTTTAAAAAATCCACTAATTGACCTTTTGAAATGACCATGTTGTTTTATTTAAGAAATTTGTTAGTTATATTTTCAATATATTATAATTAATATTAGCGTGCCTTATCTTGTACTTTTTAGTTATATGTTTCGTAAAGTAAGTTTACTTAGTGTTTTTATTATTATTTTCGAGTTCTTCCTTTTTATATCATTTTTCTTTATCTCAAATATGTTTGCATCTTAACTATAGCCCTAGCATAAGTTTTTGATTTAGAATCTCGAGATTTAATAAGCATGAGTTATATTTTCTAAGCAATTTATACGCTTTGAACTTTGGCAATGTGTCATTCCCGAACTGTGCTTGTAATCTGTACAAAACTTCAGTTGGTTTAACGTTTTCGCTCATTAAAAATTCCGGTCACTCATAGTGCTACAAAACAACTACTGAAACAACAGCGCAGCGCCGAGCGAGCTTAGATAAACTACCAAGAATCCTTGCATTAAATGTAGCAATGTTGTCTCAGCTACAGAGAAATCCAAAAACGTTACATGAAACTGCTATTCTTGGTGTAGGAATTGCATAGTAAGCATCTGTGGAAAAGGTATACCGGAGAGACGGAGGGAGAGAGAGAGAAAAAGAGAAGACGATGATACTGTTTTTATTTTATTTGTGAATAATAGCATACTGGGGGAAAAAAACTATAATTTCCTAGGAATCTGATAAAGGAAGAGGGAATTTATAAATATAAATTTTTAGAATCTTTTCATTTGGGATCCGCAACAAATGAGTAACGGGTGGGGCGGATAAAATCAGGACTATTAAGTTTTTTTTTTTTTTTTTTTTTTTTTTGGCGCATTGCGATTTCATTCCATCTGCACTTATCTGGCCATTTGATCATTATTTCAAAGTAAATCTATTTATGAATAACGTCTTTAAATTGTCTTAAGATATTTTATCACAAGCTATTCTTGAGACACGGACCAATTTCCAATTTTTTTTGTAAAATTCAACTATTATTTTACCCCTTTGTTGACTTAGTTCACCTTAGGTGTGTATAATATGTTCCAATATTTGTGCTTCCTTGAAGACATGAAAATGCAGGTCGTAATGCGCCAAATCTAGGAATTCTTTTGTTTTCTATGACTCAAATATCTGTTAAGTCAGCCATCATGATAATATTTCGTTTCATTCGTCGTTACAAGAAAGAAGTTCTTGAATACAAAGTTGCTATTTTTAAGTCCATATTTCTGAATTTTTGTGGTACTTTTTGGTCTTGTTGAATGATGTTTCTATGGAATTATCCGCTGTTGCTTAAATAAGACAAGGCTTATTTCACATTGAAGGTATCTGGTTGGAACGTGTACTGCCACAGGGTGTGATCCCACGGTTAATTATAGAGGATTGCAAGGCAGAGCGTAATTTCAGTTTCCCTTGAGGGGAGAATTTTTTTTTTCGACAGCGTTTATAGGATACATAACTTGATTCATTTCCTTCCCATTCCTCTGAAAGTGTAAAATGAAATATTTTTGACACATTACCATAACAGTGCGTTTAAAAGTTTGAAAAAATAAGTTTAAAACTCTTTTAAAAATACGCATTTTACTTCTCAATATAGTCTTCTTAAAGGGCCATACACTAGGTTCAGCGAGAGTCCAATTTTTCATTCCGGCACAAAGTAGTCAATGAAATTATTATTCAACAAAAATATCTTTGCATTCAGAAACCATTTTCATTTTGGGAGCAGAAAGAAGTCTTTAGTGATTAAATCCAGGAAACAGGGTGGATGAGAAATTAATTCGAAGTCTATTTTTTAAACTTTTCCCTGTGATAATGTCGAAACGTGGGATGGCGCGTAGTTCTGATAAAAGGCAAAACTTCACACTCCAAACCTGTAAGTTTTCCTTTCAGTTCCTTATCCAGCAATGCTGGGAAAATATATGCTTTGAATTGCTTACTCAGCCAAATAATATAAGCGAGATTCAGAATGGTAAAACTAATGATAAGGTTGTGGTTAGATGTCTAGAGCTAGTGAAAATGTAGGGAAATAATCCTAAAAAAGTATTATATAGAATGATCGAGAATGTCGAAATGAAAATAAGTGTGGATCCTTTATTGATTTTTTCCCTGATAGAATTTGAATTCATTATGAAATAATGAATGAAAACTTCCAAGTTGTCTACCAGGATTATTCCTTGGGAGTTATAAAACCAGTGACCATAAGCTCCCAGCTGAAAAAAGCTCTTCCTCTTCGACGCTCTTTCATCAGTCATTGTCAAGTTGCTTTGATTGCTGCTTAAGGCAGAGGTTGCCACTCCAAATTATACTATGCCATTCAAGCAAAGCATCTCAGTACGTTACGGATCGATAACGTTATGTTGTGGCAACTCTGAAGCCATGTCCGCCACTTAAAAATAAAGTAATGCAGTCAAAAGATGTATTTCTTTCTTCCATTTTAAAATGTATTGAAAATCGTTCGAATACTCTTGAGTATTAAAAACGCATCTCCGATTTTAATTAATAAAACAATAGATTTTATCTGCAGTAGAAGCAGAAGATAAGGTTTTGTTTTCATTTTAGCAAAGTCATTAACTAGATAGTCAAGAGAGATTTTCATAACCTCTTCCCGCTTCAAAGCTAAAATCATTAAAGAGGGGATTATCGGAAGTAACTCACTTTACCCTCTTTAGAGCAGAAAAAAAAAACAACGTTCATTAGAGGTAGTACAGACCAGAAACTGAACCTTACCTCATTGGATAAGCTAAGTGATTACTTTACGAGTGTACGATATTCAAACATCTAAGTTAGTAGATTACAAAAATGTCCGTTAGGACACCTCTTGACTTCATACAATGAATAAACAGACCTGACTGGTATATTTTAATGTACAATTTGAATAAAATACAGAATCCGAACGATATAGTACAAAATACTATAGGAAACTACTTTTAAACAGTTGCACAGAAAATGAAATTATCATTCTAAATTCATTTACCTTCTTCGGGGGCCAGTATCTTTTTAGGTCACAATGCCTTTTCTTTTATCTCCATAAAAAGTATCTATACAACACAATAGCATATGTTTTCTAAAGAATCAACCTGCATTATTATAAAAGAACATCTCATTAAATGGGCAGTAATTTATAACTCATTTATCACATTAGCTGAACACTTTGTGGGTAAATCATAAGATAAAGAACATTTTACCGCGCAATGAACACAAATTAAGAGCGATTTTGATAAATGAGATGAGGAAGGCATAAAGAGATGAAAAGTTTGTTTTAGCTCTAAGATTCTATAGCTGTTACTCCCTGTGTTTTTATGAAGTTAATAATTAAAAATGACTTAAAATTAGAACCAATCATTTTGGTATATATTTCTGTGTAATTTTCACAAATCATCAAACACAAAACGTTTGAAAGAAAACATCTGTCATATAAAATTTTAACTAATTTAATTTCATGTAAAGTGTTTACTCCTTTCCTTCGTTCTACATTACTTTTGAAATAAGTTTAACGAAACATATATAGGCACACATGCACCCTGTCATTAATTGGTTCATACAAGCTATAAAGACTTCCATATTAAATATTCAATTGACAAGAAAAGTATGAGGGTCAATCATTTCAAAACCGAACAGACGTAGTTGTAGAAACGTGTTGGTGATCCTGGCAGGACTTTGTATCATGGGAAAGAAGATAGTACATCTGACAACGTAGTCGAACTTTCTATGAATGACGGTTTTGCAACCTAAAAATCAACATTTGTTAAGTTTTAACCTTGGAGATGTACTGGAAGGAAAACCCTCGGTATATGGCCATAGAAAGATATCGTTTCAAAAAGGGGAATGCGAGGAGAAAAGTGATTTACAATTCTAATACTCATTATTAAACCATAATAGCTAGTACAACATAGAATAATTTTAATGTTATAACAGTGAAGTTATTAAACGTGTAAATTGCAAAAAAGTGCAATATATTAGTCCAATAAAAAACAAAAAATTGAATAAAACAGTTAATACGACAATTAAAGAGCACTCCCATATTAAACAACAGGCAGAAGAGTTTGAATGTTGCTGAAAATAACAAATAATCCAAGCTTGCTAATCCAAGGTTCCTGTTCATTAAGAAAAGGTAGCTTTACGCGACTATACCCACATACATTTTATTTCATTGCAACAAAATTTTAAGATTTATGTATGGTACCTGGGTCACAGGACCTACCCTCCAAACAATTTTGAAGAGAAGGACGAAAGCAAATATAACCCACGCTGTCCCGAGACGACTCTATTGTTGAAGGAAGACGTGGTCAGGTGAATAGGATAAGAAAGGTGTGAGGGGAAGGTATTAGCCACAGGGAAATGTAAGCAAAAATGGCACAACCTTAGCGCATTACTTTGTGGCAATGTAGGCGCCATCCAATTGCAAATTTGAAGATGATAAAGGCATTCTTTTTCATTAATTAGATTAGTGTGCATACGGGGTAGTGGTGAGATGATATGACTGGTCAAGAAGACAATGAGAGCAACAGTTATCGGCAAATGAAGTCATTCTTACAGTTACATTTCTTAGGGAGACACAGTTTAAACATATGATGCAGGAAAACTTAAATGTACTCAAAGTGCTACACGGAAACTAGAAGCGTTTGCAAGATCATTGACTCTTGGAACAGGTCGATAGAGGAAAACAGTCCAGCACAGGACCGCTTTCTCGATCATGAAAATGCCATACTTCTGCGTGAGAGCTGCAGCTTGCCTCAGGGATGAGTTAGTCAACCATACTGTCAGAAGAAGATGCTTTGAGGTCTCAATGACTAGTTAAAGTTCCACAATTGCCAAGAAGATATAATGCAATATGAATGCAGTTTTCTAGAGGCCATATTCATAGCAATTAACACATATATTATCTCTGACGATTCTCGTTTCTCCTTATATGATCCAAGGAGAAAGACTTCTTCCTAGAGTAATTCAACCTGATGTTGCTTTTGAAGGTTTGTTATTATCTGGGCACGCATACTTTTGGATACATAAACTGATCTCGCCATTATTGCAAACACGACAATGCCATCCTCAAACTACCAATGTTGTTCAAAATTATTTCAGTGTTGTAAACAATGAAATAATTATCAGGAATCCAACTTTAATTTCAACCGAACAAATCTGGGACTAATTGGAACAACAGAAAAGCAAGATTAAGTTCGTTTCGATACAGCGGTTTGCGATATTGACAATATGAATAATTACGTCAACAATAATATTAATGATAATAGTGATTGAAAAACGAAATTGTTTGCGTTTCCGTAGTTATGGGATTAGGCATACCTAATCTCTTTCAGTGTTTGTTCCCCACTGTTTCAGACGGTTTTCATAGTTCCACGTCGTTTATCACTAAAAAACCAACATCTATAAATAAATACCCATTTTTTACCTAGTATTCGCGTAACTGAACTTAGAAAAAAAAAAGCGTTTAACAAACTGATAGCTTTGTAATCAGTGCATTCTGTCTTTTTCCTTCTTTGAATATTGGATAACTATTCGTAAATAATAAAGCATAAGCAAAAATTAATGCTAATGCTTTGAACGGAACCGAAATTGTTTTTAAATCGTTCGAAATTCGCAATTCTCTTTCATAATTTTTAAATAATATAACTAAATTATCATTTCATCCGACACCATTCCTAAAAGTGGTGATTATACTAT
Source organism: Metallyticus violacea (assembly GCA_030762175.1). Classification (NCBI taxonomy): domain Eukaryota; kingdom Metazoa; phylum Arthropoda; class Insecta; order Mantodea; family Metallyticidae; genus Metallyticus; species Metallyticus violacea. The sequence continues at coordinate 51,652,471 of CM060834.1, forward strand.
TATAAATATTCAAAACAATTGAAGTTCACTTATTCATTATTTCAACTGCCGGGACTTAATTATTCTTGAAAAGCACGTTATATATCTTTTTCTACCTCCTGTATCCTTTCTTAGAGGCAAGAAGGAGCTCGTTAGCAGCAATGAAATTCCATCAAGATGAAAAGAAAGGCTGCAGGTCCCGAGATTGGCATCCGTTTGGCCCCTTAACCCCAGCCGACTACATCAGAACTTGAGATGCAAGCTTTAGCTCAGCGTATGAATATTTTATATCCTGTCTGCCTTAACGTGTTCGCTCCGGAGCCTCCGGGCATAACCCGCGCTCCGTATCTACATAATTTAGATACCAGATATCTAGCCCTTTCACAGTGGTGCCAGAGGTCGAGCCTGGACAAAAGGTTGCCACAAGAGGATTAGCTGAAGCATATGCTACTTGCTCATTTTACCGCTGATTAGCATCTTCCCACGCTTCCACTTTTAAGTTGAACTCTGTTGTTATATATGGAGAGAAACTTTCATGATATTCATTTTAACTGTATATGTAAGGGCATGGTTAGCAGTTCGCTTTCCGCTAGTGTAAATTAATTTGTTATAAAGTCTAAAGTACTTAGGCAACAGTGGCAAAATGCCACATAAAACATCATCAATGATACCATATCTACCATCCCCTCTCCTGACTCACTTTTTCATACGAATGAATATTTTTCAAATACAGTGCGGACCAGCTACAAATTAACAAATGCTTCACGCAGATTAAGGAACGCTCTAACTTTGAATTCCCCGACTGTCTCCCATACTCATTTCATTTCCTCTCTAGAGTATAACATACATGGGGATAATTAAATACAATACTGTTGTACTGTGTCATTGTTGCGCGAAAACACTCTACGATTGATTTGTGTGTGTCCACCTTTTTAGGTACTGTCAGATGAGTGGTGACGCCACTTTAGAGATAATTCAATTGGTCAGTACGTCTAGTCTCAAGCGCTTGGGGATTAATACTTATCATCTGAGCTGTCGTAGTGACAGGAATAGGTAAGAAGTTCCCTGGAAAATGGTACTTGTTTCGGTTTATTCTTAGAAATTCTAGGGAAGTTTCTTGTCTACTATGTGATACAGGCTTTCTTTAGAAATGTTAGATATATTTTATCTATTTATTATGTAAATTGTGCATGTTATTTTTTTGAGAGAAATTATTAAAGAGATCCTTGCGTAGTTACGGGGCTTAAATGTGATAAAAAATTGCTATCACAGACATTTGACAGAAATCGTTTAAACTGTTTAAAGGTTTTAAAAGCTCATTGTAAATAATTTTATTCTTTGTTATAAGTTCTAATTTATTTTTATGAAACTTAAGTACTTTTGTGCAGTATACAAGTTACTTTTACACATTAAATTTTAATTGAGGGTATTTGATTAATTGTTTTAATAGCTCTTTTAAATGTTGCTAAATTCTTATTTTCTTTTAGCAATTACACACTTGTTTTCATAGATCCTCTGGGCTTAGATACTCCTACAATATTTAGATAAGCAATAATTCAACAATAAGAAGTTGTCTCTAGCAAATGCTGGGGGTGGTGTTTGTTTTTGTTCAAGTACATCTGATGCCTCCGAAGAACGTAATGCACGTTTACAAATTGGCTACTGTGGTTTCACTAATTGCTTTCTTGTAAACATTTTCCAAATCCTCCTTATTTCATGGATCGCCCCTGGTGAGCATGAATATAAACCGCAGGTACTGAGGTCTGTGAAACAGTATCCGGCTATCACTGAGCTCTTCGATATGTGCTTCTAGCTCTCATATCCTCTATGGCTCTTGTGAGAAATGTTATTATAAGACACATTTTTCGTTGAAGATGGAACCTGTTTTTTTAATAACTCTTGAACACGCGTTTTAATGATACTATAGACTCCATGAAACATCTACGAAATTTACTCGCAATCTTGCCTTAAGACTTCTTCTTTAAGAAGTATGTCATTGGGCATTTAACCATGATTATAACTAGGGCTAGGATTTTCAATTTTTATAAGGGCTACGAGTAATTATTATTGATTTATTTATTGTAAGAATATATTAATTAAACTGATGTAGGTAATACGTGAGCAATTTGTGCTTATTTGACAATTGTATCCGGTAAAATTATATTCTATTTACATGTGTAAGCTTTTAAAAATTGACCGTATAAATTTTACTTCCTTCATCCTTTAAATTTCCTAGATGTATGTTCTTTCGTTTTGCTCTAGTAAAAAATCCTAAACTTCCTATTTCTGCTACTATATGGAATGTAAAAATAGACCTCACCCTGAAAAAGTGCGACAAATATTTGTCTATTGTTTCGGGATAACCAAGTAAAGAAAGGAGTGGGTAGAGCATTCCTTCCGAAGCAACTGAATATAAAAGTGAGTAAAGCCACTTTGTTTTCAAAGTTATTTACGAAGGAGAGGGATGAGAAAGAAGTTGAAGAAAATAAAGGTGTTTTTGGACAAAAACAGAGGGTATCAAATGGCGGGGACTTGAAGCAGCATAAACCTGGGGTATACAATTTTACTACTGCAACTGCTAATGTGCAATACAGATTGCAAGCCTCTAGAATCTTAATAATAGTTATTCCCTGCTATCATAAACGCAAAAATCTAAAACATAGTATTTAGAAGAACAAGTAGTTAAAACAGGCGTTAAACACTATTAAAAATTGATTACGAGCATTTTTTTGAATAGGTATGTTACTGTTTTCATTATATTCTTCTTTCTCTTTCTCCCTCTCTATTGTGTATGTTAGTCAGGTAGGTATGAGTATTACTTCTTACTATTCACTATTATATCATGACAATATTTGATTCTACGATTATTATTTAAAAATGAAATGAAAATCGTGCCAATTTTGAAGCTGTTTGGTAGATTGATGAGTGATCCCTTCGGTTGTTGTTGCCTATGCTTCAATGACAACAGGGTGAATTCTGATATTTTGTTTACTCGTACTCAACAGGAATGGGAGAGAAGGCGCGCGTTGGAACGTAATATTGATACTTTATTATGTTCTAAATCTTTCGCGTCCTCTGGTATTTTGCGTACGATAGATTTAGCTACGTCGAATACATATTTAGCTGCATCGTGTGAAACTTACAAGTGAAACTGTGTACTGCGTGTATCGCGGTGTATATATTACACCTGAGTGCCTGCGCTGGAATTCGAATAACAAGTGCCTCTCGCCGCGTGTGAAACTTACTGATGAGTGCCGCGACGTCTGAAACTGAAAACTACTTAACTGCTACTTCGGAACTGCGTAACTGCTTCTCATCTGAGTATCAACTTAACTACCTAACTGATGTATCAGAACTGCGTGCCTGCGTCCGAAGTACAACTTATCTGCATTTGAGCTGATTCAGCAATGTCTAACTTTTAATGCGTGCTGACCTGCCTAATTGAGTGGAACTGAATGCCCCAGCCGAGCAAACGCTTCCTTAAATATTGCATTCAAATCAAGTTGCCTGAACGACGCCACGGGGTCACACAGTATATATATATAGTTTTTTTCTTCCCACACTCTCATTTCTAGCTTCACCTGTTTCCATGCATAACGTTACCTTCGATACTCAATATTTACTTTTATCACTTTCACTTGTCTAGCTTCTTGCCATTGAAGAACTCGTAGTAGTTCGAAATATAACAATTTCAAGTGTGACTCTTTCTCAGTGTTTTATATTTATCTACTTTTATTATTAGTGTTAATTTATATATATATTACTAATTACAATACATGAAATATGATAATTGGGTTTGCAACATGCACATTAAATTATATTTATATTTCAGCGGGGGTAGGCCCGTAATAATTGTTTCATGCTTTACATAATATAAATCTCACTCAAAGCATAATATGTAATATATTTTCGGATTGGATGTAAATCTTTAACAGCGCATCTTAAATTATTTCAACCAGCGAATTCCCTGTTCTCGTAAACGCAAGTTTTAAAATCATGGTATTTAGAAGAACAAGTAAGTATATTAACACTGATATATCAGAATATTTGATTCTACAATTATTACTTAAAAATGAGATGAAAACCATCACATAAAACATCAGAGGCAGAAGATGGAATGGAACCAAAGTGTGGTTGAAAAGCGTTTTTGAACGATAAACTACTGAGCGTATTTTGCAAAAATCTTTAGATGCCCGAAGGTGCTTCCTTCTTTATACTCCCATTTTAAATCGTATATGGCAGCTCTTTGATCCTTATAATTAATGTAGCATGAACTCCTGAGAACCCTTGAGGTTGACAAGAAGATACGGTGCATCATTATTTGAGAATTTTCAAAGGATGAAGTCTAAAGGGCTCACATCAAGATAGAGTCGAGGTTCTGAAAGTCCCTCAGACACACTTCTGAACTGCAACGATTCGTTCTGAGTTCTTGGTGGATCAACGGATGACACTATCCAGTCATTGAAATGCTCTGTGTGTGCAATAGAAGTTGTTTAAAGAACAGCTTCTCAAAACACAGAGGAGGTAATCAATGTTGCTATCACTTGCCAAAGAGCTTCTGGTGTGTTTAATGCCAGATACTTTAGGTGGCGAGATCTATTTAGGAAAAAAAAAAAAAAAAAAAGCACATTCACAGTTCAGTGCAATTCTTGGTTGGAAAATGTAGAAACAAATATTATACTCAGGTCTATTGTCTTAAGTTATATATATATATATATATATAATGGAGTAATAAAAACTTCTAAAAAGCATAAAAATTCATAAAAAACACTCAGAGTGCAATATTAAAAAGTTCACATAAAATTTCACACTAAAAACCGTAAAATTGAACACTAAAACCACACGTATTTAGTGTTCAATTTTACGGTTTTTAGTGTGAAATTTTATGTGAACTTTTTAATATTGCACTCTGAGTGTTTTTTATGAATATATATATATATTCTTTTAAAGAAACAATTAAAGTCACACATGAATCCATACTTTTAAATGCATGTAAAATGGTTATTTTTATATGATGTGGCTTTTTATGTAATGGGTTTAATTGCACGTTTTCTTCCTATATAAGGGTTGCCTTATTTGTTTTGCTCTGTATCATGAAGCACTTAGCATTGTCTGCAGATTTATTGTTCTGTTCCATGTCAGAAGTGCGATGAATTGATACGATCACCAATACTGATGAGTCCAAAGATATCCAGCGTGCAGTTATTCAGTTTTTGAAAAGCAAATTTTATTACCGAATGAAGAATGTGTATGGAAATGACTTTGTATTAGGCAATACACCAACATTCGCCAACGAGGCTGAATTCTGTGAAGTCTTTACTCATCATCATTTACCTTAACCAATGCCAGAGGATGTCACAGACTGGCAGACTTTAGAATATTCATAGGAAATTGTTTAATGTAATTAGAAATAATAGATAACCTTAGATTTATGTTCCTTATGTTTCAATATAGATACTTGTTCTATTGTATTTTATAATTTTATTGCTATTATTATTATCATCATCATCATCATCATCAATAATATTATTAGGCGCTTGATGTAAAAAATCATTACAAAGGTAGAAAAAAGGAGGCAAAAGGGCACTTAAAATATGTAATACTTGTTATAGGCAGTTAAAAAAGAATTTCACACCAGTGTAGCACTTTTATAGAGTAGGTTTTGGGGTGTCAAAATTAATGAAACATCCAATTTATGATAAATATACTACGTAAGTGCCTCGGTAATGCTATTAAAGTTTTTCATGTTCAACATTATGTCATTAAGACTATAGAGGGAAAAGTGGTGATATGGCACCTTTTGTTTTTGCCTCTTTGAGGAGAATGCTTACCCGATAATTTTCAAAACATACATTAGTATGTAGCTAATATATTTTTGAATCCCATACAATCATTTAAAGCATCTATATTTAGTAGTTGTTTATATATTTTATTTCTAGTAAACATATGTAATTATTCCCTCACGACCAAAACTGTTGGAAATATGGACCCCCCAATGTATTAAGTACATGAACAGGAAAGAGACGAACAAAGTAAGACTAAATTGAACTATTTAAACTATATTTCTATATATTGCTGATGCTGAGAATTATTTAAAAGTGCATTAAAAATAACTTTCAGGAGGAAGTCTATAGATCAATTTCACTATGATTTACAATAATCGCAAATACAGGCTGCTCCTTCGCATCCAGCACAGGTATATAACACCGCATCCTTCTCCGTTATCTTCCGAAAGTTTTCCATTACAGAAAAGCACTCCCCGTCCTCCTAGTCTGGCGACTGTTCTCCGTCTCAGTGCTGTCAGCAGCAATGGACACCTGATCATCATAAACTTCAGATTCGTCATATTTATCACAAAGCGTTCTTTTCTTCCTTCCTCTTGCCTTATTCTGTACATCAGGAAATAATGTCTGAGCAGATCTATCTTTCTTGGTCCTGCGTTTCTTCTGCCCCTCTGCCGAATTCCTTTTATATATTCAAATATGGAGGAGTGCCATATTACCATCACCTCCAAGTTACACAATAACTTTTTTTTTTTTTTTTTTTTTAATGATTTATTTATGGACGCTCTTTAACAGCTCAGGTCATCAGCGTCCCATTCAACTCAGGGCGTGAAATTGCCGACAAATTTTGCTCAGAGGCCTCTCTTTCAGGCTTGAGGTTCTTTTTCGTGCCGTAAATGTACGACACGGGACCCACGGCTTTACTTCCCTTCCGAAGGAAGCCTTACTTAGGATTTTTACGCCCCGGAAAAATCCATCGGTCCTGGCCGGGTTCGAACCGGCGATCTTGGGTTTAGGAGGCAAGTATGGTAACCACACAATAACTTAAAAGAAATACAGTTTCTACCAGGTATGCAGGTTTTTAAGTTATATTATTAATAATACTAGTTCATGTACATTTCTGGAAACACAGGATCCTTAGTAGTAAGCAAACCACGACATAATGTGAGGTTCCTTATCTATCAACTATAACTTCTATAGTCCGTAAAACAGGAAACCACACAATGTGTCTACACTACTTGCCAGAAGAGCTCAGTTGCCCAAGTGGCATGTTAACGATCAGGATAAGAATAGTTTTGAAATTTCATTCACTAGATGTCAGCATAATACAAGGCCAAAAAAACAGGGGTGCCATACTGCAAGCAGGAGTCATATTACTAACTTTTCCTCTATTAATGTACGCAACAACAGCGACGCCAACTTCATAAATTCCCTTGTACTCAAGATAACTATTATTTTGGGATGCACATGGAAACATAGAGTACTTACATATTAGTAGTTAGTAAAGATACGCACAAACTACGTTATCATAATTAATGTGTTTTAAAAGTCCAATATAATGCATTTATGAATCTGTCCCTGTAGTTGGATTATTTACTGTGCTTTTCACACGCATAAAAATATAACATTCGAATTATTAGCAGTATGTAGACAATGTATACTACTTTCTACAGCTTGAACATCAAAAAAATCTGCAATTTAGAGTGGCATGGTCTAAGCAGCAACAGGAAAATATTTCACGGTGCTTGTCTGTAACTAAAAATGAGTTTATATCGAATTTCACTCGCCAGAAGCCACTACTTCCGATTGTTTTTACAGTTGGGAGTAATACACACTGAGATCGTAGTTCACAAACCAATATAGCTCGCCCATACAAAAAAAAAAAAAAAAAAAAAAAATCGAAACTATTACAGCGACCTACTTATCCGGTTTAATGTTTTTGTGAAGGTCTTTCAAGTGACAAATAAAATGCAATAAGCCTACGTTTGTTATTCCCGCCAACGAAGTAGCTACTAAACTTAATGCAATAACAAAAACAACGCAAAAGCTAGAAAACAATTATAAAAGGCAGAATCATACGAAATGGGCATTAAGTATTTTAAAAATTAAATCTTCTATAATAATAGTTCACGAATATAATTGCTGTATACTTAAGTAAAGCAGATCAAACCATAATATGGAAAGTATAGTAGAAAACAAAGAACAGAAGTAGAAAAATTTCCTTTCGTAAATAGAAAAGACTTACAATGGAATAACTTACAGAGCAGTCCTCTTACTATTAACATGTTTAAGAAAAAACGAATATTCACTGAACATTCCTGATGATATTATGACTTTTATGAAATAAGGCGTACTGTGTCTATTGTGAATCTGTGTAGATTTTCTTTCTATAGGTTTATTTAGCTCGCTAATTAATTATCATGACAAGATAGTTCATGATGAATTATCTTTTGTGAAGCACTAACAATTACATTAAGATTAGTTTGACAAATTTTGATTATTCAGGTTCATTATGATTTACTCTTAGTATGATTACACGGCTAATTTTAACTATGTTTGGTTTATTATACAATATTATTATTCTGACTTATTATTGCTGTTAATATTGATTCTCAAGTTATTCAGAATTACTGTGATTGTGTTTTCCTGACTCGTTCTTACTAAGATAGTTTAATATGATCAATCTGGTTAATTATAGTTATGGGCTTTCTTCCTTGTACTCCCTTTGATGTTACACATTGTCCAAAGTTTGCTTTCCTGGTCATTACCATGGTATGAAATATGTGAAAATAATGCATTATTATAGTTTACTGTTTGTAGACTTATTATTTCCTATTTATATATTGCTGCTACCGGAGCAATATCATTTATTTATTTACCCTGGCAAGAATTAAGACCATGGGGTCTTCTCTTCCACTCTACCAGATGGGGGGAAGGAAAAACCAGCAAAAATACAGAGTACAATATACATAGCTATACTAAATATAGAAAAAAAGCAAAATTAAAGATATATTACACGACATGTAAATATTACACACTTTTAATATAGTTAGAAAACGAATAAAGATAATGTTACAATTACATTGTTCATCAATAATTTTTCTTGAGTACAAGAGTGGAGGAAGGAGGCGAAGAAGAAGAGAAAAAGCGAGGGGCTAATTGTTGTGATTCCTAGAGTTGAGTTTAATCTATGTTTAAATTGCTTTGATGTTCAATAATCTCTGACTTCAGGAGGAAGGAAGTTCCAGATTCTGCGAACTGACACGCCGAATGAGTTGGAGTAAAAATGTGTTTGGGGACAAGGGATCAGTTTGCGATAAATAATGAAATGCCAATAAATACTTATATCTTATCGGTGGCCAAATCGGGGCTCTGATAATAATAATAATAATAATAATAGTGACAATAATAATGATTATGATGATGATGATAATAATAATAATAATAATAATAATAATAATAACTATTATTTTCCTATAGCTGTCACCATAATGTTGATGTTTATCTTCCTTTATGATTCACTAGTACATTTACTTCCACCTGTTTAAGGTTTCACAGAGGGTATGTGTGTGAATTGCCCTTGTTAGTGCATGTACTATTACAGTGGTATTTTAAAATAATCATTCTTAGATTGGTAAAGTGGAAAAGAAGGCCTAATGGTCTTAGCCCAGAAAGTATAAATAAATAACCATGCTTTGAACAAATTTATTTTCCAAAATTTAGCCCTAGGTATTTTATTTTAGAGATAGTTTCCGATTTATCCCACTTATTAAATATATCCTATATAGACTTTGTTATATATGCCTCTCTTTCGCACATAATGTCCGAACACAGTAAGCATGTGCTTTTTTTCAGAAAGTAGGGTCACCGCGCCTCGCCACTTCCCGCTAGCTTTCCGATCCTGGGGTTGGATAGATTTTACTATGGACAGGAAATTGGAGTGACGGGCGCGGATATCGGAAGAACCACACCCTGCTGTTTACAAAGCAACTACAGCCAATCAGTTTAGAGTGGGTTTGGTTAGAGAGCTAGAGAGAGTGAGACAAAAGAGTAACGCCGAACCGCATCACTCTCAGGCAAGGTAGAGTTTAACTACTCATTACGGCACTGGAGCTACTTCGAAAAATGAGACTGGAAGGTTTTTAACTTCAGAGTTGGGAAGGTTATTGTGCTGGTTTTTATGTTATCTTCCTATGTTGAACCATTCCGTGACTTTCATTATTTCTCATATGAAAAGAAAAGAAAAGAAAAGAAAAGGGGGAAAAAATGATTCATGCATAGCAGACAAAGGACTGCAAATAAATATACGTATCAAAAGTGATGTTAAATACTCGAATGCAGTAGTTCAGATTGCAGTTAAATGTAACTTAATACCAAATAAAGCGGTTATTAGCAATAAAAAATGCGGTAAAACGTGTGTGTTGATAAACTTACCGAAAATAACTGCAGAGTAAATATAAACATTATTAGAATATGAAAATAAATGTTTTGAAACGTATTCATACACTCACCATTCCAAAAAAGTGCATCGACTTTTATAGCTGATATCCACTCAAGGAGAAAATGGCGGCGTAGTGTGATGACGTTATGGACTGTACCAGCATTAAGATGCACTAGATAGTAGCGCACAGCAGGAGGGAAGAAAGGCAAATTTCTTAAACGTTTGAAGTAAAGAGAAGTGAAAGGGTGACTAGAAAGAAACAGTATGCGCTAACTTAGCGAATAAAGAGTTGAAAATGGTCATGATATAGAAAATCAAACAGAAATTGAAATTTAATGTGGTGTACAACCAAATAAATACCGCAGGACAACAATCGACAAAATTGAATTCCTAATTAATTCACACAAGCATTGGTCGAACAAGGCAATAATAATAAAATGACATAATGGACATAATGTAAAAAAATAATGCGGAACTGCTGAAAGTGATACAGAGCCGTCCTGGTGAGAAAAAGTAGAAGAAATACACGCAAATATGGCGGGCGAATTTTGCTGTATTAATAACGCACCGTCAAAGTCTAAAGGCGAATGAGTGGGACCACGGATTGTTCACATTTTGATGTAATGTCCCTACTCACTGTTATTTTAGATACGTTTGACTTCTCTCTGTGCTCCAAAGATATAGGCAAGTTTTAATAAAAATGCTATAAGCCATTCACTGTTTTACATTAATGAAACAGGTTTATAAGCTAATTCGATACTGTCGTTCCTACACGTTTTGGGGATATATCTGCTGAAAAGTGATTGTACAGCTTCTGAATGAAATTCCAAATGATAAAAGGAACAAAATCAGACCTTTAATGATAAAATATCGAGCAAAAATTTCTATTCTATAAAAATGATTTTTCTATTTTTTTTTTTTTATATTTTTCCACCTGGAACTATATTTAATATGAAGGTCCTGAATTCAAATATGTTTTCAGTTTCACTCTATCGGGTTAGGTATTTAAACAAAATCACATCAAATGTAATAATGCACTTACATTTTTGATGGAATATTATTAAGTTTTAGGATATTATAGCTAAGGCAAAACTGTTTTTGCTGTAAATATTATTAAATATATTGAAAAAGAGAGCTATGTGTCAATAATTATGAATTTCCTTTTTTCTTTTTTTTCCGCTGTTGGGAAGAAAAAAACTTCATTTTTTTTTTGAAGCTCTGATATGTCCTTCACTAGTGTCCCTTTTCTAACAGCATAAGTAATCAACCATCATTTGTACATCCCAATGGCCTTGATAGTGGTTTCCGTTGTTTTAATGTCTTTATGAAACCGCCCATCTTCTTCACTCATTGCACCAAGGTTTGCAGGGAAGTAATCAATATGACTGTTGAAAAAGTATTTTTACCTCATTTTGCACTCCTGATTTCCAAAATGTTGTAATATTTACTCCACAATTTCTTTATAGTTCTCAGATTTCTTGTTACCAAGTAAGTTTCCTGTCACTTTTTCGTATGCCAACCATGCTGACTTCACTAACTCGGACATCGACTGAGGAAAGGTCTCATCCTGCATAAACTTACGAATCTGGAGTCAATCGAAAATACCTGCTGCTATCTTAGCTTCAGCTTTTTGTGGGAACTTTGTTACAAGAAAGTTAAGCAATCACTATCCTTATTTAGAGCAGTAACAAATTGTTTAATCAGGCCTAACTTAATATGGGGTGGTAGAAGAAGGACATAAGAAGGAGAAACCAATGGTTCAAACTTCGCATTTGCACCTTCTTTGTCGCCAATGTTTTTTGATCCAATGCTCTGAATTAGCCCTACTGTTTCATTCACAAAGTGAACTGTTTATTATTGTGTTTAAATTTCTCAGAAGATTTATTTAATGTATCTGCTCAATTAACAAATAATAAAACTGTATTTTCTATTATACCAATTTCTGAAAAACTGTAGCCCGATGGAACAAAACTAAGGCTGGTTTGAGAGATTCCACGTGATAAGGAATCAGAAAATATGAGCAGTTTTCATTCAGAAAATATTGTGTAGACGAGTGACTATCAATTATAAAATGCTTTATTATTTTACCCACAATTATTAACTCTGCCAGCTCAGTCGCTTAATATTTGCACTGACGATATTACGCAAAAGCGCAGATAGATATGAAATATATTCTCTAATATTAAGAGGTGGAAAGTGTAGATGCTGTTACACACTGGGAGTGATTCTTCAAAACATCACAGCAATGAGTAACACCTGGCATGACTTACAGCCTTTCATTTCGTGCAAACAGTGTAAGACACTGTGCTGATTGTCTTAGTCCATTCTCCATCTCCTTTTAATAAAATATTGATCAGGAATCATGGACAACTTTACTCATCTTCTGCTTTATGTTTTAAACTCTTAAGCTTGTTGTGGCTCTATTTGACCCTTCCATAACATTGCTCTTGCAGTAGGTTGATATCTATTAATATTCTTCTCATCCAGCCTTTATACATGGTTTTACCAATTTTTGCGGTAATCGCTAATACAATCAAGGACGCTGCGGATATTAAGGTTCTCCTTAATTTCTTCATTTCTTATATTGGATTGTTTGGGACGCAAGAAGATATTTCGGTACTTAACTCTTTTGGTGCCACGCAGAAGCCCGGCCTACATACGCCAGAGCCGATCTGGTCGGCTTCTTTAAATTCCGTCCAAGATTGCCACTGCCGATATCGTCGGCCGGCTTAAAATCCTGATATATTTATTTTTGTCACAGCCTATTTCGAGAGAATGCAAGTATTTGAAAAGAGACAACTCCGACTTTCATTAGCGATAATGATGATGTATTTCCGGCTTTCACAAGGATGGTGTTCTGTGTTTGAAAGTAACCCTGTCAGTTCTTGTCTCCCAGCGGTGTTCTGGGGGTTCAAAATGACAAGTTGTTCCAGTGATGTTTTTACGGCAGGCGTAGATGATAAGATAAGAATGCAGTGTTAGTTGTGATGATTTGATATTCCGTAGTAAGAGTAATAATTTCAGTTCTCTGTATTTAACGTTTGTGCTCTTATTTGTATTACAGTATTATCAGTACTAGACAGAGTATTAGTGTCAGCGTTGCATGTTAATGCACAAAGTAAATTCGAATGTATTAAGTGGATTTTCAGACCTTATGCAGTATTAAACATAATGTTTCATCTTATGACAAGTCTTCACTGCTTTGTGTCGGTGAGTACATTTAAACTTCCCTTTCCTTACTTGCACGTACGTTTAATTTTTAAAATGTACAGTCGCAACAGGCAATTAGCATAACTTATTTTATATCATTTATTCATAAATGAACACTCTATCTTATGAACATTTACGTTTACATCTTAATTTTAAAGTTGATAATTAAGTCCAAAATACGAAATGTATATATTTCTTTTAAAATATTTATTATCGGTTGAAACAATGAGGATATTTTAAAATTATTATATATTTATGTTCTTATTAATCAATTCTGTACAATATGCACTCCTTATCCGGAAAGCTTTGTGATGCTATTTGCTATTCTTGAATTTAAAGAAGCGAATTTTCAAAATGGTGCATTTTCCCTTAAAAAGATGCGGCATTTTAAGGCCGTACAAGTGAGGTAGGTCTATGGCAGCTTTCAGCTGACCGCAGGAGGCCGACCAGATGGGCACGCGGCAGCAAAAGGGTTAAGGCTTACTCAACGGCTGGCCCTTTGTGCTTACTTCCTCAACGAGGGCACTTCCTGGAGGAATGAGGTGAGGGAGACACGGGAGATCAGGATCCACTCACTGGTGGTGAGTTATGGACTTGGATGTGCTGTCCAATTTGTTGCCAGATAGAGTACACCAATGCTGGCAAATATTCTCCCATCCATCCCTCAAACTAATTACACCTGATACCTGCACACTTACACACACACTTGATGTTTGGCTTCTTCCAGTACGCAGTCGTGGTTTGCTGGCCCGTAACTCAAATAGCCTCATTGTGTTTGCATGTTGTATACTATTGTTTATAATATATCTCAACACGAATAATCTAATATTCATATCCACAACAATTGGTGTTTGCAACTAGTCTTAAAGGCATATTGTCAGGAATGGGGAATGGCAGTCAATGAGGAGAAGACCAAAACAACGAGCGAACGGTGCGGTTTACAGCAGGAAAGAGAGGTGGGATGTGCAGGTCAGGCACTAGAAAATGTTCAGAAATTCACATACGTGAGAGCCACTTTAGCTATGAACGGGAGCTGGGCAAAACACACAGGCAAAACAAAACGCAATTGCATAATTAAAAATATAGAGGCATTAAATATTTTAGTAAAAATACCGGAAACACTGCTGAAAACAATGGAGATGATGTATTGGGCTGTTGTGACGTCAACCATGACATACGGGGCCGAAATCAGGGGGTAGGAAAACACCGAGGAATCGAATCACGTACAAACGCAGTTTCTAAAAGGCTGCTACCAGTAGTGAGGGATACAGCAAATTGTATGGTTCTTAAAGAGTTTGGTATCTCTAACGAAAGATTGAATTTAAAAATAAGAACAATTAAGTCCTGTTTAAGATCAATACGGGGGGATCAAGCACTTCTTCGAACAGTTTGTCCGAGGTAGCAAATAAGGGAAGGGTGGCTTATGGGTTAAGCATCAAAAATAAGGAAAGGTTTAGAAAAATTGGATTAGGTTATATTTGATTAAGGAGAGAGGGCATTACGCAAAATAGTTGGAAAATGGTTAATAGATGTCTGTGAGACATAGATAGGTAAAATACTGAGACTCAATTAGCAGAAAAAGCATTGCTTAACCTGCAGGCTCAAATAGATCAGGTGCGGGGAAGGGGGGTTATCTAGGTGTCTGTGATAGAGAAGAAACAAATATTCTTGCATGACTCGATTAGGAGTTTGGAAAGGGTATAAAACAATTAATGCTCTCGGAGATAGAATTTGCCTCCTGTGCGGAGAAAGTGACACCTGCAGGCATATGCGGGCAGAATGCAGGAAAATGGAGAGTTTAAGAAATGAATATATACCTACGCAATTTCTGAATTCCAAAAGAAATGTCTGCTTGGAAATGTTGGTGCATGAGAGATACACGCACAAAACGGGAACATTTGTAGCGAAGACCCGACAAAGAAGGCAAATGGCTATAGAGAAGAGAGGAGAGTTGGGGAGAAAACATGATTAAGGATGGGGGGGGGGGCTCAGGGTTAAAAGTTCTATTGGTGTGTGTTAGAAAACGTATGATGTAACTACAACGTTGTGCTTGTATATGTATGTATGTATGTATGTATGTATGTATGTATGTATGTATGTATGTATGTATGTATATATGTGTGTGTATGTAAGTATGTATGTACACATATTTCGACTGTTACAAGTAAGATAGTAGCATATACGACCATAAGGCCCATGCGACAGTTTACTACTTGTGTGCATTTTAAAACTGTTTCAATATCTCAACATCTGGTCAGAAATATGTAGTGCAAAGAGAATAAATTTTTAATTACATTAACTTTTATTCGTGCATTGTTCTAGAAATAAGAAAAAAAAAAAACGTTTTAGATGTTTGGAAAGGGTGTATTCACGTAAAATGTTTCCAGAGTGGAAGTAAATAAATGGAAGGGAAGATGTCAGAAAAAATTGGAGTCTCTAAAGCTGTACTTTACAGAGAATGGACAAGGGCGGTTTATATCTATTGATTTACGCCGTTGCAGTCACTCTAGTGATTAGTTGCGACTCTCCCTCACCGACACGGCCATCTCATTAGCTTGCTTCCCTTCTACAGAACGGCGCAATAAATAAAATCCCTGAGTCTGTTTGAAAGTGCATTAATCTACACGTAATCTCTGGCAGATATTTTCCACTCTCTCCCCCGAGTGGATTATGGAGAGAATTTAAATCTAAAAATCCATTATTTTATGTTTTCTGCTTCGGCTTTACCGTTTTAATTAGCAGAGGTAAAATTTGCTTATTTGCATGACGTTTATACTATCAGCCATTGCCTTGTAGATTAAAATTTACCCTTGCTTAGGGGCGGAACTCAAACTCGGTAACTGCTGACACAGACAAAAGCTCTGTTCCTCATTCCAGAAAAGAAGAAATAGAACTAGAGGAAAGATCTTATGCACACTAAATAGTAACTGAAAACATGTGAAACTGCTATTATACTTTAAATTTTCCTGGATAGTATAGGGGAAAAAAAAACACCCAGAAGAGTTATTCAGTAACTAGAATTCCAAGCTCTTATCGACAGCGCACTAATTTGAAGCTTCAGATCTCATTTCGCCTTTATGGTGGTTTCACTACTGCGAATATTTACGATTAAATATATGTGAACTTCATTTTACGTATATTAACTTAATTAAATGCATTTCACCTAATTAAAAGCATGTCAGTGTAGTTAAATATGTCAAACTAAGTAAGTGCATGTGTATTTAATTTGACATATATTCAATAAATTAAATACATTTCACTTAAAAACAAAACATGCCCAATAGCTACTCATTAACCTAGCTAAATAAGTGAAACTAATTAAATACATGTGACCCTAATTTTAGACATATTAAATTAATTAAATACACATCACCCAACTAAAAATAGGTCAATATACTTAAATACGCCACTAATTAAATGCATGTCAACTTAATTTTACATATTAACTTAATTAAATACAAGTCGCTTAACTTTAAACATGTCAATTTATTACTAAAACGTTTTGTATGTAGACAAACTGGAAGGAAATATTGTATTTCTGTCCTCTTGATGAAGTACGTACGATTCCTGTTGCGATACAAATTTTCTTTTCCGGCCCGGACTGACTGGCTATCCAATGAGTGCCGGGGAGTTATCTATCTTTTATAAATCCCCAAGGGCTAAAAGGCGGTCTGAGCATCGTACTGACTGCCCAGCCCATCTCTACCTTGTACGGAAGTTGAGAATGTGGGTTAGCTTCAGTTTTGTCTCACTTCACCGCACGTGCCCAGAAGGCACTTTGCATGCTTCGTTTCGCTGTAACAGGGCCATCCATAACAGTGCAGCGTGAAACTCACTGACAAGTTTGCAGTTAGAACCACTTTTGTTGGTCTCAGACAACATCCAGGTTTTTCTCAGTTCTCATAAATGGCAAATGCAGGGAAAGTACCCTAAATTTAGGTGTGGAACACTTCCTTCCTTAAAAAAAAAAAAAGCTTTCGCAACTTATTATTTCATCTCAGATATCATCAGTGTCCAACGCCTCAGCAGTGAGATTGGGCGTTAAAACACTATTAAAAAAAAAAAAAAAGGTTTCAGGACCAGAATGGTAAAGGTTAGGCTCCTAATGCTGAGGATCCAGTAAATGAAGCATGAAACTGAATAAGCGAGTGAAAAGATATGCAAGGTAATTTTTCGTGTATCTTGCATGATGTTATTGTGCAAAATCAAAGATTTTTTATTTCCAAACATTTTTGCACGCAAAGTGAACACGTTCCTCTTCCAAATCAAAGTTTCGGGTATTTGAAATCAATGTTATAGATGAATAAGTTCCGTAACAACACAAGTCTAGCATTTTCATGCATTTGTTACACACAGAACTTGTAGTCATCGTTATTTTAATACTTGAAAACATATTTGTAACTAGGCAAAGTTTTATTAGGAAAAAGAAATATGATTTCCAAGTGGTCATTTTCAAGAGATACTCAATTTTTATTGATTTTCTTAAAATTTATTCACTGGATTTATATGGTCATGAGAGTCAAAGTTTCAATTGTTAACTTTCTGCTTATTGTTTTATATGAATCATAAATCTTATTTTCTTCTTCTTCTCACTGGTGCTACAGTCTGCAATAAGTTCTGGGCAGCCGCAGCGACCTCTGCTTCCTCTACCTGCGTCTTATGACTTCATTGATAAAGGCAGCATTGCAAGGGGGCATGTGATCACGTGGTTCCTTATATCCAAGAACCCCACCTTTCCATCAGACAGTTCCCCAATTATCCTCAGGAAGCCTAAGCAGATTCCAAAATCGAACCCGGGCCTTCCGACCAGCATTCAACAACTCTAACCACTTGACCAAGGAGATTCTCAAAATATAATTTACGTAATGTAAATTAATCCTAAATTTCAACCATATTAATTGTCTATACATATTTTCTATGGATATATATATATCCAGCAGGATTTTATTTTTGAAATGAATTGCTTTGATTCTGGGGTTAAGAATAAGCGTTTTAAGAGCTCATAAATGGTATTTCAATGGATTTCTAATGTATTTATAACCTGGTTTGTTTGTTTTTGTTTGTTTTCCAACATCTTTGTTGGTAATTTCACTAGAAACCTATTGCAATATTTCCATATTCGAGGTGCACATTCAGATATGTGATTGGATTCCTTATCATATTTCAAATCGGATATGGGAGGTTGCGTTTCCAATAAGGCTGCGAACGTAAGCTATTCCGCAGCCTTATCCGTTTTTACGGCACACTTAAAGTTATTTTGCTGAAGCCTCACATTTTCGGAATAGCTTCGGGGGTTGAGGCTCGTAAACAGATTTAAGTACATACATACGCCGATATACGTAATCCGTGGATTCCGGTATCTCGCAGGGACTCCACTTCCGCTTCATTGGAACTCGGAGAAACCAAATTTATGACGTCTGGAAGATATGTGTCGAATAAATCTAAAAAGTTTTATTTTCTCTTCCCAAAGCGAGGAAGTTTCACACAAGCAAGGAACACCCTTATTCCTTGAAAACGGCTGAAATGTTCTCTGGCAAAAGCACGCGAGAGCTCGCATATAAATTACACATTTTATGAAACTAGAAGTTTCGTAGTTTAAAAGTTATACTTCTTTCTTGTTTTGGAACGTGCGTTTCCTTCTCTTTTTGCCATTTCTTTCTTTCATTTTTAAAATTTTGATAGTCTCTTGGCTATTTATCATTTCATACTTCTATAGCCCTTTTCTTACTTTATTGCTTATAATATTTGTCGTTCCTATATTCCAAAGGCGCTTTACCCCGTATTTATCGTGGGATATTATATTTCGTATATATCTTAGAATAATAATTCCAATCATAAAATACTAACAGAAAAAAAAAAAACAAAATGGTGTATAAATGTTTTAATTTTTATTAGCAAAATATGTAAGTTTACAAAAAGTAGGAGAAAATCTGTACTCGGAAAGCATAAATGCAATTTTTAGACCAAGAAAATAACCAAAGATGCACATTAAAAAATAATGAAAAATTATAAAACCAATTAAAAATACGTTATTTATACAGGATAAGGGGATGCAGTTTACAGTCAGAATATTAACAAAATTAAAATTATACCGAGGGTGCCAAAAATGTATATACACTTTCACAGTTGATATCAGAGTAATATATTTCAAAGTTGGACTGAAAAACACAATAAGTAATGTGTAGAATGATATTCTGTAAACAGACGTGACTCACATACATTATATTAACGTTGCTACGTGACTGATAAATCAACAATGAACAAATGAAGCCAAGATTATCGTAAATCAACAATGAACAAATGAAATAAACATTTCGTATGATGTTCTGTAAATAGATGTAACTAACATAACGTAATGCTAGGGTTGCTACAATAAAATGGAGCCAAAATTATCGTTTGAACAGCGGGCGTAGGTTGTCATTCTAGGGGCCTAATTGGACCATTCGTTTTTGAAGGAACAGTAACTGGCCCATTGTACCTGAACATGCTACGCACATCCGTCTTATCCGCCATACACTCTATGGAAATTAGGAATTTTACTTCCAACATGATGGTGCACTACCACATTACTACCGAGATGTGCTTGCGTACCTTGATGACAATCTTCCAATGCACTGGATAGGACGAAGAGGTCCGATTGAGTTTCCACCGCGTTCTCCGGATCTAACTCCGTTGGACTTCTACCTATGGGAAACTCTTAAGGATGTTGTATACCGTAGAAAACCAGCTACACTGACAGCACTTCGGGAAGAAATTGAAACGGCTTGTGCTGCAATCGCTAAGGACAATTTCGCAGAGGTTATTCAATCAGTAGTGCAGCGTACTCAGAAGTGTATCAACGTCCATGATGGGCATTTTGAGCAACTGTTTTAACTGTAAAAGTCTAAGATGATTAGTGCCCATCATTTTCTGTTTGTGTGAATTCAGTTTTGCTATGTTAACACAGATTTTTCTTTGCTTGACGTTTGTATACATTTTGGCACCCTCGGTATATACCTAATATCAGGAAAGTAGCAAAACGACACGGGAGATAAGAGGTTATCTTTAAGTTTTTATAAACGACCACTAGGTGGCACTATTGAGGTATGTCATTACTAATTTCGCAACATTTGACATTTGTTATTGTGAAAACAGTAGCAGTCTAGAAATTGACGAAGCAGTATGTTTACAGAGAGCGTTTAAACAAAGCAGTTTTGAGAAAAAATGGAAAGTTCACGTGAAGGTTTTCGTTGGATTGTTTATTACGATGTTAGTAAAAACTAATTCAACAGCAATGCAAAGAATAGCGCCGTATAACTTTTAGTAATGAAGCATCCTCAGAGAAGGCTGTTTACAGTTTGTTTGCAGAATTTCGTCTTGGCCGTGGGTCCGTCAGAGTTGAATTTCGTGAAGGTCGACCAAAATCAGTTGTCTTTCCAAAAACCATCAAAGTTGTGCGCTGAAGAAGATCGGCACATGACTTACAGTGAGATAGAGGCATTCTTAGGCATATCGAAGACTGCAGTATATTCGATTTTCATAAACATTTAGCTGTGAAAAAGACATGTTCCCGATGAATTTCGCATAATTTGAAGCTAAAAAAAAAAAAAAAAAAAAAAAAAAAACACTTGTGTTAATTGATGTAATGAAATGCTCAAAAAATTCCGCCAAGGAACTGCAAAATCTGTATATAACATCGTAACAGGTGACGAAACTTGGATATATTCGTATGAACCGGAAACTAAGCAACAATCCACTGTTTGCGTGTTCCAAGATGTTAACCGAATCCCATAAAAATTGTTTGCTTCACGTAGCACTTTGAAGAAAATGATCGTTTGTTTCTTCCGTTGTGCTCGATATGTCGCAACCATTCCTTTAGAGGTTCAAAGAACAGTATACAACAATTTGTTTGCCAGAAGTCATCGACGAAATCAGGAAAAAACAATGGAAAACATCGCATCATCGTTCATCATGCCAACTCTCACACAGTATGTCAAACAATTGATTATTTGAAGGAGAAACACATCGAATTAATGTCTCATTGCTCGTATTCATCTGATTTATCGCCTAACGACTACTTTTTGTTCCTGAATGTCAAACAAAAAATCATGAACAGCTATTTTCATCACCTCAAGAAGCTGTGGAAGTGTTTAAAAACCATGTTTTTGAGATACCGTTTAGAGTGGGAAAATGTTTCGAGAATTGGTTAGTGCATGCAAAAGTGTATAAATCTTAATGGTGAATGTTTTGTAAAGCAATAATACAGCTAGTTTCACAAAATGTGTCTTCGTTCCTAGTTTTTGTAAAAACTTAAAAGGTAACCCACCTATGTAAAAATCGATAAAGTTGAAAAGTCAAGAAGTTTTAGAACATATTGCACACATTTTTTTCTTTAGAAATAAACTCAGGTAATTTCGATATAGCTATTTCCGCCACACTTAACGTGAGTTATCCAGGCTAATTATTTGTTTCATTTGTATTTTTAACTCAAACTTGATGGATAAAATGTTCTTTTCCTAGGCAACTTTACTTAAGCTGTAACAATTCTCTTATAATTTCTATTTTAAGAATAAATAAGTCTGACTTTGGTCGCTTGTTGCACGTAGTAGCCTAAGTGACTTCTTCTACGCATTTAAAGGAGGGGGAGTGGAGAAAAAAGAAAGAAAAATCACCAGGACTCTAGTAGATTCAATGCATTGCAAGTATATCAGCAAAAGTACTCATAAGTTACGTAATTGTAACTTCCCATTACACAAAATAATGCACAACAATTTATTCTAAAGCATTAGCAAAAAGTTACATCTGATGTCATAAAAAGCAAGATAGAAGGACAATTGTTTTCTACACGACTCATACTTTGAATTTGGTTATGCTAATCCCTTAGTAATAAATTCGTATTTTTAAATCCACAGAACGAAACATTCCTACTATAACAATCTGATATTTTTTCAAATAATTGATTATGCATTTGTTAATATTCAAGCATAATCTTTCACCTTTACATGACTGTCCTAAATTTGCATGCATGTGCTTACGTAGAAATATCAATTTAGTTGAGAGATAACACAAGAATAGATACTTTCTATAATTTATTTAAAGTCCTTTTGATCATTTGCATTGAAACATTTTATTTGTATTTTTGGTAATCCCATTTTGTATTTTTGGTAATCGCATTTTTATTACAAGCAAAAGTTGTCAAAATGCAGTAAAAAGTAATTTATTTGAAAAGAGGATAAGGTAAGGAAAGAAAGTATTTTCGTGCCTTAAAAACAACATAAATTAAGATGCTGAACTAAAATATATGTATCTGAAACAAGAAACACCAATATCAATTATAAGTTCTACTTAATTGTGCTAAACCTAAAGGTTCATTGTACTAAAACTGAATTATTTTTCCTTATGTACACACTTATTCTAATTATCATTACCGGCCCTTTCTATTCTACTGGATCAATATTTACGTCAACTGGTTTTCTAAATGATTAAAAGTACACAAAATTGCATTAGTATATGAAGATAGCAATATTTCTACACTTGTAGAGAAATCTATATAATACTTCTGTGGGACAAAACATAAAAACACCGCTCTTACTGGTGTGCAAACAATATTTGTGCACCGTAATTCTACCAATAACCACAAGCTACAAGTCCATAGTAGTGTATTAGACCATACTTTTGTAAATTAGAACCCAGATAACTTAGACGCGAAGTACTTTGAATTTACTTGCATTATCGCTTTTTTCCTTTTTACATTAATCCTCTTCCCAACGATCTTATTGGTCTATGCTGAGTTAAATAACCTCGAGCAGATGATACAAGTAAATATTGAAGAAAGAGATTGTAAATTCACTGAAGGTCGTCTGTATGTACTTGTTATGTGTAGTATAGACTAGAAGTAGGGACAGACATGAATACAACAAAGGAGAAAATCCGTAATAGTTCTTTTAAAGATCAAACTAAAAGGCAATAATACCAAATTTTACTTTCTTCCTAACTAGTATTACCAGATTCATATCAAATTAGTACCGATTCAAGGTCACACCAGAAACAAACTAAGTTTAAAAATAAGACTGCAGTAAGGGAAAGAATCCTGAAGAGTGATACGACAAAATCTATAGAAAATAACTGACAAAACTTTGAAAACAAAGAAGATTTTGAACTTTTATATTCAGGCACAGAATGACTATAATATTATAAAAAGAAAGTCAGTTAGTAATGGTACATAAATATTTATGGTACAACAAGACCCCCCCCCCTCCGAAAAAAAAAGCAGATTCTCGAAGCCCGATACTCGGCTCAACGCCTACCCATGAATGAATTGCTTTATTTGTTATTTTTTGCTAGTAAACATAATGTTTAATATAAACATATCAATGTAGCTTCCAATTGCCAAGCCATAGTTTAGCTTGTAAGTCATTTATACTCACACACACATAAAAAGCGTAAATGTTTTTTTTTTTTTTTTAATTAAAGGTCATTTATATTTTATTTTCAGTTTTCCCTTTAGAATATTTGTTAATGCGGCATTATTTTGAAAACTAAGTTGATGAATTTAATTTTTTTTTTGTGTTTCAGCTTAAATGCCTTAAATTTCTAGTATATGTTGTTCTTAAAATATTATGGTGTTCATTAAACATTCCTTTTACTTTCATATTCTAACAAAATGTTCAAGCATAAAGACGATTCAAGTAGTTCTTATTACTAGACAGCTGTTTTTGCCCACTCAGGCATCAGAGCACATGATCCGTGTTTACTGTTTATAGCATAACTTGAGCTGGGCTGAAGACCCAGCGTCAGCGAATACTTTCCGTGTTTTCCGAATCCGACTGTTTGGGGGGGGGGGAGTGCTAAGTGTGCAAGAGAGAAAAAAAATTATACACAAGTGGAAAGTTTAGCGTTCGAGGACGTAGAATTTGTTTACTCTCGTGTAGCATAATATGCCTTATTATAACAGTAATGTTCGTAGTTAAGGAGATATAATAAAAACACTGAAACCGTTCGATTTGATTATGGATATGTAAGCGTTGTTCTTTGAATTGTTTGAAGAATATCATATATTGATTCGTCATTATGTTATTTGATGTAAGAAATGCTGTGTATCGTTTCAGCTTTATATTAACATTTATTATACCAAAACTACTCTTATTTCCCTATAATTCTAATATAATTTTAAGAATGAATTAAATTATTTAGCTCTGGATTAAAAAAATCTAACTTACTGCAATGAATATACCCATTGTTTAAATTGCTAAGCACATTGACACAAAAATCAAGCTAGATACTAGTAATTGAAAAATATAGTTAATGCAAACGAGTTCACATAGATTAATAATAAAATGTAATGACCCTGGAAAGCAGAAAACACGCCATTAGAAAAACTGAAATGCTGTAAAATAATGCCTGTGATAATAGCACACGATGTAATGTAGCGTGCTAAAAACAAAGATAGAAAAACGTACGTACATGCGCGTGTATATTCAGAATAAATTTAATAAAGAAATATAGATCAGTGTCTACGAAATGAAATACTTTTAATGTTCAGTTTTAATCGAAGTTCCTGAAAAAATCTCTCTACTATGCTTTACAAATGTTTTATGGGTAGATGGAAAGAGAGTGCTTGATTCTATCCAGACCGTCCCAAAAAACAACATGCGCATTTTTAAATTTGTCCTTTCATAAACAGATCAGGAGTAGGTACACTAGCTAAAAGTTTGGAATGGACGGACATTTTTTTTTTTCAAATCGCCATATCAGAAATTATAAAAATAAATTCTTTCTTCCATAATCTTAATAGTTTTCTCTCCGATTGTCTGTATTGATTAGTTTTCAGTAATAACCTAATGCAGAAGAAAGTATCGATTTGGATTGGAACTGTATATGACATTTACAAGTGAAGTAGGTTATTAAGTATTACTTCATAAAATTATTCATTAATTATGAAGTTGAATTTTGAGAGAACATTTTATATTAAAATAAAGTTATCTAAATGCATTCATAGAAAAACAGGTTTCCTTGAATATAAGACAAGAACTATGGCACCAGAACCGTGGTGTCCCATTGCATTTTGGTAGCCCCACAAGATAAATGGAGTGCTTCTGTGGCCACTCGTCCTCTTGACATTATCAAATACCTGTCCTTTATATATAATAAAAATGAAAAATAAAGTAATTCTTAAAACCATGTAATTAAAATAATAAGAAGTAGAGAAGCAGAAATAGATAAACATTTAAATAATCACAAAATTTTCATCGAACAGCTCATCTTCACTTGTCTTCTACCTTTGAAGAAAAAGGCCAGTTGTTCGAATTATAGCGAAAATTGTATGGTTATTTAAGTGTTTTGTCTATTTCTGCTTCTCTACTTGTTATTTTAGATACATGAGTAACTTTATTTTTAACTTTATTACATATAAATGCATAAACCTATAACCACCTAAGTACTAAAAACCTCAACTTGAAAAATGTATCATTGATACACATTACTTGCAGTAACAAGACAGAAGAAAATAGTAAAGTAGTGCTTACATAGATATGCCTATTTTGAGCACTTAAATATTTGATAAAGTCAAATTAAATGAACCAGTTGCTTATTTACGATATCTTCATTGACTTCTTTCCAAATATGGTCTTTGTGAAGAACACTTTCTGGCAAAGATGTTAAGTTACAATTAGACAGGCCTCTTTCAGATATGAAGTTTTTAATAGCGTTATTTTACCGAAATTTTAAGTGATATCTATTTGTGACCCCTATATGCGCCACCCTGTTCCTTTTTCATTCCTCCTTGATATTAGCAATTTTTTTTTCATTTCTTGTTCTTCTCCTTTATTCCAGATATTTATTCATGTGAAAAGTTGCTTTTCATTTTGTGAAACGTTTATAAACGCAAGGATACACGTTTTTGTAATCTTTCTTAAACATACGCCGAATTTGTTTCTCCGATTGTCTATTGTAATCATTCTTTAATTCTCAATTTTTTTCTAAAGTTTTTCACTGTGTATTTGTTTCTTATATTGAATTTTCTTTTATCTTTCATTAGTATTTTTAATATTTGCTCCTGCATTGTAGAATTAATTGAGATTCAAACTGATTTAATTTCAAAGTTTGTTGCCTTCATCACCTACTTCTATAATATTTTCTATCTGTTAATTTACTTATTATTACCTGAACTAATGAGCGTTCATTAAAAAAGTACATGCCATTTCTGAGACTAAACAATCCAAGAAAATAGGCAAGAAATTAAAAAAAAAAATAGTAAAAAGAGGATAAAGTGTTAAGATTATTCAGAAATCTCATCTTATCTCTTACAAATCAATGAGATCAACGTTTCTATAAGTCAATACTACAGATAAAAGGTACAAATAGACTCTGAGAGTTTCCAAGAAAATAAGTCTTAGAACTGTCGATGTCTTCCTGCGTTAAAGATTTAGAGGTAGATACAACGCGCTGAACAGAGTGGTCGACAGATTGGAGGTTTTGGCCATGTAGTGAAATCGATAGAGAAGATTCTGAAGTTTCCGCTTCCATTAGCCGTAGCGATTACGTAACACTAGAGAGTAAGTTCTTTCTGTTCCTCTACAATACTTTTTGGCAACTCAAAAGTTTTTCAACATTACTTTGGTAATTTGTAAACAAGTTATCAATATGGAGAAACACGAAATTCGAGTATTAATAAAACATTGCCTTTTTAACAGGGTAGCGCCCGTAGACACTAAGACAGACAAGCATTATGGCGAATCACTGCCTTTGCTAAGAATGGTATATGAGGGATAATCATTAGTCATTGCAACTATTTGTTTTTTCTTGCGCACGAGGGGCTGCACGAAAAATATAAGATATATGATTGAAAGTGTATAGAATGTACTTTCGAATGAAGCTACCAGATGATGTATGTGCCCAAAGCTGCGTGTCTCAGCACGGCCCGAATTTCACTTAGTGAGCAACAGTGGTCAGGAATGGAGGTCAGGAAGAGTGGAGAACGTTATGAAAATGGCATTTCTCCGCGGCAGGAATGCACAAGAATGCCACACAGAGCTACGGGAAGCACTGAAGGGGCGTGCCCTATCCTATCAAACAGTGGCAAGGTGGATAAGGATGTATGGGTGATAGGGGTAGAACAGTGCTTAGGCGATGATAGGCGCTGGGCACTTATGCAATTAGAAGAGCAAACTGAAATTGCAGCAAAAACAGAGCACCGCATTTTACGGGAGAACCGGAACAGCTCACTTAATTTTGGTGTGCAAAATGGGTGCCACATCAATTTAGTGAGTTAAGAAGTGAACTCTCTACGAAATAGATCATAAGGCGAGGTTTCAGGAAGATTTCGCTACGTTCGTTAAGCCGGCGCACGCGTACCCAGTGCTTTCTATAGCGCTGTTTGGCCTTTTCATGCATTCCTGCCCCGGAGAAATGCTATTTTCACATAAGTATGTGACCTCCATTCCTGACCATTGTTGCACACCAATTGAATTTCCGGGCGTACTGAGACATGCAGCTTTGCTCACATACACCACCTGGTAGCTTCATTCGAAAGAACATGCTATACACTCTCAATCGTATATCTTAGATTTTTCGTGTTATCTCTTTATCGTGAGAAAAAGTGGCTTATGACTTATCCCTCGTATAAATGATTTGGTCGAACGAGTACAAGCAATGCTGACCGTTTCAGACGTTCTATGTCGATAACGACTCCCGAAATTATAGAAAAAAAATCCACGACATGTTGCTGAGAGATGGGAGACTGAAAATTCGAGAAATTGCTCAATCTGTGAGTATTTCTCGATATCGGATGCATAACATTTTGTACAATAATTTGTAATTAAAAAAGCTATCGGCAAGGTGGGTAATGTGTTTGTTAACGAATGACCAGATAAAGGAGTTGTCGCTTCCGCGTAGAATTTGCGCGAAGTGAATTTCCAAGACAGTCTATCACTACGGTGGAGCCGAAACGGTGATGCAGAAAGCTCTATGAAGAAAGAAAGAAAGAAAAAAAAAACTTTAGTGGAAAGGAGATGACGTGTGTTTTGGGGCAGTGTCTATGGATAAATAAGTGCAAATGTGTAAACCAGGTTTTAAATAAATTAACTTTATCATGACATAACTGGTATATAACATCAGTTAAATTTGAATTATTTTTGGTAGTTAATTGAGATAAGGATGCGAAGGACTAGAGAAGATTAAGACCTGAGTACACATATTTGGTGAAGTGGCTGGAAGAGTATTTAATAGCGTGACAATATTATGCAATGCTACAGGAGCAATTAAACGACGCAATCAAAAAGAATTGTCCCTATTTGGCGAAGAAAAACATCCCGTTTTATCATGATAACACCCCAGCGCGATCTCAAAACTATTAGGCTTCAGGTATGAAATGCTTCCTCGTACCCCTACATTCCAGATTTGGATTCTTCCTAGTATTTCCTGTCTCTTAACAACATGAAGAAGTGGATAGCATGAAATAAATTCGCATCAAATGAACAGGTTGTTACCAAGTCAAATGAGTATTTTGTCGAGCTGACAAAATGATATTTTATGGATCACTTAAATAAATTAGAAAATCGCTGGAATAGTTGTATACATTTGAAAGGAGATCATGTTACGCAATAAAACAAATTTTTAGGAACATTCAATTGTTTTCGGCTACATGTCTTCCTTCGAACGAGTTGTAAACTCGTGAGCTATAAATGATCACTGCAAATTTTAATACGTGTGCGACATGTGTGATTACAATATTTATGGTAACGTGTGCGCATATATATATATTTATATATATATATAATATATATACACACACTTTATGAAAAAATCGAAGAAAGAACCAGATTCAAGATTTACTTTACAATATGAAATCTGGCTAATCAGCTTCATTTATCAGCTTTTATCTTATCTTTATTACCTGGCTTCAGTCCAATTGTTTGGCCGAACTTTTATCAAAATTCGCATTCCTTGACTAAAGCTGCCCTCGAAACAATCCACACTAAATAACTGAACGTGGCCGCACGAACATATTACTACTGGATCTTTGAACACAACTACAAGTAAAATTGGCGCTGGTTTTTTTCAAAGACCGCTTGTTGTTGCCAAATTACTGAGCAACTTGATGACAAAAATGTCACTGTGATATCAGCAATTGAAAAAGTGAAACAGTTCTTACGGATTCACAAGTGACAATTCTGGCTCTTACATCCAATCAACCTGAGGAGTGTCAGTACACAATTGCATACCATAAAAACTATCAGTGCTATCCAATACTCATACAATAGAGTTCTAGTAGATTCCTATTCCTGGAAGTGAGAAAGTTGTACTCGTCAAACAAGGTGTGCATGTTTAGATCAACTTTTGGATCAAGTACCAATAGCCTTAGTCTATTCACGGATAGCAGTATGATAAAAATAATGATGTTGGAGTCTCACCACCAGGTAAAAGCTGGGAGAAACTTATTACCGAGGAATCAATGCCCAATGGTTTTCCTCATGATGTTGCTGTTTGAATTTTTCGAATGACATCTGGTCATGATCAGAGCCCGGAAGTTCAGTCATTTATTTTGGTAAAAATAGGCGGGCAGAAAGTCACTTACAATACTGAAAATACCAGTAATATAATTTAAATAAGTATTTAGTAAAAGTGAAAACCTAAATTAATATCACTCGTTATTAAAGAAAACATGTATTTAAAATACTTAATACTTTCTTTATAACACAATTAAAGTATTTAAGACTACTTTTCTTGGTTACAAGCAACAACAAGGTTTTCTAAGGTATCAACTGTTATAGTCAGCCGCTTGTCACAGAGAACATTTTTCATCGTGAGATAAAGAACGCTCTACTAACACTGAAGTGATTGGAGCATATTTAAACACGCTATTTCGGATGGACTAATACCAGCTACAACAAAACAGTTACCCTCCAGGACATCATGGAAATGTTGATCAAAACAAAATAAAGTAATTTTGAATAGTCTTCACGAATGAGCAAAAGATGCGCAGTGGTTTCTGGTACAGTTCATGTTCCAGTTCGTTTATAGGGGCTCTTATTTCTGTATTGAACACATTATAGGGAGGGTTTGTTGCATAGCTGTACCGTTCTCATCTTTCTCGCTTGCAATTATTTGTTACATTTATGAAGCTGAGAGGCTATCTCCACTACAAATTTCCTAGAATTGTCTCGCGCAGATCGATACAAGGTCATTCGCCAGGACTATTCAAAACTACAATACTTCCCTCATCTTCTCTATTTCCTGGTATTCGTATACCCAAGAACCGTGCATTCCTTTCACTAATGAATGTTTTGTTATTTAAAGAGCTTAAGTGAATGGGTCGAGGAGAAAGTTTTTGACTGCTTGAAAAGGAATAAATGTAAATCAATATTCTCAATAGATATTTTTGTGAGGTGAACATATCGTTTAATTTTTATGACTTTTCATCTCGATATATTATAATTCTTTATGTGCTTTTAAAATGCAAAAATAATCACAGAAAATTTCATTAGTGATCCAAATATGAAAAAAAGGCTTTAAACATTAAAATGGGCAACAGAAACGAAAATAGGAAAAATAAAAACTGGCCCTACCGACCTCAAATGTACGGAAACATGTTCATTTCTATCCGACTCTTAAATATATCCACCCAAATAGAAAAGGCATTTTGCCTAACGTCCGGGCTGTGGTCATCTATCTATAGGTTCATTTTTACAGAATTGATTAGAGATAATTAGGTATTGTTCTCTCTGCAACAATGGGAGAATGGACACTCTCCCTCTGGAGACCTGCAGAGCTTTCATACAATCTAATCAAACTCACAAAGTCTTCTCCTTACT
This sequence comes from Metallyticus violacea, assembly GCA_030762175.1. Taxonomy (NCBI): domain Eukaryota; kingdom Metazoa; phylum Arthropoda; class Insecta; order Mantodea; family Metallyticidae; genus Metallyticus; species Metallyticus violacea. The sequence continues at coordinate 51,683,673 of CM060834.1, forward strand.
GTACTGGACCGCAAAGCGCTTGAGGACAGTGTCGGGAGTGGGCATAGGATAAATTAAGAAATTTAGTATTGTTCCTATGGTTAAGACAGCCTAAGTTCATTACCTTAACATCCAATACACGCAATAATATTCTGATATAATAAAATAATTTATACTGTCTATACTGCAATACTTCGTATAATGTATGAACCAGATTAATTTTAAACTGAACTGCACACCAGCGTGCAGTTTACTGTCTAAGAGCAATACTGTTTATTGAATATGCATATTATAGTAAACATTTTCAATGCCCCCTTTAATTACCTTACTCATTAGTCAAAAAAACCTTAACACACTTCACCCACAATAACAGGCTTGCAAAGTCGCCACGCAGCACACATTTGTAAAAATGAGGGCGAAGCCTTTCTTTGCAACATTGTGGCAGGAGACAAAACCTGGGTACCTACACCATTGTGAACGTCAATCCATGGAACGTCACACAAAAGCTCGACGTAGAAAGAGAAATTAAAATCGCAGGCTTCAGCTGCAAAACTCATGATAGCAGTCTTTTGGGACAGATGACAATATCCATTAAAATGTTAACATTTTGACGCTCCGAACTTTAAAACAACATTTCAACGGAAAGAGAAAATGTTTTCGTGCAACAATACAATGCAAGTCACGTCTACAGTGCCATGTCATATTATATGTACAGTTCAGACTCGGCCCCCTACGTTTTCCGTGTAATCCCCAAACTTAGAGAACCTTCATGGATATACACGTATGCATTATTTATTGCGATTGTGCTTACATACAGTGACAGAGAAGAAATAGGAAGATACAATGATTACTTACAGCAAAATATTTAAAAAGAAACAAAACTTAATTAAATACATTTCGGCTAACTAAAAATACGTGTAAACTTTAGTTAAATCCCTCAAACTAATATTATTTATGTATATGTCAATTTTAAACATATAAACTTAATTAAACACACTTACAAAATAATTAGCTTTATAAAATATAATTCAGCATATTTAGGCCTAAACACTTATCAGCTGGAATAATAATACAAAACAAGCTAAGTGAAGCTATACGGAGCTAAACAATATTTCAAGCAGTCCGGGAAAAACTTAAATTTGAACATTAGTTATCATACATTCATATCTACTTATATCAATGAAATCTACAATTTTATCACAAGCAATTCACACGAGGATCTGAGATTGCCGATATTTTCAAGAATATTAAGTGACATTATTTGGACTATTTCGCGAATAAAATAAGATTTTAAATATAATTCCGTAAACTAGACATAAAAATTCTATTAATTATGTATTTGCCTTATGAATAATTAAACATTCCAAGCCAACTTACAACAAACGAAGTCGATTGTCAACAATGCCAATAGAGAACAGCCAAATACGGGTTTAGGGCTATCTCATGTGATAGAATAATAATAATAATAATAATAATAATAATAATAATAATAATAATAATAATAAAAGTAATATATATATATGAAATTTGCGCCTAGAATATTAAGAATATAAAGTATTATGCTTACTTATTATGCGCTTATATATTCAGAAACCGCGAGACTGAAATAGACGAAAGTCAACTGTTGCAATCGCTACCGTTCGATATACTAATACCAACTGAGAAAAATGAAACAGAGATAACATTTTACCATTCAGAGCAACGTGTTTATTAAAATTTATGATTGCTTTATATAATTTGCAACGTTATTTCAGACTGTTTGGCTGAATAGGCAAAAACAATTGTTTGAGTAAATACACATTAAGTTAGTTATATGCGCAATTATTAAAATAAAAATGTGGTCAGTGATGCGTGATGAGGAATTATAGTGGGAGTATAAAGTTGGCCACACTGACCAAAAGACAAATGCATTTCGTGTGGTAAAGGGATTTGATAAAAGTTGACTATAATTTCACTGCGATGTTGGTCAAAATTCAAAATGTTGATTCATTTAATTGGTCGATATTATGATGACGTCACATAAGTGAAATAGTCATGGTATAAGTTTTTCGGCTTATGCCGCACTTTAATAATAACACAAAATACAACGTTTCGAGAACCTTGCAGTTATCTTCCTCAGGATGAAGTCGAAATATTTTTACCATGACAAACTTGGGCCGCGAAAGTCTATGTCATAAGCATACAATTTTAGGTTACTTCTAAATATTATCAGAGAAGAACAAACCTCAAAGGCAACTGCAGGTAATTAATTCCAGTCATTTATGGTTTTACTTAGGTCGTTCTGTATTGCCTATAATTGATTTTAAAACTCTGACCGATCCTACCATAGTGTGCTGGTTTTTCTAACCTACTTGTGATATCCGTGCATTTTGTTCTGCATACACTTTTTATAATGAGGTTAGCATCGCTTTTTATGTCTCTACTACTAATTCCCAACCTAATGCTTTAACATTTTCGTCCCGATATTCCTTTTTTATCTTTGACGAATTTTGCTGCTCTATGTTGGATTTTTTTTTAGGTGCATGCAATGAAAATTTTCTACATAGTTGTTGGGGAACCAATGCTTTATGGGAAGTAATAAAATTTAACCAATACTTCTAAATTGAAATACGAGGGTCATTTCCTAAATAATGCTACTGCGGTTTGGATTTTTTTTTTGATTGATTTATTTGTGGACGCTCTTTAACATCTCAGGTCATCAGCGTCCCATTCAACTCGGGACCCACGGCTTTACTTCCCTTCCGAAGGAAGTCATACTTAGGATGTTTACGTCCGAAACCATTGGTCCTGGCCGGGTTCGAACCCGCGATCTTGGGTGTGGATAACGCAACACTAATGAAAGATACATCAGTTGCAATTGAAGGCTTGAGAAAGCATAGATTTATTTTGTCCAAGCGTATTCTGTGTGATAGATAAAAAGAGCTGCATATGCAGCCTGCAGGTAAGTCAGATGCTGTGACTGTTTAAGATCAAAGGTCGCACATTAAGATCGAAACTTTACGTGCTAAAAACCCAGAAATTCAAGTGCTTTGAGTGATGTTTGTGTTGAGTTCACAGTGCTGCAGTACAGGTTGGGCTAACCAACCGATGTGCCACGCCATCTTAGGGTGCTGCGAGATATTTTGGGAATAAACAAAAATATAAAAAGAACTACTTAATATGTATATATATATATTTAATTACGTATATAAATCACTGATGACGCAGGTTTTCAACCCATGGATTAATAAGAAGAGATTGTTTCAGTTTTATTTTATATAGTTTCGAGAATTTTTACTTCTTGGGAAAATTCCTACATGAAGATCAATACCAGAACTATTATAAGATTCAAAAACAGAACACGCTGACATATTGATCACATTTAAAGCTATATTGTTCAATAATACAAAGAATAACTAAGCTTCAATATGTTGAAAACACGGCAACAATGAAATTACTCATACCACGTGAACTCACAAAAAAGATAATCAAATCGAGAAATAAACTGCTTAGCTTTGACGACGATATGCGTGTTTCGTCGTCAACTGCTAGTCTTGATATCAAACACTTGTGTTCTCAACATCCATCACAAGTCTCACATTAATAAGATAAACTTTGTTTTAATGGTTTACAATTACATTGTAGCCCTCTACTTTTGCAAATGTAATTGTTTAATTTAATAATTCAGAGTCAGTGAATATTAAACATTTGTTTAGTCAACTTTGTTCAATGGCAGGCCATAAATTGTATTTTAACTTATTATTAAAAACGAACTATATGTTTATGTTTTATGGTGTGTTTATTTGAACATAATTTAACACACATATACATATATCATGCTGAAAGTTGAACATTTAAAATAATTAAACACGGTCATGTTTTAAAAAATTTAGCAGTAGCGACCCGAATTTCTTATCATTCATGGGTACCGCGTACGTAAAAAGGTTGGGAATCATTAGGCTAATCATTTTCATGCTAAAGTTCACAAGTTCTCGTATGTCTGGAATCAGATACAGCAAAAATTCCAGAGTATGGCCAGTACTCGAATCACGGATCTCTGGCCTACCGCGCTAATGCTCTACTATTTGATCTAACCTGCTTCCAATTCTTAGCATACAACACGGATTTTATGAAAATAAAAATTAATTAAATTAAATTAAATATTTTACCATTATTATTTAAATAAATTAAACATTTACCATTATTTATTAAAGCAGTCTGGAACTCTTCAAAATAGAATTCTGAACAGCATCACCTTTTAAAGCTTATATTTTGCCGAACGTTAATTTTTAAGATTAGAAGAACCCTGTTTTATGAATACTTGAAGAATTTCTTCACTGATGAAACGGAAAAAAAAAAAAGAAAAAAAATATTGCCAAATTACATATTAAAACAAATATACATATTATAACAAATATACTTTTCAATATACCTATATACCTTCTCTATACCTAGAAGTTTAATGCATATACATATCTGTGTTGCATGACGATAGTTTTCATTAGAGATGAAACGCTGTTGTTTACACGGGAACGCTGGACATACTTCAAGGTCATATGGTTAATGCTAAGTCGATAGTAGCAAGTGCGCTATCACTAGTTATTATAAAGTTAAAGCAATACAGCTGACTTCTCGCCAAGAGGTCCTTTTTCGCTCTCTCTAACCTCCGGTCACGAGAGATACGCCAGCACCAGATTTCCTGTACACGAAACTCGGCTCTGTATTCCGGTGTGAGGGTATAATACGGTTGCTCTTACTTTCAGTAGTAATACAGAAAGTTAGAGAATTATATAAAAAGAATCTAAAATATATATTGCTATATTACAGATTATTTTATTAATATAATAAATACTGTTAATAAATAATAAAATACAATTATATTTTGGAACTGTTTATAAGATACAAATAAATAAAATATTAATTGACTTGAACACTAAAATTATAAATTTTGATTTAGTGTTGCTTTTTTAACAGAGTACAATAGTTTAATCATACTTTCCTATTCATTTACAACATATTTATTTTAATAAACAATACTGTTACTCAAAAACACCAACCAGACTGCAATTAAAAGCAAACGTCTCAACGCCTCTCCAAGCCTTCGTTTTTCCTTTTCCGTTAGCAATAATGGCGCATCCTCGATATTTCAAAATACGTCCCCCAATGTTACACTGAGCATATGTCATTTTCTGTTAACATGACACTAGTCCACACATACATTTACCTCCTGCTTCTCATTTAATGTGTACTTATTTTGCTCAGTGTTTGTTAATGTGTCGTTGCGACCTATTTCACACTGTGCACAGTCAGAGTCTGGGACAAAGCATCGGGTTAAAATTATACCCGTCCTGCTCGACATCACAGAGTGTTAACTTCGCTATGCAGGTAGGGGGTTTTCGATACACAACTAGCTCGATATCTCGTTGCTCATAATTGTTCCTCGCTCGCTCCGTGCACCGTACGTGAACGCAACTCGCGTATTCTAAATATAATTTAACGAAATTTTTAGGGGATTTCCTAATGGATCATTAAATATGAAAATTTTGACAGAGGTGAGCAATATACTTATATTTTTGTTTTTACTGTTGTCTGTGGGAAAGTTAATCCAATGCAAATTAATTTATTTATGTCACTGTTATATTAAATACGGCACATACATGTTTATAGAGCGTGCGCTATTAACTATAGTATAAACGGTTTATGTCTTTGAAATTGTTGATTTTCACATATATACAACTCATTTCTAAAAGCAAAAACAAGAAAACGACCGAATTTAAAGATACTATAAAATCTTTGGAGTTAATTGTAATGCGGTATGAAAGGAATGCAACTCCATACAGTCAGAGCAAGTTTACATGAACTGAGAACATGGAAAGGAAAACTGTTTACTTTGATTTTAATATGTTTACTTGTTTGTTTGTGTATGAGTTTAAAGGAACCAGCAACTCTCAAGGATAGAAATTTAGCTGATTTAATTGGAAAAGCAGGAAGGTTCATTATTGCATGAACTGTAATTTAATATTGTATTGAATGTATAAATTATATTATTGTGTTCTTTGGTTGAATCGGAGCCTGGTCCCTGGATATTCCAGTAGGTAGCTGCTGATGAACCGGGGACTGGGGGACTGAGCCAACCAAATTGGAATAAATTGGATTTATTGCCTTCTGGAATTGCCAAAGGCACTGATCGTATTAGTTATATTTAAAATTAATGCTTTTCCCTTTATTTATGTTCATTTTGTTAAAAAAGTTTTGTATGTTGATGTATGAGAAATAAATACATTCATTCACATTCATAAAATCGTAAATCTTTTAAACCTCTACATATAATTTATTTCAAAGTATTACTAGTTTCAATATGAAAACGATGGACCCATATGAGGCTCAATAATTTACTTAAGGGATAAATATGCGTATGTAATGCCGTTTGGTTGTGCTCCTTGTATTTTCGGTATTGAAAGTGACTATTTGATTTAAGGAGGTACACTGGAGCTGCAGGATGTACCAAAGAATTTGGTCAAATTTAATTCATAGAGTGTTCTGCTTCCATTAGACTGTGAAGTTAAACACATTCTGGCGGGTATTCTGATATCTGCTTTAAGCTCAAGAAGGATGTTTAGTACCAAATCTAAGACAATATACATAGAAAAATGTATAAGTCTATTGCAGGGTAATGAAAACAAATGGTGGTCTCACCGACTTCTCGTACAATTTAAAGTCTCACTACTTAGATCGGCCGACCAGAGTAGAGATTTCCCATGAGCAGGCCATTCATCTTCTAGTCAGTTGCGAGTAATATTTCGATATAGTCGAGCAGGTGTGTTGTGCAGTGATGAGACATTCATTCCATAGTTGTATATTCATTTTCAAACCATACATCAGGTGCTGAAAGTCTTTTAGCGGAAAGAGACAGGCATTTAGGCCTAAATTTCCTGGCAGACGCTTTTAACACGAAAAACAATATTAAAGTTAACATAGAAATTTAATGAAACAGATTCTGTGACTGGCCGGCAAAAGAAAAAAAAAAAATTGGAAGACATCCGCTCACAGAATTGATTCAGCTAATGCTTTTTCGCTGGAGAACTTAAAACAAACATTCAAAACATGTGACTATTTATCAGCATTAGTGATGGGGAACTAAGTACGGTCAGAGATAATTTCCTTAGATTGTATGTCTGAGAAACGGACATTTCCAACACCTACTGTAAGGAGGGTGAGTGCCAAATCTGTTACTTAATATATTGTACCCAAGTTTTAAAATTGTGAGCGCTTGGGAGCCGCGATTCTATGGAAAAAATTAGAAAGAAAATGTCCGTAACAATGCAAGGTCTAACCGCCGGGTGGATGAACTATGTATCGGACTATTAAACTGTTGTCACTGTATTCGAACAGCAGCCGAGAAGCTGTTATGCACTGTTCACAGCCATCTACGAGGGTTATTTATTAAGTTTTTACAAAAACTAGGAAATAAAGAAACCAACTGTTTTAATGCTTTTCAAGACATCCACCTTTAATATTTATACACTTTTGCATGCATTGAAACCAATTCACAAAAGGTTTTTCCACTCTGAAGTTGCATCTCAAAAACGTGGTTTTTAAAGGCTTCAACAACTTCTTGAGGTGATGAAAATCGCTGTCCACGCATTTTTTGTTTGACATTCAGTAACAAAAAGAAGTCATTAGGCGATAAATCGAGTGAATACGGGAAATGAGATATTAATTCCATGTTTTTCTCCTTCAAATAATAAAATTTTGATATGCTCTGTGAGAGATGGCATTGCCATGATGAATAACAATGCGAAGTTTTCGGTTGTTTTTTTCTAATTCGATCCTCTGTTTCGACATGTCCAGTACAACCGAAGAAACAACGATTCTTGGAAGTGCTTCGTGAACGAACTATTTTTATGGGATTCGGTTCTTCTTGGAACACCCAAACAGTAGATTGATGCTTAGTTTCCGGTTTATACGAATCTATCCAAGTTTCGTTGACTGTTACGATGTTTTATACGGATTTTGCAGTTCCTCGGTGAAATTTTTTGACTATTTTATTACACCAGGTAGCTTTTTTGCGGAATCCATCGGGAACAGATATTTTTCGCAACTAAATGTTAATACAAAATCAAATGTACTGCAGTCCTCGATATGCGATGCCTCTATCTCACTGCAAGTCATATGCCCATCTTCTTCAATCATGTTGTGCACAGCATCAATATTTTTTGGAATAACACCCGATTTTGATCAACCTTCACGAAATTCATCACTGACGGATGTAAACAGTTTTTTCTGATGGTGCTTCATTACCAAAATTTGAAGGAAGCGATTTTATGTATTGCTGTTGAATTAGACTTTTGCTAAAATCTTGGAAAATCATCCAACAAAAGCTTTGATGTAAAATTTCCATTATTTTCGCAAAATTCCTTTGTTTAAATGCTCACTGTAAATAAACTACTCGTTCAATTTCTAAGCTGCAACTGTTTTCACAATAACAAATGTCAATAGTTTCGAAAATAATAATGGCATATCCGAATAGCTCCACCTAGTGATCGTTTGTAAAAACTTAAAAGGTAACCCTCGTACAAGAATGTCTCACTCCTTTCCTTGCGATATGATGAATAATTTAAAAATGTGTTACTCTTTTTTGTACTTTTAGAACGCATATTTTAGGAATCTTATTTGTGTGGAACAGAACACGTTGGAACTACTTATGGGTGTTTAAAACTTATTTATTTTAGAGCAACTGATCACAGCTAAGCCCGAAACCCGTTTATGGGGAACAATTTTACGAAAGTGCGACTTTCCCATCTATATTTATTTGTCGGCAGCGGAGGAAAGGAATAATTCCACGGAGCTTACAAAGCCACTCTCTGCAAGCGCCGCTTTTCAAGGAATTCCAATTGTATTACTGCCGCTTCTCTTTGAGTGGGCAACAACACAATAAATGCGGATCATGGCGAGAAGGACTGTGGGAGACATAGCATTCCTTCTCTGTTTCTCTCTCTGAAGTAAAATTCCCTGTGAAAATGTGTTTAGCTCTGCTGAAGCCCTGGTTCAATTCCATGTAAAATTACTTTCACATTTATGACCCAGGACAGAGTCAGGCATGGAATCAAACGACTTGTTCAAAATAGAATCACTCAGAGGAAAGAAATTATAGAAATGTTTAGTACTAGATATTACAGGATAGGTGTATCCAAAGCATGGTAATATTCCCTTAGGGTCCTAAACAACTGAACTACATAGGAATTTCCATAGATGCTAAACAAATTTTTATCCTAGACATGTGGTATTAGAAGTAAATATATATATTTAATTTTAACACTTTGAAGTGACTTTATGAGCACTGGATTTTAAAAATTACTAATTATCTCAAGCCTGCGATGGAAAAACATCTCGAAAAACATTAGCTTTCCTTTATGTAATTTTGTGTTTTGAAGTAAAATCGACATTTAAAATGCACACCCTATGTCATTTTACTAAAAAAATATATATTAAACTTTTCAGTATTAATATATTGTTAATTATGCTGCACCCATAACCCAGTGCATTAATATCAAAAAGTTTACACAATCTATTAATGAGCATCAGAAATATAATATATAAGGTTGTTACTATTTATCAGGTAGGCTATGGTTCATCTAGTAAGGTGTGACTATGATCATATTGTTATTTAGTTGGCTGTGGTTACATCACTCTAACCTGATTGTTAGCTAGATGTGCAACATGGCTAACCATAGTTGTATTAATTCCCCAAATAAACTCTGATATATTTGTGGCGAGTTCATGATTAAAAACATGATAGGAACATTACAGATTTCGTTACAAAAGTTTACAATGCGAGATGAAAAAAATATGGGCTCCAATCAAAGTATATTAAGGTTGTATAGAGGATCTTAGCAAGGAATCTAAAGAGAATAAGAAAGCTTTCAGATTTAGCGCTCCAATGATATTGTAGCATATAGGGGGATGAAAATCTGGGGAACTGCATTGTAAGATTAAGTTGTTAAGAAGCAGAAATGAAGATTGAGAAAGGCTACAAGTATGTGAGGTAAATTAAAGTCTGCATGCATGGCCAGAAGAGGAGATAGCATTTTCAACGGTTTTTTAAGAGAGACGAGTGTGGGAGCTCGAGGTGAGAGGTTGTGCCACCATCCATCCCGGAAGTCCATCTTAATTAAGGTCCACCATGAATGTAAGTATAGCTATTCATTATAAAGACTACCTTGTTATTGTCTAAATAACGGTACCTAGGCCTGATACCTCAATATAATTTCATTTTAAGCCAGTATGGGTGGGATTTATTTAGATTAGTGTTATGAGATACGTCGCCAGTCCCCAGTTCGTTAAATTAGATGTACAATAGTATTTTAGGTGATGAAAGCAAGGGGGTTGTGACAATATGAAGAGAGCAGAGTAATTATAGTGATGATGGCTATTTTTGCTGCTGTTACGTTACGGGCTATTAAATCTAAAAATAAAAAGTATTTCATATCCAACTAACATTTCATCTGTAAACGCCCAGTTCGTCACGGCCCACAGTATCCTTTCCCTCGTCCACCGGTAAAACTAGAAGACATTTCTAGTGGAGCATCAGAGTGGGATAACGGCGATTAAGAATTTCAGTGTAATGTAGACAGTGGAAGTCCTCAAGTGTTTACTCAGGATTAATGAGGTTTAGTATTACCCAAGGAAAAACATGAGGTCTTGGGGTCTAGATTAAAAGAAAAGGATTTGATCATCAGAAACATTCATTCATTGGTTTCGGAGTAGAGAACAGGAATTTATTTTCTACTTTTCCCAGGAGGGGGCCTTGGTATAGTGCAGTGATATTCGTGGTCTGATACAAACGTTTAATGTTCAATTCAAAGTGAAGGAATGAGGACTTTTTTTATCAATTCTTCCAAAACAAGTCTAGAGGCAGTGCTGTTGCACAATGGAAACAAGTATGCTTTGGTACCTGTTGGATTCGTACATCTTAAAGAGACTTATGAGAATTTTGAACTCGTTCTTACGAATATCCATATCTGGATGATCTGTGGACATCTAAAAGTTTTGTACATGCTTCTTGGCCAGGGACTGGGTATCCACAATGGGACAGCAGAGCAAGAAGCAAGCATTGGGAGTAAAAATACTGGTCAAAAAGGATATCTCTTGGACCTGGTAGGAAAAACATTTCGCGATAAAGACTTGTTGAAAATACTGCTGCTACTTCCCCACATAAATTTAGGCATCATGAAACAGTTTGTAAAAGCTTTGCCCAAAACTGGAGAATTCTTCAAGTACCTCTGTAGCAAGCACCATTAGTTGTCGGAAGCCAAGCTAAAGGAGAGTATTTTGTTGGTCCAGACATAAGAAAACTAATGATTGATGAAAGCCTCCCCCATACCATGACTGAAATTGAAACAGAAATGTGCACTGCCTTCAAAAGCTTGGTTTCTAAGTAGATAGAAAACAACAAGGACGCCAACTATGTAATGATTGTTCAAAATATGCTGGAGATATTCAACGCCTGGAAGTTTTAAACCTATTTTCTAAATATTCACTTGCATTTTTTCCTGACTATCTTAGTGCGGTGAGCAAGAAGAAAGGGGAACGTTTTCAACAGATTAATGAAATGGAAAGCAGATATCAAGGCCGGTGAAAAATTAATATGATGAGAGACAACTGTTGGATGAACTTTTAGAAACTTCATACAAGAGGAAAAGCAACCAGCATGAATAGAAAAAGACGGTATAAAGTATTTGACTAAATGTGAGTTGTTAATTATAACAATCTAATAGTTTGTGTAAAACATACCTTTAATTTAATTTCTTTTCCATATTAAATTCAATAACGCTATAATTCATAATGATAACAGTGTCTATGTATACTGCAGAAAAATGGTACGTTATAGAGAAGATCTGAACTCAGTTTTGATTCAACACTGTAAGAAACTACAAATGTAGCACAAATGGTGAGAAAAGCTTTTATGGCCTTTAATTTTGCAGGCCTATGTTATGTATAGTCTATAGTTATGAAATGCGAAAAGATTCCACAAAATAACCTTATATCTTACTGTGAAACGAACTAGTGCTGAGGCCAAACACAGAAAAGTTACAAAATGCAAAAGAAGAAAGGCATATAAATGCAGATTGCAGCCTCCATCTTCACATATATTTATTTCCATTTTGGCCAATAAGAGTGCTTTAAGAGGAGAAAAATTCCACTCGAAAATGTCTTTGAGAAAGCGCCTGGTAAATTTGTTTTGGTAAATGGTAGTGTAATGGTATAGAATATGTCATGTACTCTGGAAAGCATTCATGTTGTATTAAAAGCATGTGGCTTCGTTATGTATATTGAATGAATGATATGAAAAGAGCAGCAACTTTTTTAAAAATTGTTATTCTTTTACAAAAAATATATCTGACCAGAGTGGGCTAGAAACTGCAACGTGTTTCATTTGTCCCTTCAATAGAAGGCTTTGTACTTCCCATTAATGAGTGAGAGCAGCTTCTCGCATCCTTTTAGACCAAGCGTTATTAACTCTGAAAAATGTTGCGGCGTGTTTGCGCTTTTCACAGTGTACATCTGTCAAGAGATTTAACGCGCCATTATGGGAGGAAGAGAAGCCGAGTCTCGTCTTTCTGTCGGCTCTGTATTAACACTGCTGGGAATCCCTTCTATCTCACCCTGAGAGCTTTGAGATGCCATTGGGATCAGTGTTAATAACTCTGACAGCGCCAAGGAAGCTGGATTGAGAGCGTTAGTTATCCAGAGAACGGGAAAATGTGTACGCAATTTCAACTAGGGACATGAGCAAGGGATATTAACTTGGAATGTGCCCTCTGTTTACAACCAGTGGTATTCGGTAACATCTTAAGATAGCAAGTGTTAAAAATTCTGTCAAGCAGGAACCGCGTAAACTAAGCGAATTCCTCACCAAAATGAATAACTTTAAAAATAAATATAAAATCCATTTTAGCCCTTATTAATTAACGAAATGAAATGAGTATGGCATTACTGTCTTGAAATTTATAAGTATTACAAAGGAGAAACCACATTTTTAGAACTATTTATTATTACTATTTTTGAAACAAAACCACAGAAATAACGGTATAGTGTTAATTAAATGAAATGTATGGCCACTGATCAGCTATACTGTGTAGGTATTTTTAAACATTTTTAAATGTTACCATGTTTATGAATAGAGCCCTTGATGTCTTTACATTCACTAAAACAGAGAAAATTTCCATTTATTTTGTAGATTTAAGAAGATGATGCTTATAGGTTTCAATAAAACAAAAGCATGTTACTGTTTTAAAAACAACTGCAATGTACTAAACAAATATTCACAATCAACAATATACAATCGAAAGTTCCATTGATTTTCAGTGGCTATGAAATTTGATTTAAATGTTACTGTAGTAAAAAACATGTAACGCAAACATTTTCTGAAGGTTATTACAGAGTGCTCTACATCAAATATAATTCTCAAATATATATTAGATTAATATTTCATATTTGCTAACTTCATGACAATGATTTTGTTAAATATAAAATATATGCACCGTTATAAATACAGACTATATGCTGAATTGATTTGTCCTTTTATTTTGAAACAATAGAGAGAAAAACACAAGAGCACTTTTAAAATTTCTATTTTCAGGTATACCCCTATTCCTAATGGTTCGATTTCCCTAATTTTCAGAACTTGTTTTTATTATTTTATTTAAATGGTATATGCCGAGTTTTGGTGTGAAAAAAGAGATATTGTAGCGGCTAAAGCGATTTTTAAATATCTCATTCCTCACTCCTACTGACCCGATTTCGTTGATTTTCAGGAACTATTTCATATTTTATTTAAATGATATATACGGAGCTTCGTAAGCTGCTACCATTTGTGCATCTCTTACTCTTGTTATTTTTCCGAAACGGAAAAATTTCCTGCTCGAGTACACTGATCAGATTTTCCGGATTAAAAATCGGGACACTTTGGAATATAATCCACTTCAATACTTGCCAATTATTAGCTTACAGAGATAATATGATAATGGAATGATGATGATGATTGGATTGATTGATTGATTTATTTATGGACGCTCTTTAACAGCTCAGGTCATCAGCGTCCCATTCAACTCAGGGCGTGAAACGGCCGACAAATTTTGCTCAGAGGCCTCTCTTTCAGGCTTGAGGTTCTTTTTCTTGCTGTAAATGTACGACACGGGACCCACGGCTTTACTTCCCTTCCGAAGGAAGCCATACTTAGGATTTTTACTCCCGGATGATGATGATGATGATGATGATGATAATGATGATACAGCTGGAAACCCATGCCAAGCACATATTCGTGTTTAATGCCGAGAAAGAAAATGTTCACAAATGTTGTATTTCCTGTGGTATGGCACCATGGTGAAGAACTCCAGAGGTTTCTGCACTATATCAACATCACACATCCCAAGACTCGCTTCACCATAGAGAGAGAAATCAACGGTTCTTGAATGTACTAGTTTACAGGAAGTTGTGCTGAACCATTAATCACAGTGTTTATAGAAAACCCACCCACCGATCTTTACCTCAACAACAATATCACCATCATACCGCATGAAAACAAGGTCTACCTAATAATTCTGTCAACATCTCAAACCACTGGTAAACAGAGATCAGCCATTTATGCCGGACTCAGCTGAATGGTTGCCATCAAAAGAGCTCTGAAGATCTCCAAAGCCAAGACAAACAAGAATCAAATCGCAGATAAGAACAAGGGACACAATTCCTACATACCTTACTGTAGAATCTCTCCAACAAGATTGGCAGACTTCTCAAGCCATATCAGTACAGAACAATCTTTCTTACCCCTGAATATAATAGTAGTGGTAATTATAGCAGTAGTAATAAAAATAGTAGTAGAGTATTTATCATTCCAATTAAACTAGGCATGCATATATTGCACATCACAGTCGCATGGGTCGCAAGACGTTCATGCTCTTGTAAAATGCTTCATTTCTGAAATTAATTCCAACGAAAGAAAATAGCATTAACAAAACCACTCACAAACAAACACACACACACACACACACACACACACACACACACACATGAAACAGACATACATACAATAATTCTGATATTTATATCAATTTTGGTATTATTTATGTACAATGTTTATAGAAATTTCTTGCCCCTACAACTATGTATTTCATTTAAGAAAATGCCCAGGTTTAGCCAGTTATATTTACAATAAAGTCCCAACAAGCCAGCCTCTCCTTTTGGAAGTCAAAAATTAATTGGGGAGAAATTTTATCCTAGCATCAAGTGTGCACTTAGCCAGAAGGTGCACCAGTCTTCCGGATTCGAGCAAAATGGGCAAATCCTCCTGCCGTCTTCGTGAACAACCAGCCTCCCAGTCTAAGCCAAGATATTCCCGGCATTTGTTTCATTCCTAGCTCCATGAAATACGTCTCTTTACTCAGCTAATTTAATGTCGCTCTGCAGGTCCAGAGATGACATCTGCATACAAGCACACGCTTTGCTCAGTGAAGATAACTCTTCATTTCCGAATACCAGATCTATACCAGCTAATATGTCAATGCGGGCTGGAATATAAAGGATAGACTGGACGTACCACTGAAGATAGATGCAAAGAGCATAAACAGCGGAGGCTTTTCTATTCTGACAAATCTGCGGTAGCTCAACATTGCATCGAGTCCGGCCACAAGGTTTTATTTGAACAGAGCGAAGTCTTAAACAAGACCAACAAAGCACTGGATCGCCAGATTCAGGAGGCTTTAGAAATAAAAGTAGAGACAACGCATAGGTACAACAGAGACCAGGGCCTTCATTTAAGCGAAGCTTGGAAACCGGCAGAAGCAAAGAGAGGAAGGGGACCGACTAACATCATAAGTCCAAAAATTGAGGAGGTAGCATCCACAGATACACAGATCAAGGACAAGATTGCACCTCGGCCCATCCAAGAACCAACTACTAAGCATATGACGGGGGCATATGTCATCTGAATGGCTCACCCATCTATCAACAAGGTTACAGAAATGTAGGTATAAATAAAGCTTCGATTAGCAAGTTAATCACTATCCTCAGGAAGGCCATGGAGTCCAGATGGCCGAAAACTTGGTTAACAATCTGGAAAATGATTGGCTGATATCTCGTGACACCATTATTCATTGCTAATGCCAGAGAGCTTTAAATTAATAAATAATGATGTAATAAATTTACATTTAGGCATGGTCATTGACATGGCGCTATAGGCCACAGCTATAAGCACCGGTTGGAATTAACAAAGAGCACTGTTTATTTATAATTTAAATTCGCCACAAAATGGTTTACAGCTCACAAAGGAAGGTCACATTACTAAGACTTCAAAGAGTTCAATGTTGATTTAGATGTTTTTGTTCAGACAATTGCCCTATTTAAGTGTTGTTATTTTACACACGCCCGCACACAGCTAAATTAAAACAGTTTAGCTATTGTTAGAGTACAGATAGCAAGTTAAGTTTCTTGAACTGTTTCCAACTCAATGCACTCTCGTTAGGGGACGGGGCAATAAGCCATATCCTGTTGTATTGTGAAAATGCATATTTTTCTTAAATTCATCAAATCTTCCAATATCACATGCCTAACCAATTAATAACTCCGTCATCGAGAAGTATATTTTTGCAAGCTCATCAGAGGATGATAAGCTTCACGAAACGTTATCACATTGTAAATTATTGCTCCTTTCTGTTCCCAGATTTCACGATTCCTTTTGTATAACCATCCGCACTACTTGTTCCAATTTCTAGTAACATATTCATAGACAGAAATAAGGAAAATGAGAAAGAAAAATGAAGAAAGAGAAAGAAAGGCAGAAAAATAAAGAAAGAATGGAAGGAAGGATTGAATGAAAGATGGAAGGAAGAAAGAAAGAAGCAAATAAAAGTGAGGCTGAAAGCAGCATGTTGACGCATTAATTAATTAGAGCACTAACAAAAATATAGCGCTACCAAGAAAATGCCTTTATTTGAAAGAATGTAAACACAAAGTTTTCTTCTGTACAATTTTTAAAATTCTAATTATATTTTCGCTGCATATATCCGCTGTCAAAACGCACGATGACGATGTTTCAACCACTGGCTGTTTTCTCATCTTATTCATCCTGCATGCTTTTGTGTTTATTGTTTGTATCCAGCGTGGATCTCGAATTCGAGCTGTCAGAATTCTGTTTAAACAACGCGTGTCAAAATATAAACAAGCATTAGGGATAAAAATATGGGATTTGCACTAGCGTAAATGAAAAGAAAGTTCTATCCACTGGAACTATTCATGGACCAAAACATGATACAGGAAATAAATCGTTGATAGCGGGCAATTCGAGTTACTGTACTAGATAACACTTTAAGGGGATTTAGCGATTCCATTCGCTAACGCTTCTCGTCAGTGTGTTTCTGCAGTGACCTTGATATTCCTTAAACTGTGGGGTCTATTGTAGCTACCTAAAGAAACATCGCCTAAACATCCCAACGCGGTAAATAAAGAAATTCATGTCTATTTGTTGATATACTGGATGTTAAAAAATAAATGTTACACAGTAGGTAGAAGGGTACCATGCAATCATATGTTATTAATAACCCATGTCCAGAAACGCTTTATTTACGCGCTAGAGCCTCCGAAACGGGAAGGGGATGACTGTAGGTAAACAAACCATTAGACGCCGCGACACGTAGTAGAGGTCGCACTCATTAGTTAAGGTTTGTTTACCAGCGGTACTGCTTCAGCTGTTACGTGATACACAGCAGTCCTTCACAATATCCTACAGCCACCGAATTGTTGGAAAAGTTGCCTTTGGAAATCCGTCGTGCGGTTTCCAGCATGATGGCGTTCCAACACATTGCGATCATGAGGAACGTGACCACATGAATGACACATTTGGCAACAGATGTCCAGTAGCCTGGCCCCCTCGCGCACCTGACCTGCCACACCAATGAATTTCTTTTTCTGGGAATACACGCAAACCCTGATGTACAACACTCTTGTTGTTATCTTCATCAATCAAACTCTTGTTGTTGATTTTGATTTATTTGCGAACGCTCTTTAACATCTCAACTCATCAGCGTCCCATTCAATTTAA
This sequence comes from Metallyticus violacea, assembly GCA_030762175.1. NCBI lineage: Eukaryota > Metazoa > Arthropoda > Insecta > Mantodea > Metallyticidae > Metallyticus > Metallyticus violacea. The sequence goes on from CM060834.1 coordinate 51,701,728, forward strand.
GGCGTGAAATGACCGACAAATTTTGCTCAGAGACCTCTTCTTTCAGGCTTGAGGCTCTTTTTCGGGCAGTAAACACACTGCATGGAACCCATGGGTTTACCTCCCTTCCGAAGAAGGCCTCACTTACGATTTTACGTCCGAAAAATTCATCAATCCTGACCGGGATTGAACCTGCGAGCTTGGGTTTGTGAGGCAAGTATGGTTACCACTAGACCACCAGGACCGACGCGGCGGCGACGACGACGAGACTCCCGTGGAGACACAACAAGATCTTGAGGCACGACTTCAAGTAGCAGCTGTGAGATATGCTGGGAATCTTTCCAAGAGTTTCCAAGAGTTCGACATGACACAACCAGGCGATGCACAAAATGTATGGAAGATGGTGACAGCGATATTGAGCACCTTCTGTTGTTTACTTACAGTATTTCTGCTTACTTCTTTCCTAGCTGTTTTGATCCGCACTGCCTACGTCCTCCTGCACATTTCAGAGACGCTAGCACGTAAACAGAGCTTTCTTGACATGGGATTATTAACAACATATGACCACGTGGTATCCATCCACCTATCTCAGAACGCTGATGACCTGAGATATTAAAGAGCGTCCATAAATAAATCAATAAATAAACCTATCTCAGAGTCTTGTAACATATATTGTTACACCCGATATTTATACTCTCAAATTAATAAGAGTCCTTGGTATTTTGTTTGATAACAAATATGAACCTATTGAATATCGAAGTATCCACTACCTATTAATTGATCGATTCGTTTTATTTACGGACACTTTAACATCTCATGTCATCAGCATTCCATTCTATTCAGGGCGTGAAACCGCCGACAAATTTTGCTCAGAGACCTCTTCTTTCAGGCTTGAGGTTCTTTATCGTGCCGTAAATGTACGACACGTGACCCAAGGCTTTACTTCCCTTCCGAAGGAAGCCATACTTAGGATTTTTACGCCCGAAAAAAATCCATGGATTCTGGCCGGGTTTGAACCCGCGATCTTGGGTTTAGAAGGCAAGTATGGTTACTACTAAACCACCAGGACCGACTACACTATCTAGACTAAACATGTATAGATATCGAGCTTCGAGAAAATGTGGTATCCAACCTCTCTAAATCTATTTGCTTAAAACACTAACATTGTGTTTTAAACTTTCTGTTTGCATAATTATAGTATGTTGGTTTACTTTCAAATATAAAAACGACTGTTGTAAGTAGTTTTTTTTCCTTGTTGTTTCGAGAGCTCGTTTGTACGCATTATGGCAGTGTGATTTTCTATGTCTAATGCTTCAGTTAAGAGCGCGCAAGGAGAGGTTTCAGACTCCCGGCAGCGATGTGAACGCGCCCATAACGAAAATCGAAAAGCGGAATGAAACAAACATTAAGGCAGTACGGTCCCTGCTGCCGCCCTTAAATTGGAACAATGGGACATAAAAAAGCACGTAAGTAATTAATGGGAGCTCGCTCAGAGTTTGTGCCATTATTATGTTACCGTGGCAGCTCTCGTTAGGGATTCCGAACACGGCGCGCCCTGCTCTGGAACGTTTCCAGCCCCATCTCCATAAGAATGAAGCCCTGCGGAGGAAAAGAATATCAAATTCTGTATTGGATTCCCCGAGTTAACACGGCACATCTCCCCATTCGACTGCAGAGCCATGACCGTTTTACTTCTTTTAGCTCTGTCAGCCTGCGGTGTCCTGAAATCGCGACGTGGCTCTTTTGCATAGCATAGAGAAGAATGCAGCCTCATTCTTTCACACAAGTCATCTGCAGGCTTTAGACTGGCATACACAAATAATCGCGGCTCAGAGGCAAAATTTGGCACTGGCTTTTCATTCTCAGTGCACGAAGATGCAAAAATGGAAACAATTCTTCAATAATTGATGTATGAAAAATTAAATATGCTTCTACATCGGCGTCTGTACTCACGCCACGGAGTTTCAACATTTTTCATCCCTTCTGAAAAATAGGTTTTTGCAAATTCTGCAACGATGACATTCAGATTCGATGAACATTTCTTCTCACCGAGCTAAATTTTATAAGTTTAGGAACAGTAAGAAGTCATAAAGGACCAAGTTTGGAAAACAGAGCGGATGATGAATAAATTGAAAGCCCAATTCGTGTACTTTTTCCCGCTGCGACTGTCAACATGTGGAAGGCGCGTTGTCCTGATGAAAGAATATATTATATAAGAATGTCGCTAGGTTAAGTTTATGCGCTCTGTTACTCAGATAGAAACCTTGCAATACTCTCAAATCTTCCAGATTTATTTTCATTTTTTTACCGCAGGATAGCGCCACGATTTCCTATTACTTTTGTCTGTCGCTCTCCTTATCGACACATAGAAGTCGCTCTCGTCTTTTAGAACAAGTAACTAATTGTGGATTCGAAAGTCCTTGCCCAAGGCTAACTCGTGTGACTGGGTGGGAACTCGTGTTCTATCATTCTGCGACGATAACCTCCAGCAAGACTTACTCACAATATTCTTGATTGAAATTTGGTATATTTGAGGCCTGGATAATGTTCTTGATGAGAGCGGCGACCTGGGTAGCTAAATAAATGATTTGCTGTAAGTATAACTTTCTTTGCTTTTATCTTTTCTTTGTCTTGAAGTAAAGATAATTGTGTGTAGGCTTATAGTCTGGTTTATTTTTGTTATACTAATATTGGAGATTTTTTCTTAACAAATTCTTCCACCATAGTTTGAAAGATTTCTAAGAGAAACTTGTATGTTAAATACTCGTTGTTAAGGCAGCAATTATTTTGAGTTGCTTATATCAATTGTAATGCATGCAATATTCCATTATGTTTCATTCATTTCGGATTTAAATTATGAATATATTATCCAAATGCTTACTTTAGAATAATAAATATGTAATTTATATGCAAATTATTTATATTCCAGTTGAAAATTAGTATCATTAAATTATTTTGTGACTGTTAAATTCTATTAATAAATTAAATATCACATTTATATAAATCCTTTATCCATAACCACAATGATTAATTGATGCAGAGCTTTTGTTATCGTTTTAGCCTCCTCCATGTAGTCTACCACGACGATTCCTTTCCCAACCGGTCATGTTTCAAGCTAGATCTAAGTTTCGCCCACGATATCGAGTCGACATAAAAAGCTTGTAGATTGTTTTGAAACATCACCAAACATTGCATTGAAAAGTCATTTTGTGTATGTTTTTATTCACAGTAAAAATCGCATCATCGTTAACAAATATTGCTTTTTCATATACTGGATATTGTGCATTCCTTAAAGTGATGCTTGCAGTCTTCAGTTACCTCACGCCCTTTTACTCAGAGCCACATCATTTTTTTCAATGATATCCTTAGTGATGATCTCATCTATGGTGCATGAACGGCCATTTTTAAAGTAATTTCTCCATTATTCAAGACTGATGTATAATCCTATGAACTTAGTTACTCCGAAACAGATTCCCGAGCAATATTATATTCCACGAAACTTTGTACAATATCTTCAATTTAAAAATAGTGATCTTTCTTTTCAGAATAGACGAAAGCTGATCTTTAATTATCTCTCTATAGTCATAATTTACCAACTTATATAACCAAAATAACATCCTCCACAGTCAATGCTTTTGGCATGTCCAGAAAACTAGTAACTTCTTATGTTTTTGGTCCAGTGTGAATTACATTTGTGTGAATTCGACGGTAAGAACTATCGAAAGCCACGCTGGGAAGCAATATAAGTCATTTAAACGTTAAAGGATTGTTACTTTTTAAAAAGCGGGCTGTAGTAAATTCATATTCCTAGATTAATAGTTAAAGAATGTTAAAGGCTTTACAAGCACATATTGACAATTGTTTAATAATTTAGGTAACCGGGAAGGACTCAAGTGGAAACATTTGGGACTCGCGTTCGGAAGATCCCTGGTTCCAATCCCTTGGAGTCAGCCTTTCTGATCATGCTTTACCATGGTCTCGTGCTTGTCCTTCCTTACCATGAATTTTCTCTCTCTCATTTCATTCTGTTGGTTCTATTACAGGGTGGTGTCAGAATTGGCGGTGTGTGGTGTCAAGATGGCATGCGCTTTGGAAAAGTTTCTGTCTCAGCGTCTGGTCTGGAAGCGGTCTTTTGAGGGGCTAGAAGTTCTCCGCTGGCGTCAGAGTGTTCTGCCTGGAGGTACGCTAGAGATCCCGTCTAGGTCCGTACCTCGCCGCTCTTGGACCCTGGCTGCCAGCAGCCTATCTCTTCCTCATGGAAGGGTGGGCACAAACGGTCAGCCCTTGAGCAAAGCTGATACTCCATCCATCCCTATCAATCCAATCCAATAATTTAGGTAGCGCATTATTGCAATCACTGTACTTTTTAAACATTTACTTATGATGCCAGTTAATTATTTTGCCGTTGCACAAATAGCTTGAGCAACTGCATATTTTTGGTTTACAATAATTATGTGAGATGTATTACGATTTTTTATAAAGGACGTGTGGTAAGTTTATAAAGTATTTGTAGATTCTATTGGTAATTTATAGAGGATTATTTATCGCTTCATAATTCATTTAATGTTAATGGAGTCTCCTCTTAGTATTTTTGAGAAATGCTAATAATAAAATCGGTTATGGAAAAGAAGGAACAAGGCAGAAAAACAAGGCAAGCGCAAACGACATATCCCTCAGAAGACGGAAGCACCCGAAGATTTATATGGTCTCCATCGATCTGACTACGTCCATCGGGATAGTATCGATCCCATCATTCGAAGTTTGCCAACTTAACGAGGTATAAATAAATATCATAAACGTAATTCCATATTCAATATTTTTTCAATATAAAAATAATGGGACCACATATCAACTAGTCTGCGATGAAATTGTTGTCTCCAAAATGTGAATGTTTTTAAGGTATTTCTAACATGCTAAAATCAAATCCAAAGACAGAAAGCTCTTATCATGTCCATTTTTGTATTTATTTTAATGTTAATTTTCTTATAATAAACATTTCGATAGTTATACTGTAATTATTAAAGCTGTAATATTTTAACATACTCGTATGTAATTTTAGTATGCCCAGGTGTGAAAACCAAATTTACAACAATTGCGTTGTTAATGTGTTTGTAGTGAGACCCGAGGACTTGTTTGATTTGGTTTATTTACGGACGCTCTTTAACATCTCAGGTCATCAGCGTCCCGTTCAATTCAGGGCGTGAAACGGCCGACAAATTTTGCTCAGAGGCTTCTCTTTCAGGCTTGAGGTTCTTTTTCGTGCCGTAAATGTACGACACGGGACCCACGGCTTTACTTCCCTTCCGAAGGAAGCTATATTTAGGATTTTTACGCCCGAAAAGATACATCGATCCTGGCCGGGTATGAACCCGCGATCTTGGGTTTAGAAGGCAAGTATGGTTACCACTACACCAGCAGAACCGACTAGAGACCCGAGGACACCGGAGTTTCTTATCTGATAGGAGGTGTAAGCGGATCAGGAAGTTAGGCAAGATTACGTACATCCTTGTCATTATACTTGTTTTTGGGAATATCAACCTATGTGGGAGAATATCTTGTATGTTGCAGTAATGTGAAAGAACTCATGTTAAAGCTTGGACTTACAAACTAAGTCTCACCTTAGTGGAGAATGTTCATTGATGCTTGACGAAAACTTTTTGTTTCAGTGCCCGTTGCCTATTCAGTGACCCTCAAAGAATCTAATGAAATTTTGGAACTGCTGTTAATGGGATTGAACTACAGCGAAGCCAACTGGCAAGTTAATGGTGATTTTAAATTTCTTACTACACTACCGGGTCATCAGTCTGGTTTTACCAAATTTCCATACTTTCTATGTCTGTGTGATAACAGCCTACGAGTTATCACTGGACTGGACTGGACTGGCCACTTCGAGAAAATTTGGAAGTCGTTTCTAAGAATACCGTGCTCCAAAGCCTTGCGAGTCCTACAGTTCTGCTGCCGCCTCTCCACGTTAACCTTAGCCACGAAATAGCTTGTAAAGGCTTTAAATAAGGATGGAGACTATTTCAAGCGCATGTCCATTGCTATTTGCAGCCAAATTAAAAGAAGGTGTATTTAATGTCTGATGGAATATTTCAAAGCAATATGGACGGAAAGGAGTGGACATCTTTCTGTGAAGTATCTTCAAAATTTCCTGGTAATAAGGCTCCTAATTACCGACACATTGTGGCTAACATGCTTGAACTTAGTTATAGCACGAGTGTCAACATTTTTCACTTAGATTATTTCCCAGAAAATGTAGGATTTTTGAGCGACGATTTCAAAGGTTCAACAGGAGTTCCAAAGGAGGTATCAGGGACGCTGAAGAATTCTTGCTGACTATTGTTGGATGTTAAAGGGTGAAATTCCTGAAATAAACATTAAAGGAAGAGGAGCAGAAGACTTTCTGAACTAAGAACCAACGGCAGTTATTTTTTTATGTGATACATTGTGCTTTATTATGCATGCAATAGGTTAATACGACAAAACAAAACAAAAACATTGTAAGAGACACGTATGAACAATCATATATATATATATGCTTTCAGCTAGTTTTTTTTTATTTACATATTTTGTATTTGAAATAAAATGAAACAGTTCGCGAAGTTCATGTGATTATATAATTTGCAAAAAATCCTGACGTGGTATAAGTAAACTGATTGAAAATTCGGATTCAGTACATCAAGGTTATATAGAATCACTTTATTTACTTTAGGTGTCAATTCGCAGGTGGGTAATTATTTATTGGTATTAAAGGCATTATTTGATAATTTTTTTTTTTTTTTTTTTAGTCGTTCATATGATTCAGATAAAATCTTCATAAATAGCAAAGTGGCGGCGGTTCTCAAAGACTCCGTGTCAGTTTTGGAAAACTATTCATAAGAGCCACTTTAGTGCGGCTGCTTACTGAAGAAGTGCAACGCCGCAACCGGAAATAGAGCGGCCCCGATATTTTTGTCGAAAGCATAAAACGATAGAATATTCAAAATTGATAATGATAATAATAATAATAATAATAATAATAATAATAATAATAATAATAATAAGCCCTAACCTATGTTTAGGAAATGTTTAAAATGATGCCCCTAAGCGGCAATACATTGCCGATATCACCGTTGAAAATTTCTTTGTTTCACTTAAGTTTTCCCGGCAAGAACACAGCGATTTGGAACATTTTTCTTATAACTAAGAGATCCTGCTTTTCGTAACCTTTTTAACAAGTTGGCGAATAGTTTCTTTACCTGGAACACGATAACTAGGACATTTACCACTTATCTGCAGGATTTCGTTTTCACATATGTATCTTACATAAATTCGTTTTTCAATAACTAAAGAAGAACAATTAGCACGCCGCTTACATTCAGTGAAAACACCGAGTAACAGGCATAACCATTCGCTGACAAAAACTCCCTGAACAAAACTACAACATTCTACCTGCACATGTATTATTGTCTTGATGACTCATTTCTTCCAGTATGCAGCTGGACTCTACTAGTCCCTAACTCAAATAATCCCTGTTTAAATTGTACTATTTCAGTTTTGTTTAGACTCTGTTATCTATATCGTTGTTTAATTTTGTTTGTGTATTTAAATTAAGTACATTTGAGTTATTGTAATTTTATCGATTGAATTATATATTATAATATTATCATTACTGTTTTCATCAGTTCCTGAAACATTATAACGTGTATTTTATTTAGTAGACTTTGTCATTTGGGATCAATTGTGAAAAGCTGAAAGAAATTAAATATTTCTTTGTACAAAAAGGAACTAAGACGAAATCTAGAACATCTAGAGCGATCTCTAAGGATACCATTTCCGAAATCAAATCAACAAGTGGTAGTATCAGTATTCTTCGGCGCACACGGATTAAAAGTGAATGTCCGGAGCTGGACTGAAAACATTTCATTGGCTGGACTCCAAAGAGTGACCAATAATACTTTTAATAGATTTTGTTTGGCATTACAAAGGCAACAATCTCCACACTTTCTATCAGGTAAAACAAAAGCTGTTGATGTAGCAGCCTCAGTGTAACTGGCCCATTTCAGGTAGATATAACAGCCGATGCAAAGGACCGCGTATGTGGCGACAATTAAATCACAAGCTCTATATTATATGTATTTATAAATTTATTGCAGGCCATCGTTCTATTTTAAGAGCAATAGAAGAAATGCTCATCTTCAGAAACATAACCAGCTATTGATTTATATACCCCCCCCCCAAAAGAAAGAACAAACCAATAAAGAATTAAATGTTTTAGTCCTAATTCTAATAATACAATTATATACGACATAAAAGACCATGTTCTTAGAATTTATACAAGAAAGTTTCTACAGAATAAAAATTAATTTAGTAATAAATAAGGCTAACTATTAAAAAATTTAGAAATTTTATTTCATTGGGTCTAGAAGTTATAATTTATAATGTACGTATATAATGAAAAAGTTAGAAATTGAACGAAAAGATAAAATATGCCTCTAAACTTTTGAAGAGGAAGAAAACATTAGTGGAATTAATGAGATAATGGAAAATTTGATTTGCAAAAGACTAACTAGAAGGGCAGAGCCCAACTAAAGACGAAACTTAATAGAAACTAAGCTAAAATATGCACCTACTTTTAAAGAGGAGCCCGAGCATTATATCTTTTAAGTGACGAACATAGTTGAGGCAAGTTTTCATTGGCTTTTAATTCCTTTTTTGAATAAAGGCTGGAGTTCTGAGACCTCTGATATCTCTACTGGAGCTATAGAAAGAGTTTTGAATGCGTAGCAATATGAAATGCGTCTTCAGAATATTATCTTCTTACCCTTAACTTAGAAGTCGCCGAAGGCTTACAAATCTGTTTTAAATGGAAAATTCTTTCACGAGACTGTAGACATATAGGAAATCAAAACTGTGCTATTGATTTCTGCTTAGATATAAATATAAGTATCGGAACATCCAAGCAGTAAAACCAGAATGAAGGTTATAGAACGAGATGCAATAAGTCACGAGTTATAAACTACGTGTATCTAACTTGATGTTTAATGCTTACATATAAGAAACATGAAAGAATATCCAGGAATCTAACACTACAGCCCTCAAGGAGAAAGTGGAAATTGGGGGCAAATGATGGGATTGGTCTGCGCAGACATGGACCAGGTGGGATCTGCATATTGGCAAGAGACAACCAAGTAGATGGTTAGAAATATTCCCTGTGTCTGCCAGGCATAACTAGTAAATCGGCACAACATGGAGGGAATTATTTTAATTTTAGCATTTACATTTGTACTGAAAGTGTAAAATAGTATTGCATTTAAAACTAATGAACAAGCAGCACTAACCTATGTTATAAAGTGTATTCAAAATGATGCCCCTCACATTGCCGGTATCTGTGTAAGAAATTACCACATTTCTTAAAACTTTTCTCCCATAAGATGATAACAGTTCGGAACATGTTCCTTGTCTTATCTCGTAATTTTTAACAAACTGGTGAACAGTTTCTCTACCTAGGACACGATTACCAGAACATCGTCTTAGCATTTCTGTACCAGAATCAGTTTTCACATATATAAAAACCACATACATATGACTAACAAAGAACAATTAGCACACAATTTACACAAAATAAATGCACTGAGTAATATAGGAACACACAACCACTCATGACAAAGCCGTCCTCAAAATTACAAGCTGCTACCTTCATAACACTGCCTTAATGACTAGCTTCCCCCAGTATGCAGCCTCTCTCTGCCGGCCCATAACTCAAACAACCACACCGTATATCTCCGTCTGTTTGTTGATTTGTTTCTCATTTTCCAGTATCAAGTGCATAATGTGTGTATTTGTTCCATGCGAAATGGCTCACCATATGGGTTACTTTGAGTCACATATTTATTAATGGAAGTCGTTATAGTGATACTTAACGCTATTTTCATTACTATAACATTAAAGGCGGCTGACTCTGATTATGCAAGAGATGAAATGAATAATTTATTTCACAAAGTAGTCAAGCACCAAGTTTGCCATTTTCGGAAAAAACACTATCTAGCACCAGGCTAAATGTTTTGGCAGTGGTATTAATATTTTTTTGCTGAAAGCAACATATATTTGAATAATTTTTATCTAAAGCTATTTATTTTGTGCCTTTTAAATTTTCTGTAAAAAAAAAAGTGAAATGTTTTGCACTTAACTGGTTTCTGCAACAATTGAGTGGTGCGAACGTATTTTTATGGCACAATTCTCGAATTTTTGAGGATTTTGTCATAAATCCATATTTGTAATTACGTTTAGACTATATTGCTAACATAAAGATAATTAAAAGGAAGAAATCAGCAATGCCTACTTATCATGACAGGAGCTAATCAATCCTCATAAACAAACTCCACAGCACATTCTGCCTCTACAGTAGATCATTGTTAAATGCTGTCAAAACTATTCATATCCCATCAGGCATTTACGTATTATATCTTCTTGATATTGATGGAAACTTACAACAAGGAAGAAATTTAGGACTCAGACCTAAGTATGAATGAAGAGCGTCCAAAAATATTTAGGCTACAATATATTTTAGATTTTTGATAACTTTTGAATGAAAGAATGTTGTTACATATAAGCCTAAGTAATATTTTTGAAAGTAAGGCTAATTAATTCTATTAATAAACTTACTTTTCCTGAACCATCTAAGTGCTTACGTGTGCTAAAATTTGATTGATTGATTCCATTAATATATAGCTTTACTATCATTTTTCCAGGAATGTTCTCGTTGTAACAAACTGTTTGTATGTGGTATCTTGAAACTCTCCTTTTAGTTTTTAGGAACACATCTACCAGAGGTTCGTCTGAGTTAGTAAACTTTTTGTATTAATGAGGACATGTTGTTTTGAAAAGTCTGATATCTTGGGATGTATCTTTATGAACAGTAAATTTTTCAGCAGATGCTTGATAGCCCCAAAGTCTCTATCATATGGTGTTGTGGAGGAAGTTGTGGATGATACTGTCAAATCGCCCTTTGTCACAAAGTTCATAAGAATGTAACAACTGTGTGCTCCTTGTTATGACCTGATGGACCACCACTATATAGGATAATTTTTTTTTTTTACCATATTGGGTAATAAAACATTTAAACAAAATGTATCCGCAGTTTACTGCAAAAACCAGCAAACAGTGTCGCTTGACTGGTTTCTGACTTAAACACGAAATTCATCGTCATGCTTGACCATTACAGGAGGACGTTGTTTGATTGATTTGAGTACTAAAATGTGCATATAGAAACATTCCGCCACTAACTCATTTGTTCATTTATTGGGCTTCTGGTTTCTGAACTAAACCATTCTAATGATGAGTTAGGAATGGCATTTAGGGTATATCTCCAGCATTTGTATTAATAAGGACTGAGGGAGACCCTGGAAATATCTCAATCAGGGAGAATAGTCCTGGTGGGGTTGAATCCGTAGACCTCCAGCTCACGATTCCGCCCCTTAACGACATCTGCGACGTGTTAGTCTTTATTGAATGTCCTTGCTCGGATATTTCAGTATTTTTATGCATTCGTTCAAAAATATAAGAGTATTGCAATTTCAAAATGCGCATACATGTTTTCATTAACAAAACGGAAAATGTTTGAGTAAACTAGTTGAAAATTAATGATGTTTTTATTATCAGGAGTTATCTGGATCATCTGCAAAATTTTCGGCCATCCACGTACCAACAAATAATTCCAAAGTCAAATCGCTGATAAGGACATTGGGTACTTAATTGACTCACCCATCTGCTCCGATCGAACCAGTGATATTACAAGATTTCATTTATAAATAAATCAGTGGTTGACAGATTCAATCAGTACCCTGAGGAAAGCCATTACATGGTCGAAAGTTTGGCAGATAATCCAGACAACGATAGTTGATATTCCCCGAAACCACCATTAAAATAGACGAATCAAAATTTTAAAACAGCTAAAAGTTTTGGATTGTTATATTGAACTCCATTTTGCAGACTATTACAAACCCCACTTTTATCAATCCCAATCTCACTGAGAAGTTGGTCGTTATCCTCTAGCAACTCTGACCACTAATTAGTTTCTATAAAACGGGTTCTGCATCATGGGAAGCACATTGCGGCATGACATAACTGTAATTGTCAAACCTAATGAAGACCTGGATAGCTTAAAGGAGAACCTCGATGAATTCCACTTAAGCGAAATTTACAGATAGGCTATAAGACAAACAATTCCTGATCATCTGCTTCGTATTAGTTGTGCCCTGCAATAAGAGGATTTTATTCTGCATACTCAAAGACGGCTGTGAGAAATAAAATAGCGTACGCGCTCACATAATGTAACCTTCACACGACAAATGATTGGCTCTTTATGCGACATGGACACTTTCTTATGGTAAAAGACCTGCAAAATGTCCTAAACGCACTGCAACATTATTGTAAACAGTGGGCTATGTTAATACATCTAAAACTAAAGCTCTCACCATTATAAATGGCTGTGTTTATGGCAAGCTGGAAAAATGAACATATGGGAGACAAGTTATCCGGACAGTTGTACAATGTGACTATTTTGGAATAAGATTTGACACAGATGCATGAATGCATGCAGATGTCATCTCTGTACCTGCAGAGCGAAATTAAAATTAGATGGGGTAAAGAAACCTATATCATGGAGTTAGATTTAAAACAGAGGTCGGGAATAGAATGGCTTGGACTGGACTTGGACTAGAAGTCATGTAAGGTGGTTGAGGAGAACGGCAGGAGGATTTGCCCATTATGCTTGGAACGGAAGACTGGGTGCACATTTTGGCTAAGTGTACACAGATAGAAGATGCTAGGGTAAACTTTCTCCTGGATTCATTTTTGACTTCCAGTAGGGAGAGGCTGGCATGTTGGAACTTAATTGTAAATAGATAAAAACTGGTGAAACCTGAGAATTTGCTTAAATGAAATACGTAGTTTTAGGGACAAGAAATTTCTGTAAACATTGTACGTAAATAATACGAAAAAATTTATATTAATACTAGAATTATTGTACATATCTGTTTCATGTGTGTGTGCACGTGATTGCGTTTTTGTTAATGTTGTTATTGGTTTCTTTTGTTGCAATTAATTTCAGAAATGAAGTTTTTGCAAGAGACCTTGAGACTGTGATGTGCATTCCTAGTTTAATAAGAGTAATTAATACTATTACAACTACTACCCTTTTCTCCTGACGAAGGAGAACTGACTACTGAATAAAAACGTGCAGCTTTACTGACTAAAATGATGTCATCTGCTTCATTCACAAATGGTCCTGTGATTGTGATTTGACAACAATCTGCGGTGCCCGAATTTAAACCCATTCTCACTGATTTGCTTTCCGGTAACCGAGTACATATCAGTTCGTGCCTATGCTGGCTATTCATTACACGGAAGTTGATTTCGCTTTCTGTAGTTAGCAAATATCCGATGCTTAATTGAAATCAAATTTGGCTATTATATATTGCATCCTATGAGTTAATGGAATGGAAAGCGTTAATTAATGACATTATCCCCACGGCAGAAAAAGTGAACCGCTAGCACTGAACTCAACTCTAAGGTATTTGGTATTTTACAATGCAGCCTGGCGCACAGCAAAAGAATGGAACAGCTACGGCATTGGACAATAGGATAACAGGACTACCAACATCTAGAACTCAGCATTTTAAAGCTGCCCAGCTGCTCCCTATGCTGCGCGTATTTTGAATGTGGCTTATTTTTGCTCCAACATGCACCAGAGCAGCGACTTCTCCACAGCAAACTTGTAGGTGTTTACTGCAGGGAACTGCAATGGTCAAGGGTGGAGATGATGACTTTCTGGTGAAAATTTAGATTATTGGCTTGTCAGTTGTATATTTTCCACTCTCCATCAATATACATTATTAAGCATGAAACCTCTCCTTCCACGAGCGCGAGATTACCGAAGCTGCAACAGTAGTATAGGGTGACTCTGGGCGTTGCACAATGGCCTAAAATAAACTCTGCGTCACAGGTTACTAATCGACATTTACCCTCAAAAGTTGATGCATCTGTAGCCGCAATCCCGAACGATAGCGAAGATTGCCGAGTGGTTACGATTTTAGTAGCAATTACTTTAGGCGAATAATTTCCATCCCATGCACGAAGCCCTGTTAGCTCAGGCGGTTAGAGCGTCGTGATGATGTGAACGTCGTGGGTTCGATTCCTCATGGGTGCAATTTTTTCTTCCTTTGTTACTATTTTTTTTTAATCTTCATAATTTTTCTACACAATTCTTAATCGAATAAATGTGACTCTTTTTTTCCTAGGTTAGGTTAGTTTAGTTTAAGTTTAACAAAAATAATAGAACAAAAAAAATAACATTTCTCCATAATAGTACCCCTTTCTATGCTATTCTTAATAAAATAATTATTACTTTTTCATAAGTTAAGTTAGGTTAGGTTATGTCAGTTTAGTTCGAGATTAACAAAGAAATAACAGTACATAAAAACAATATTACTCCATAGTGAAACTTTTTTTTTATTTTCATAATTTTTCTACTCTATTCTTAATCAAATAAATATTACTTTTTCATACGTTAGTTAGGTAAGTCAAGTTTAAGTTTAATAAAAAAAAAGCATAAAAATTTACATTACTCCGTAATAACCCTGTTTATCTTATCGTTACCAGTAGACTTTCTTCGCTACGGTTCAGGACTGCCGGCTGCAGATGCTTTCAGCTTGTACGGGCAAGTAATCGACTCAACCACTGTCGACACTATTGCTCTGACCAGATTGTACAGAATGCGGTCCTAGATCCTCTCCCTCTGCCGTCATGTGCAATGTTCGCGTCAACCATACGCCGATATCTTGTTTACGAAGGAATTGTTTCATCTCTATATATGTTAAAGGATTGGTACACCAAGGGGGTGGTTTAGGCTACAGTCTTGGGATTCGCATTCGGCAGATCCTGGTTTCAAATCCCTTGGAGCCGACCATCCTGACCTTGAATGTTTTCGTGGTTTCCCCTGATCACTTTGGATAATGCTGGAATGGGCTTTCCGCGCTCCCATTTCCTCTCAGTTAATTCTGTTTGAACCGTTACAAGGTCCGAAGAGCCAAGTGAGCTTGACTGTACTGTGTGTGGTGTGACGATGGCTTGCGTTTCGGAAAGGTTTCTTTCTGCTCAGGCACCTAGTATGGAGATACTCCTTATAAGGGTCTCGAAATTTTTGTAGGGGGCTTGGCGCTGTCGGGATATTCATTTGAAAATGATGTTAGGGGTTCTCTCTATATCGGTCGTCTACTGCTCCTGAATTCTGGTCACCAGGAATCTTCCTCTCCCAATTCCTTCCTCCTGGGGCGTAGGCACAAATGGATTGTCCTTGAGTAAGGCTGAAGTACTGAAATATTCTCTTATGCCCATAGCAACCCAACCAATTCAACGCAATGGGTGACTCTGAAGTTGTGTACAGATTTGGCTGTATTCAGAGCAGCAGTAGCGGCCGGCTGGTTTGTTGGTACATCAGCAGCGTTCTGCAATGGCGTGCAATGGCGGCTCTTCAGAATATATTAACTTTCATAAACCACAATCTCTTTATATTGATTATTGATTACAAGTATAAGTTTAAAAACTGAAAAATAATATATAATATTATTTGTTAATTTTATGAGTTGTTTTCTTCTACTATAACAACTTTTCCCCACATTGTAGGAAAAAGTTAATATATGCATCTGTAAGTCAACTAAAATCTAGCTCTGCGAAGTCATGGTAATTACTGTTGTCAATGAGAAATTCTGAAATTTTCCATTTTGGACGGGTGGTATGTAATTATAACCACAGCTCTAGTAAAATTATTCACCACATAGCCAAGAGCTGCTAACTTAGCTCACGTTGCCTTGGGATGAATAACAGTCACATACTGATCTGTGATTGTTCATTTTCTACTGGATGTTGCCTTAAGCTGCCTATGACCTACGGTTGAAGGAACTCAGTCAGTCTGCACAGTAACCATTTTTTATTTTACGGCAACTGATAATGGCTAAATACATTTACTAATGCCTTAAAAATAAATTCCTGGAACATTTCCTTCCTTAAAAAAAATCCTTTCCCAATATACAATACCATCTCATGTATCATTAGTGTCCACCGCCAGTGGCGCCTCAGTAGTAAAAAGGGGCGTTAAACACTATAAAAATTCATTCGGTTTTTCTTTAATGTAAAAGCAATATTGAAGAAATTCCCTTCTGGCCGTTTTCCATATACGAATATTTATTTCGTGTTATTCAGTTATTAGTGACAGCTTAATTAAAGAGAGGTTTAATCTGGCGAGTGACATCATTCAGCTTTATTTACTCACTCCACTTTATAGGTCTGCGTGAGAAAGCGGCAGTCGTGATGTGCATATTTGCTCTACTTATTTATGTGAGCAACTCTTTTATGCCTTAAGAATTTGCAAGTCGAAACATCGATCACAAATGACAGATCAAGGCTGCATTAATTCAGATATGCCCTTATTTACATAAAACACTAAAGTAAATGTAAATACAAGAATACACTTTGCATCTATATACATTGTAAATAACGAAAATATATTTAAATATTCGTATTTCTGTCAATTCTTAACATTTCAGCTCTCTATAACAATCCCCAGTTCATTGTGTTCAATAATTTATAATGATGGTGTTCAAAGAAAACTAGGCTACATTGGGATTCAATATCTGTGCCGCCACTGAACTCCTCTCGTCTCCAAAACCGCTCTATGCGCAGTGTCTGCCTCGCATCTCCAACCCACCTGACTACTCCTGCTATAAACAAAGTGTACAATAAACAAATACTTTTGTTTACAAGTTTTGAGTTAAACAGTTTTTGAAAGTTCAAGCATTCCGAAAAACAAAACCCTTACCCAGAGAGCTTAACCTGATCGGAATTCGAACCCAGGACCTCTGAATTAGCTGTCGCAAACGCTACCAATAGACCACAGAGATGGTCAACTCATTGTTAAACACTTACTATTTCCCGTATATATATAACATTTTAAATTACTCGTGGAACTTTTTTGCACATTTTAACAATCATATCTTACAATATTCTAGAAATTTTAAACTTTCCATTTACTGAAGTATCTTCAACGTTTTAATATTACGGTCTTGTTTTACACTTCGTGTTTCAGATATACATTATGCACAAGTGTGTAGCACATGATTAGGCCTTACATAGAGTGCGAAATCGCGAGGGAATGGGGGGATTTTCCCCCATCGACGATTTTGCCTCAAGAATTCCCCCACCAAAATCTCACGGGGGGATTATTTCATAACAAAACGACAAGGAAAATGTACAATTCATATATTATTGAAATAATGTATTATTCTGTGAACTTATATGAAAATAACAGCAATAATACATATAGAAATAATAAAATAACGATCAAATCTTCTTTACTCTGCACGCATTCAGTTACACCTGCAGTCAACAATGAAGTCGCGTATTAACTACACTGTTGCCAAATCAGTAAAATTATCCTACTTCTAGTTCGGATTCACACACACACACACACACACACACACACACACACACACACACACACACACACACACACACACACACACACACCATTTTTTTAATGATTTCACTCACTGCTTACTAAGAATACCCAAGTCATTTCGATAGCACACACAATAAAGTGAATCACACACCTATTGACCATTTGCGCGATTCCCATGGTCTCAAGAGGCATGTCGCGCAAGTTGTGAGTCAGCAGGTGACTGTTTTGTGTGCGTGACTGCAAAGCTCAGCAAATGTTTGCTAATGTTCAGCGACTATGATTCATACATACTGACAGTCTACTCGTCATGTTCGAGCACGGAACAAAGCTAGTCTCCCTCCATGTTTCTGTCTGTTGGAATATATTAAAAAATCATATGTAAAACATATAATAGAAGAATTTGACTTAACACTGTCAGGGAATGCCTCCATTTCTCAATGAAAGTTACGCTAATTAATTAACGATGACGAGAGCTTTCAATGTATCATCTAAAATGAATATATATTATTGTCCATAAGTCATCACTCTAGTTTCACTAGTTACATGTTAATGACGAGATTATGCTGCAGGTAATCTAGAGCACTCATAACATTTCAGTCCATGTACGTTCAGTATACTGCTATTGGTACTAAGAGCATTGCTGTTGATTTATTTTCAAAATGACTTTTGCAGATAAACGCTCAGTGTGTTGCATGATTAATGTGCAGCCAATTTAGGAACGATAGAAAAGAATTTATCTGGTGTGAAGCTCATTTTACAATGGATGACAAATATTTTAGCATCAGGCTCAGTTCAGAAGAGTAAAAGCAGTGGCATACCATCAGTTTTTGATGCGAAATTTGAGGCGGTTGAAACTGCCTTCATTAGATCACCGCAGAAACCCATTAGACAAGCCACACGTTAACTTCATGTCGGTCCTGGTGGTGTAGTGGTAACCGTGCTTGCCTCATAGACCCAAGATAGAGGATTCAATCCCGGCCAGGAATAATGGACTTTTTTTTCGGGCTTAAAAATCCAAAGTGCGACTTCCTTTGGAAAAGAAGTGAAGCTGTTGGTCCCAAATAAAACAACCTCAAGCCTGAAAGAAGAGGCTTCCGAGCAACATTTATCAGCCATATCGTGCACTCAATTGAATGGAACGCTGATGATCCGAGATATTGAAGAGCGTCCGTAAATAAATAAAAATACAACAAATGTTAACTTCATGCGCCAAACATTTGAAATTGTATTCGCACAAAGTCATATTGTCCAGAATATACATCCAGATATCGTCCAAGTCGTGAAGAATTTAGTAATTTAATTTTAAACCTTATTGATGGTGACTTTTGGCAAAGCATTTTTTCTGACGAGATTGCATTTCATGTAATAGCACACAACAGGCATTATATAAGTCTGGAGCTAAAGACAGCTTAAAAACTGTGTGGTGCAGTATTGGATGGTCCATGATTGTTCTTATTTTTAAAAAGGAAATTAATGGAAATGTGTACTTAAATATTCTCATCCAAGCTACAGCAAATATTACCGACTGTCATTTTTCAGCAGAACGGAGTTCCCCTCTCATCGGACTCTTGAAGTTAGCAATGAACTTAAAACATCCTCAAATTCATCAAATGATCGAGATGACCCAATTTTGCTGTCCCCCAGATCAAGCAAAATTACAATTATAAATATTTTTCTTTGGAGATTTGTTAAAAGATGTTTACAAAAGAGTTCCAGACTTTGTGCCCTTGCGACAAAGCGTCTCAACATGCCAATTAAGGGAGTCATATCTTGCAGAATATGTGGCGTGAAATAAACATTGTGTAGACATTTTGCGTTTACCAGATATGAGCATGCAGAGCTATTTAATGGCGTTTTATTTGTGGTTAAAACAGCATGTGTTTATGCATTGCGGTCTAAATTTGTATTTCATTACAACTAAGATTTGTAATATATTATCAGCGTAATCATTTATATCTGAGTTATTTTATGTCATTAATTGAAGGAAAGTGTATCTTCGGCGGCATTGAATACTGCTAAAAAGCTGCTGTTAGTGGTGCGTTCTTTGCCAGCAAAAGCGTCGCGCGAATGGTCAATCTTTAAATGACTCTTCCTCGGAACATAATTACCGTTTACAATATCCCAAAAGAAGAGATAGGAAAACCCAATATAAAACGTATTTAGAACAAGACTTAGGTAAAGTTACGTACAGGATATTTGGAGTAGCAAACACGATTTTTATTTTCTTCTGTCAGAAAGATAAAGAGTGTGCTGGATAGCAATGCAACACGATACATAGGTACAACTCACTTCAATGATTAGCTTTCTGTTCACCAAAATGGAGATGTTGACCATTGACAAACAAATATCTGCATTTAATACTGTGTGTATATGTGCCACTGACATAACAAAACAAAAAAGAGAGAAGAAGAAAGAAAAAAAATACTGCTAAGGATATCGCCAATATGGTATTATGTGTGGAGGGGGGGAGAGAAAGAGGGAGAGAGCCTGTGTTTATTCTGAACTGACAATCCCTTAATTAAAAGATCTAAAACTCTACAGCTTTCTCTAACAACATTTAATGATTTATTATATGGAACCGTAGGTTTGACAAGCGAGTTTTTGAATGCACACAAATTTGTGGTAATCTTTTAACTTCACCCTTCTAGCACTACTATAGCCGGAGTTAAAAAAATTGCTTTCCAGTGAAGTAGAAAAAATAATAATAAAACCATTTTTTAAACATGAACACAACTACCTTATGCTACTTGTTATTTAAATTCAAACAAGTGAAAAACATTTGAAGTATACTAGCCTCTTTCAAAGATTAGTTTTAAAAGGAAACCCTCATTAAATATTTCTGCATGGCGGTATCAGCTATCGGCTGTTTCACTTGTTCTCGTCCCCTGATTTTCCATTCTAATTTTCAAACTAGAGAACTCATTTCATTAACATTTGACATGGACATGCGATGGTGTATGGCAAGCTTTGTATGTCGTGCATGTCACTGTCTTCAATAGTAGTGCGACGAGATAACGTTTGTGTTACAAGTAATACAGTGCGTACAATATAGTATGAACCCATACTCAGTGGAAAAGCATTTGTTTATCCACATGTACTGGAAAAAAATACATAGATAAAAAACAGTTTTATGTGTAATGTGGGGTCCGGAAACCACCCACAAAATTCTCCAGAAAACTGGAGACAATGAAAGCAATGTCGGAAGCTCGGAAATGCCAGAAGCAATGGTGCAAAAGGTAAAAACAGACTGTAGGATTTCCGCAGAAATCTTTACGTGAACGCAGGAGATAGGAATTTTACAGCACATTAAAAAAAAAAAAAAAAAAAAAAAAATCTCAACGAATACGAACCACAGAAATGAAATTCTTGCATTTTGTATTTGGAAGGTAGTTTAAGAACCACAGAATCACACATCACGTACAAAAAGTGGCAAAATAACATCCCAAACAATAAATGAAAAAGACGACGCCTTGGGAAAGAATGGAAAGATCAAATGTAAGATTTTTATAGGAGTCAGAAAGAATTGAAAAATTCAACCCATGTGGATAATAGCAAAATGATAAAATAAATATTTATTTGGCGTTACGTTGCATTACAAGCTACTGGTTTGTTTAATACAACATATACTGCTTAAGAATACAATAGAATAAATAAAATACATTAATTGTATTTTAACAGTGTTTATACATTAATAGTTGAGCCATATTTACAATATATAGCACATTTACACAGCATTTAGACACCTGGACCTACACCGACATTAATTCAAAGTTAAGCAACTAGATTTTAATGAAAATAAACTGAAATTATTGCCAATGTAACACAATAACAATGCTATCTGTAATATATGTTTCCAAGAGTTATTTAACTAAATTATATTTTTATTAGTAACCCATTGCAATGCTGATGTGCACTTTGAGTACTTGTTGAAGAAGGTAACTCATGAATTTCTTTTTGTCAATCGGTTAAACAGCAAAATCGTTTATTACTGTTTATGAAATTACGAAACTATAAATGTATTTTCTTCGACATAAACTAACAAATAAAAGCTAAATTCTCTGGAGTGTATTATATTTTAACAATGTGGTCTACATGGTTTAGGTAAAATTTCAGTTACGAAACTTAAATAACAGCTTTCTTAAGCTTTATAAAAATAATGTATAGACACCTATAGGAAGTAGTAGTGCCAAAATTGGATTTTTTGGAAATTTTCCTTCGATCACCAGATTTGATACAGCATTATCATCAGTGTAGTTGTATTAAAGTTGACTCATAATGTAGCTTATTTTTCAGCTGTTTAAGGATATAATAAAATGAGTTGTTGATAGCACAAATCAGCGTGCTCTAATATTAGAAATCATTGGGTGTTAGAGCGTGGTGATATTGACGGTAATGCTCGGAGCTCGCGTTCCAGAGATTATGGAGTCCGGTCATTTGACTTTTGGATTTTTCGTGGTTTCCATGGTCATTTAGGCGAATGATGGGGAAACTTTCTCTAATTAATGCTATTTCGCTCCAGAGTTCTGGTTGTAGGGTAAGAAATGTCAGTAGGCGTAGGTTGGCGGTGTGCGGCGCGCGTGGTGGAATTTACTCATTAGGAAATGTTTCTGTGCTGGTGTCTGACGTTGTAGTGACCCTTGCGACAGGTTGGATTCCTTGGAAGAGGCCCGAGGTGGCCTCAGGTTGTCAGAGATCCCACCTGCATCCATTCTGGCCGCCCTTCGTATTCCTTATCTCACACTCCCTCCCAAAGGGCGGTATGCCGAATCGTTCCACTCTATACTATCCTATCTTATCCCGCAAATGGACATCATGTTTCCACTGTAATTTCTATAAATTGTATTCAATATATAGGTTTCTTATTTGCGTTGAAATGTTGTAATTTATAGATGTTTGGTAACAAAGCCAAAATGTTCTCTACTTAGGACACTCTGTAGAAGTCTGAGTCTAGATGGTTAGCATTAAGTTATGATGGTAGGTTTATAATTAAGAAAAAATTATTAGAGATAATCAGAACTCGGAAGTTCAAACATCTATTTTGATTAAAATAGGCAAGCAGAAAGGCTTTTATTAAAAGTGAAAACAGAGAGTAACGTCACTCATTATTGAAAATAGCTATTTATGATAATCGTTTCTTTATCGCGCAATTAAAATACTTGAGCATACTTCTCTTGGTTTCAAGGCATAAAAGATGAGCAGTGTTTTTGGTTGGGTTCATCTTCTGTTTATGCGTTTATAGGGGAATCAGGTTAGTATCTCTCTTACTTGTTACATTTATACAGCTGAGAAGTTATCCCCAACCACAAATTTCCTAGAGTTGACTCGCATCGATCGAGGCAAGGTCATTCGCCAGGACTATTCAAAACTGCAGTATTTCCCTCGTCTCTATTTACTAATATTATTATTACCGAGGTAACCGTGTGTCTCTTTCACCAATGAAGGTTCTTCTATTTGAAGACCTTAAGTGAATATGTTGAGAAGAAAGTTTTTGACTACTTGAAAAGAAATAAGTGTATAAGATTATCAATAAATATTTTTGTAAGGTGAACATGCCATTTAATTTTTACAACTTTTTCACTTCTGTATGTGCTTTTAAAATGCGTAAATAATTGCAGTAAAATCGATAACAGCCCAAAACAGGCAAAAAAAAAAAAAAAAAAAAAAAAGAAGAAAGAAAGAAAAAAAGAAAGAAAGAAAAAAGAAAGAAAGAAAAAGAAAAAAAAGACAATAAAGGCAAATTAAAACTGACTTTCAACCCCAAATGTATGGAAACATTTCATTCCCATGTAACTTTTAAATACACCAACCCAGATAGAAAAGGCATTTTCCCTAACTTGCGGGCTCTGGTGATAGCCTTTGCGTTTTACAATGATATCATCAATCGAGTTATGTCGTTGTGTAAGTTTAGTCTTTCTAGTGCTATTAATCTAAATACTCGTTATATAATATAAATTCATAATAAAATAGGCATATCTTTTTGTACAATAGTTCTCTTGCTGTAACACGGATGGAAAATTAGAATCACAAATATAAAATGCTACAAAATTTAAAACTGACCATTATAAAACAACCTTTAATCGCAAGGATACTTTAGTATTTTATTTTCTAACATGATTCTCCGCCACATTAATTAATTTAACTGAAAATATAGAATAGAATGCATATAATACGAAAATATTGTAAAATACGTTTAGAAGAATGGAATAAAATGTATTATATTTTATAACATCTGCTTAGAGATATCTGACTATTGAAATTAAAACAAACTCAACCATAAAATAATAAAAGTCTACAAAAAATTTTAAGTACATCAATATAAAGTGAGGTCATGGGTCTCCCTCAAATGGAAAATGAGAGAGAAAAATGCCGCGCGTAAAGTTAGTATTTACATTTTTACTGAGAGCGTAAAATGATGTGTATAAAACTGATAACAATAACTACTAAACTATGTTAAGATGTTGAAAATGATGACCCTTAGCGGCAATACATTGCAGCATCTGCGTATGGGATTCCTGTATTTCATATAACTTTTCTTCTGTTTAAACACGGCGGTTCGGAACACTGTGAGATTCTGCCTCTCGTAACATTTTAACAAGTTGATGGATCAACATCACAACACAATTGCCAGGATATTTTCTTGCTAATCGCATTCATGAATTCACATATGTAACGTACATAAAACCAGTTCTTCAAGACTAAATTTATGTAATGGCATAACTAACGAAGAGCAATTAGCACAATTTCACAGAATGTCAGCACAGAGTAACACACAATCACCCGTTGACTAAGCCTCCTTCATACAAACTACAAGTCGCTACCTGCACATGCAGCATACAGCTTTGACGATTGGCTTCTGCCAGTGAACTACAAAGATTTTGATTAGAAAAGAGAACGAATAAAATTTGTGTCGATAAAAATAGTAACAAGTGTAAAAAATGACAAACCAAAAAGGTTTAAGAGGGCAAGAGGCCAGATTGAACTATATTGCAGAAGGAACAATATTAAAGGAGGCCTGTCAATAAGGGACAGAAGGCCCTCCCTCCAATGCCATAATTACATATTTACCATCTTTTCTTCCTTTGGTCAACTTTTAAGGCAAAAAAAAAAAAATGCATGAAAACAGCGATGTAACATCGATTAATTCTTAATTGTATCAGGGATTTATATTTATCTTACTCCAAGATGGTTTAGCCTTTCTCCTGCTTATTTCTGCGCTCTCTTGGGCCAGCATGAAGACAGCCCATAGCCAGCGCTCAATATTCTGTTTTTCTTAGGAACCAGATGTTCAGGAATTACTGATACCATGCTTTCGCACTTCGTTTGAAATTAGGTGGCTTCCTCACTGTTTGTCACAAGAAAATTTATCTTTACAGTGTCAACTGCTAAGTTACAAAAGAGTGTATCTTTTGTGGCAATGAATAAAGTTGACGTTTTATTGAAGACTCCATTTTCGCGTCTAAATTTAATTGAGGTTGGAAGTGAAACGATTTGGATCTCATCATCCGGAAGCTGTAGAAGCCTACTCAGCAAGATGGCACAAAATTAAAGTTTTTTATGGTTTCAAAAAACGTTTTGCCTGATAGCATGTGAAGTGATAAACGTATCTGTCTAAGGAATGAGATCAGATAATAAATAGAAAAGGCAGAATTAGTTACTGTACAGGCGAGTAAAACAACTATTACATACATATCACTATTTGTTGAAACAGGTGTGTCTTTGTTATAAAATTCTATATACACATTACATATATACTTTAGGTATGGATCATAGACTTGCTTAAATATGATACCAATTAGAAAGAGAAACAAATAATAGTAAAAAGAAGGCAATAATAATAATAATAATAATAATAATAATAATAATAATAATAATAATAAATACTTTTTAAATGTAAATAGCGATATTTACAGATATATGAATGGAAACATACTACATATTATTTATAAATGTACTAGTTAATGTGTTCTAACCAGCAAATAAACTCCTTTAGTTCGCGCTCTTTGGTTAGGAAAATGTCCATATTCAACAAATTAGTATGGTTATCAAACAGATCCCAATGTCAATGGATCTTTAATTGTCTTAATTTTTTTTTTCTGGAAACAGCGCATTCCTCACATGTTTCCTGAACGATCCGTGTAATTTTTCAGCCTTCCAACTTCACAGTCTAAACCAGACCATTCCTGATCTCGCCTTTCTCCCTAGAACGAATATATATGTATGCCTCTTTACCCCAGGTTAGTTCAATTTCATTCGAAAGGCTCAAGAGGACGTTTGTATTACACCCTGTCTCCATTTTCAGCCTGCTGATAGCCTCTAGCCTTATTCTAACCTTCTTCCACACATTTGTATTATTTTCATTGCCTCGTTGCCACATTGGACCCATGCCAATTGCTCTGAGTTCTTTTTCCATCTCTGCAGTTCGAAACGTTGGTGTTACATTTTGCATCTGGTGTCTATAGCATTTAATGTGAAGTGAACTGGTCTCCCTGAATTACGATATATCAGTTGGGGTAAACCCGTTGAAAGATACATAACATTAATTGCTGTTTCTGAATTGATTGCAGAAGACTTAAGACGTATTTTAACAGCCGAGTTCCAAATAAACCAGAAGTTTATAGCACAAGCACCATGATACCGCCACCGGTGGCCGAGGTCGTTTAGGCGCGAATCTGTGAGCGGAGGTCTGGGATTCGATTCCTACCAGGGCCGTCCTCCCTGACTGAGGCTGTTCTCAGGTTTACCTTAGTCCTCATAAATGGCAAATGCCGAGAAGGCCTGGAACGTTTCCTCCCTTAAAAACCCTTTTCCATTATATCATTTCATGTATCATCAATGCCCACCGCCTGTGGTGTCGCAGTAGTAAAAACGAGCGTTAAACGCTATTAAAAACCCGATTGCACTGCAGTTGAGGGAATGTCGGGGAGGAGTATAAATCTTGATAAAGAGACCTTCCTCCATACCATTTGGATGTCATCTAGTTATGCCCCTGGTTCACCTTTCTACAGGGGCCACGATCCGCCACTGAACTAGGTCATGCATTTAACTGTAAAGTGAGAATACTCATATTATTTAAATTAATTCCAGAGTATGGGGCTCTTCTAAACACCCTAGGAGGAATCTGAATTCGAACTCCGCACACTTGCCATTTCTGCTAAAGCGATTTCTGAAAATCTACTGCAGTCTTTTTCTCTAAAGAAGACAGCGCCTCTAAATTTAATAGCACATCCGATACTCAACTTTATTACAAAACTTTTCAACTCGAGCGAGCTGAGAGCGAATGTGGAAATTGAGTTTTCCAACTGGTTACGAAAAAAGGGGTCTGTATATACGTGTGTGGCTTTTTTGTTCCTACTTCGATGATTCAAATCGATTACTAGCAGGCAGGACAAAGACAACGATGGTATAAAAATGTTTTTTCCGTGGGCAACGGAATGATACCGGGTTATGATCTCTTTCCTCTTTAGCCATCTCTGTTCCACACATTTTCTCCCTTCGACATCCCGTAATTAGCTTTTGAATCATCCCCCCCTCTCTAGAACACAAACTCCGCAGGGTTACGCATGCCCATTTGTGGACTGGAGTAAGTAGCAAGCGTTATGCAAAGAGCGGAACTTTTTGTGCAAATATTTAATAAAGTCTTTCTCTGCAAACTTATTGTAATATTTTATGTATATATAGCCGAGAATGTAAATATTAACGCTTTGTACCATAATTTTACCAGGCATTCACCTCAACTGAGTTCAATTTTGGTCATGTAAACACAATTAATTAACCTATGGAAACATTAGTTGAAAAAACGATATCCACACAAAAGTATTTTTTCTCTTGTTAACGACTTATATAAAGTCATTAAATTATTCTTATAATATAGTTTTATCGGCGGAGGATTCGTTCTTTCGTAAAAACAAATTAAATATTTAAAACAATTGTATAAAAGTATTTGATAAATAAATGACTACAACAAATTCAGAAGCTATTATCAGTAATGAAAGATCATATTGCTTCATGGGGAAATTGGAATTATATATTTTTAAATTGTAATATGTTGCGAAGCTACGCGCTTGCATGAGAAAATGACGCACCGTTTAAAAGTTAGGCATTTCCTTCGTTACGAATGCACGCAAGGGAAAACGCAGCAAAGACTAACCTGCTCAAACACCAAAGACAACAAAACGTCAGCTTAAGAAAAATACTATATGCCCCATCCTCACCTCAGACAGACAGACTCTCGATGAACTCCAAACTCCCATACTCTTGCAAACATTGCAACACCGCTGCAAAAGAACATGCTAGAAAATAAGAACACATATAAACCATCAGATTAGTAACATCGGATCAGGTGAACGTTGCCAAGCACATTCTAAGCAACAAAGCAAAAACACCATCACCAAAAACTTCCGAGTGGAATTAAGTACCTAGTCTTAGACATTGTACAATAAAATTAAGTTTCCTTGTACATTATAATTAAGAATTAACTATTATCCTTAAAAAAACCTCCTAAAATACTTCCACCCCAAAGCCCAAAAATAAAAACCTCAACAGGAGCTGTTTCTTTTGGCTAAACAGTTGATCATGTAATGAGCTCTCTGTATAAAGGTAAAATAAACTATCAAAAAGCTGTAATAAAATGCAATGTAAAACCTGACAAACTACAAATTTTAACAGCTGCAGATAAAGAAAATCAATAAATAAAATCGCAAAGAACAAGCGTTGTTTCTCTTCTTTCGAGTGACAGGAAACTGGACGGCTCAAACCAAATCTCCTCAGGGACATCTATGGTTTAGAGGCTTGTTAATTGCTCAAAAATGTATTCCACGTACTAATAAAGTATTAAACATGAAAGAAACTTTTTAATTTGTTTATAATAATTATTAGTTAATTATTTAGAACAACGATGTGTTCAAATTAAAACTGTTAAACTCTGACTACATCCCCCTATGTCATGCCTACTAATGAGTTGGGTAATAAGCGAGTATAAGTTGTGTATATCTTATGCCCGTTTCCGACTTCTCGGTCACAAGTCGACGAGCAGCCCAGTACAAAGAAGAACGATGCAAGCATTGTCAATATCATGCAAAGAAAAACAGTTGAGAACAGCAAGGCAAATGCTGAGTGCTCTTCAGTTATACACCATGGTCGCAAAGAGGACATGCATCTGCTTCAGTCAGTCCAAATCTATACAAGTGACTCTGTTAAGTAGGCATGACATGTAGCAAGCCCAGAGCAGGCCACGTCAACTGACCTAGGAATTCTTTCCGACTTATTCAAAAGGAAGTTCTACTTGTCCCAGAAGTTTTCTCTCTAAAAAGGCTGAAGCGTTTAGATTTAATGGAGGATGCGGTGTGTATGTGTGATGACAGATAAATAGTAACGCGACAATATACAGAACTTCTGTGACAAATATATCTCTCAATGATAACACTTATTTTTGTTAAACAACCCATGTTCTCTGACACATCATTTTGAAGCTGTATATCCTCTTTATGTTATGCTTACTGGTTTCAAAATTAAACCACGTAACGCTCTGCTGTCTTTGCGTGTAATCGATACGTGAATGCACACGTCCATTGGGAATGGACTCTTGTTTTTCCTGAGTTGACTGGCAGATAAAATGTGCTACGGAATGGTTATAGGAAAAACGGCCACCTGACTTAAGGCCTATATATTTTTGGGAGCATGTTCAGTGTCGTGTACTCGAACCCAGTTGACGCAAAACGTTAATTGAATGAGTGCATAATGACTGCTTTTTGATCAAATGAACAAAGGCCTGAAGTACTTGTGCCAGGGACCGACAGGTACTGCTACAACGTTGTAATGAATGTAATCAGGATCATGACAAGATGACTTGAACATTTTTTATAATATGTCTCAAAGTTACTTGCAGAATAAATTAATAATATGTCATAATATGTCTCTAACACCTGTGTTTCCTTCGATGATAGGTTCATAAGTTTCCGGCCTCGCCGATAATGATTATCGCCTTCACAAAACCCTAATCTTGTGTCATATCTTTTCTGTTAAGTAAATAATTGCAGTTGTAACTTCGGCTCCGCTGTATTCAATTGTTCAGATATAGTTGCATAGAGAAAGCTATGTGTAGATGATTGCGACATGTTCAAAATGGAGTATCGAGCTGTTATTGATTTCTTCCCATAAGAAGGACTTACTCCAAATGAAATTATACATTAATTGGACGGTGTATATAGGGAAGCATCCCCTTCATATTATACCGCAAAAGAATGGGCCAAACTTTTTCGAATGGGTCGAGAAACCATTGAAGATGAAGAGCGTGCGCGTCGACTCTCTTACTCCTGAAAACATCACTCTTGTGAAAGGAGAACTTATGGAAGATCGGCGGTTCAAAGTTACAGAAATAGCAGGAAGGTTGGGTCTTTCTAAAACAACAGTCCTTCGAATTATTCATCAACATTTGAACACGAATAAGGTTAGTGCAAGATGGGTGCCTAGATTTCTTTCCTCAGTCCAAAAGCAGCAGTCATCTGTTGTCAGGCATTTTTTGAGCTCTGCCGTGGGAACCAGAGAGAAGTTTTGCAAACCACTGTTACAGAAGATGAAACTACGGTCCTCTACTATGATCATTTGTCCAAAAGAGAATCAATAGAATGGCGCAAATCTGGCGAAGCGTCTCGTCTAAAGGCCAAGGTCACTCAGTGAACCAAGAAGATCATAGCCACGATATTTTGGGACTGTGAAGGAATACTCTGCATTGACTTCAAGGAGAGGAACACCACAGTAAATGGGGAGTACTATGCTGCCTACTGCACAGACTACGCACTTCCATCAAAGAGAAAAGGCGAGGAATGCTGAGTGGTGGTGTGCGCCTAACCACGACAACGCCTGTGCACACAGCTCCCATTGCAAAGAAAGCAGTAAATAAATGTGGCTTCAAGGAGGTGGACCATCCACCCTACAGCCCAGATTTAGCTCCAAGTGACTACTCCCTCTTCTCAAATCTCAAGAAGCTTCGAGAAAGGAAATTTAAGTGTGACGAAGAAGTAATTGGATGCTGTTTATGCCCATTTTGCAGGCAAGACTTCCGACTATTTTGGAAAGGGGATATAAATGTTAATTCAGACTATTTTTGGGGGAGATACAAATGTTAATTCACAAATGTGAGAAGTGTATTGCAATAAAGGGTAACTATATTGAATATTGAAATGTAGTTTTTGTCTTTGTCATACCTAGTAAATGGTTACGTCGGAAACTTATGGACCTACCCTCGTATGCCTGCTAAATAATACCTCAGAGATTATTGGTCGATTAACAAAAGATGTTCCTCGTTGTGAGATATGCCTCTCCGAATTTGTCGCAGAGAACCTGACAGACCTTTACTAACACGTTATCAAAGTTTAATTAGCCTATTTCATTGTTAATGTCATTTTCCTTTCACTAATATTTTGAAATATATAATAAATAATTCAGAAATCATGGAATGAAATTGAAATTGTTGATATATTTTATAAACAATTAGTTTGAACAAAAATTAGGAAATTCACTTTAGTGTTTAATACCAGTTGTTACTACTGAGGCATAGGAAGTGAAATGACAAATTGGAAAGGATTGTTCTAGGGAAGAAAGCGTTCCAGGCCTAAATTTAGGGTACCTCTTCATACTTGTTATAGATACGGACTGAGAAAAAACTTTAAAAATACTCCTCAGGGAGGATTTGTCTGACGGGAATCGAGCATAAGAGCTTTCGTCTTCGTGTTGTTGAGAGGTTGCTGGAAGCAGACTATACAGGAGTTGCTGCGGTTCCAAACGTTCCAGTGATTTAAAAAGTAAACAGCAGACATTAAACACCTTCGGCACCTCTACTTACATGGTATATTGAGAAGAGAGCAGAGTTTTGGAAGAAAATCTATCAACAAGTGAAAAAAATCAAATAGAATTGGTCTATCCGAACTCGTTTATCAAATCTAGAACAAGATCAACGCAGAATATATATCCGCCTTCAGTATATAACAGCTAAAAACCGCTGGAAAAAGGACATGGCATTACACTTTTAGCTGGTTCCGAACGGACCAGCCGTTGATGCTCACGTTTAAAAATACCTTGAAAGAGTTTTATGATATTTTAGTGCAAACATACTCAGTACTGGTGGACAGTGAAAGAATTCTGTTGCGAAAGGATAATACAACATATATACCCCTCAAACAATAGAGAAAAATGCAGGAACTGAAAGCACTGAACTCCTATCACATCCGGCATAACGCACTAATTTTGTTCCCCCCCCCTTTTTAAGCATCTGTTCACATCCATGGTTCACTTTCTCCTGAGAAGAATTTTCCAGAGTACGGCAGAATTTTGAATTAACATCTGCAATATTAATATTGCAAAAAAATTAAGGTCTGATAGATTTTTTAATAGCTCTTGGAGAAGGTAAACGTATTCTTGAATAAAGTTTACAGGATGCATTAAAAAACCAAGCCCTATTTCATATCTCCTACATTAATAGAGATACAAAAGTATATTTTAGCAACAACTCACCCATTATTTTAATAAACTTTCGTTTGAAACAATTTGAATCACCAGAAAAAAGTTATTTTGGATGAGGAAGATAAATGGAACGCCCTATATATCACAAAAAGATTTGGTGTATGCAGCCTGGCAAAGTCCAAAGACGTTTTCATCTATCTTAAAACCTCCAAGGGTGGTAGAGGTCGTTAAGGCCTCGACTCGGAACGGGAGGTCTGGGATTCGATTCCCGCCGGGACCGTCCTCTCTGACTGAGGTTGTTTCCAGGTTTTCCTCAGTCCTCATAAATGGAAAATGCCGGGAAGGTACCCTAAACTTAGGTCTGGAACGTTTCCTTCTTTATAAAAAAATCCTTTTCCAATATATCATTTTATCTCATGTATTATCAGTGTCCACCACCTCTGGTACTTCAGTAGTGATAACGGGTGTTAAACACCATTCAAAAAATTAAAAATCTATTTTAAAACATTTGCTGGCTGAAATATAAATATTTCATAGAATTAATATGTTTTATTTATATCTTAACTTGTTCAGAGTATCCAAAAATTGCTGCAAGATGACGTCATATACTTAATGTAAGTCTACAAAAGCGAGTTTATCTAATTTATTTTCTATTGACTGATTAAGAATAAACGTAAATGGGTGGGAAATCTCTTTAAAGATAATTCCACTTCAGCCTACGTAAGCCCCCTGCTCCCTGGGCCGAGGATAATATTTTGTATGAGCAAATAACAGAAAAACACAATAAAAGTTTACAACTATTGAAAAAATATACTCCTCCTCTACATTGTACACATGCTGTAATTTACAACTAACTGATTCCTTTCCAAGAAGTTTTTACGAAACATTTTTTACATTTCTTATATTAATTGATTATACAATGATTATTAGCTTTTTCTGCTTGCATCCGTAAGCACACAGTTGTATTAATTAATATTATTTAGCTACTAATTCTCTATCAAACGTTGTATACCAACAGATGAATGAATGCATTTTATTTCAACAAGCAACATTACAGTTGCATTATACAACATTTATGGAGTGCTTGTTATTTAGCATCTATGAATTTAGCTCCCTAGTTGGTATACCCACAAATAGAAAGCTTGAGTGCAGATTTAATTAAACCTATGCTGGGATAGATTGAAAAGTTTAGGAAATTACTAAGGAGAACACTGGTAAATTTTGCTCTGCCAACAGTGGCGCCCTTCATTTGTTTTTGGTGTACTCCATTGCCTTATACTGTTTGTACACCAAGCCGGCTCATGGAACAATTATTCTGTCAGGAACAAAGAGCTGTGTGACAACACTCTTGTTGACTTGCACGTAGTTCGTCTTTTGAGTTCTACAATGAGGCAGGAAATTCTGTATATGCAAGAGGGTAACGAAAGACAAACATTTTGCAGCCGAGAAATCGATGTAGGTAGGAAATTGTACTCTTGTTACCTATGCAGCTATTATGAATAAAATATGCAGAAATCATAACTTTTCAATAGTTATTTGTGGTGCAAGTAGTATTTCATGTTGTGAGCAAATCTAGAACAAACTAAAACCCCTTTATTAATATTTGAATCACGCACTATTTTTAGACAATACTTTATGTTTATATATAAAATAGTAATTAAAAGTAAAGTTTTTCCAGTTATTCCGAAACGATCCTTCTTTCAAAAAGTTGTTTTCTAACTCTGGATAGTATTATTAACACAGTCCCAAAGCTCAGGAATTTATTTAGGTTAAAATAGGCTGGCAAAAAGCTATTTGAGATGCTGAAAGTAAATAATTGAAATAATCATATAAAAAGTGAAAACAGAATTGAATGAATAGTGATTAACGCCCGTTTTTGCCACAAAGGCACCACAGGCGATGGGAAGCGATGATACATGAGGTGAAATGATATATTGGGAAAGGATTTATTTTTTAAAGAAGGAATCATTCCAGGCCTAAGTTTAGGGTACTTCCCCGGCATTTGCCATTTATATTTATGAGGACTGAGGAAAACCTGGGAAAAACCTTAGTCAGGGAGGACGGTCCTGGGGGTATTCGAACCCAGACCTCCCGCTCACGAGTCCGTGTCTTACGGTGTGAAAACAGAAGGTAATATCACTCATTATTAATGAAAATATTTATTTAACTTACTAAATAATTTATTATTCGCATAGTTAAAGTACCTAAGCTTACTTTCTTGGTTACAAGCAACAAGAAGATGCTTTTTTAAGATAACAACTGTCATAGTCACCGCTTGCCAGAGAGAACATTTTTCATTATGGGAAAAGAACATTCTACTACAACTGAAGTGATTGGAGCACATTTAAAACAAGCTATTTCATACTAGTTACAACAGATCATTTACCTCTCAGGACATCATGGAAAAGCTCATCAAGTTTTGAATAGTACTGGCGAATGAGCAAAAGCTGCGCAGTAGTTTCTGGCCGAGTTCATTTTCTGTTTATGCGTTTATAGGGGAATCGGGTTAGTATCTCCCTTACTTCCTTACTGAACAATTGTAGGGACGGTTTATTGCACAGCTGTGTCGCTCTCGTCTTTCTCGCTTGTAATTGTTTGCTACATTTATACTGCTGAAAAGTTACCCCCACCACAAATTTCCTAGCATTGTCTCGCGCAGATCGTTTCAAGGTCATTCGCCAAGACAATGCAAAACTACAGTACTTCCCTCATTCTCTCTATTTCATGATATTCGTATGCTCGAGATAACCGTGAATTTCATTCACCAATGAAGGTTCTGTTCTTTAAAGAGTTTAAGAGAGTGGGTTGAGGAGAAACATTTTGGCTGCTTGAAAATAAATAAATGTATAACAATATTCTCAATAAATATTTTTGTGAGGTGAATATTCTATTGAATTTTTGTAACGTTTTTCACTTCGATATATTGCAGTTGTTTATGCGGTCTTTAAAATGTGTAAATAATCACAGAATTAATCCATAGCGATCCAATATAGATAAAAAAAAAGGTATAAACCCTAAAATAGGCAGCAGAAGTCAAAATATGCATAAAAAAGCAAAATAAAAAACGGGTCCAACCGCTCCCAAATATACGAAAACATATTCATTTATGTCAGAGTGTTAAATACTCACCCAGATAGAGGCATTTTGTTTAACTTCCAGGCTCTAGTTATTGCACAGCCTTTACATATTATATTGAACTGCTGTTTAAAATACAATATTCTCGCGTTGAAGAAGCTCTAGTATGCACAATGACATGATCAACTGCTGTTGTTCTTCCAACTCGACGTGATTCCAGTGTTGCCATCATGGTTATTTTGGTAAACAAATCTTAGGAATTAGTTTAAAATACCACCATTTGACTATGACTTTATTTCGTAATCGCAGTTAGCAACACTGGAAAGTTCTAAAAACGTGATAGTACCTACTAAATATTATAAGATGCAATTTCCAGTCTCAAAACTTTATGGAGTTTGAAAAGAATTCTGTAGTCGAATAGATAATTTAAAAATAATTGTTTTAATGCCCTTAATAGATAGACCGAGAGGTGAAATATTGGGTTGGCGTGTTTGAAACATGGCGTTTTTGTCAGATAAAACCCGTCTTGCGAGATAGCTGACACGGCTGTTCCTCATTCCTAAAGGAATGAGATGATATCTAGTTAACACGTAGCACCTATCTAAAATCTGTCTTAAGTGTTTCCTTTGCTCTTTGTTCAGAGAGACGGTGAAGATTCCTCCCCCTGATAGCTCTGAAAGCTCATAGATTCCGCCAAAACCGATGAACTAATTTAAACTGCTCTTAGTTTTAGGATCCAAAGTTTGTTTCTTTTCAGACTTCACTTTTCTTGATAGATTGTTTCTTTGTGCTGCTTTTGAACTTTGAGAAATAAAAACACACACTGGTTTCGTTATACCTTATATTTCCGATATATAAGGTGGACAAAAACCACAATTAAAGGTCTGTTAAGTTTGATATCCATCGAGTTCAATCAAACAAAATCGCATCATAATACAGTTGTTGTGATACATGTGGCTTATGGGGTGGCTTAACAATAATAGGGCATAATTAAAATAATAAAAACGTGACCTTCATTGTTGTAAGAATAAAAGATTATCGAAGTCGATAATGGAGTGCTAATTCCAAGTTCGTCTGGCGTGTGTGAATTATAAATTCCGTGCCGTTATTCAAATTCTTCATTTTTTCATTCTACTATTGTGGCGAATCTGTTGGCAGTGTGGTGAACTTGTCACAAACTGTAAATATGTGTTTAAAAATTGTGAGCGGTGATGGTTATTTTATTTTATTTATTTATTATTTTTTGCTTATTTTGGTGAAATGTAACCAAACATGGTAAAGGAAGTGCGTAATATTGCAAAAAATAGTATAAGTTTAAAGATAATCAATAAACCAAAGTGGCGCTGAAAATAAAAATGAAAATTGAATTTTAGATGCAACTCTTATTATGTCAGTTTATAAGTTTGTTATTCTTTACATCATAACCTGAACAGTTTTTAAGGTAATTGCAAAAACCTTTGTACACACAATCTTATTATTAAAATGAATAATATGAATATCAATCTTTAACTTATGTTAAATAGAACAACTTTTGTAAAATCTTATAATGGAAAAAAATTCCTACATTTGCACTGTACACGATTTCACTATTGTTACCTTTATAATTAACAAAGAATAATTCCGAAAAGTTCAAAATTTTAGAAATAAAATTGTAAATACTTTTAATGTAAGTCTAAAATAAAGATAATTTGAGAATGAATAATTTTAAAACTTCATAACATATGGAAATACATTTTAAATTATAATAAAGATCAGCTTTTATAAAATTAAATTCAAAAGATCATTTTAATAGCTAATATAGAAATGGGAAAAAAAATGTGAAAAATATATTACTTTTGAAATGGTAGAGTTCTACACCACGCACATCCCCAGGTAGTCATCTTAACTGAGTGAATATAAAATTTTATGAATATTAAAGTAATATTAAAAATGATTAGCATAGCATTTTAAGTGAGAAGAAAATTAGATCCTTTTAGAATTATACAAGGCGTCAGTTTGGCGAGCACCAAACTCTTTTAGTTGCAGAAAGAGCGGAAATAGGCCATAAATGCAGACACCCTCTTTCCTGCAAGAATCCCTGTGACCACGAAACTAGAGCTAGGTACCGTTAGTTGTAACTCGCACAAAGGGACTTCGACTTTTCACCCTCAAGGAATGCTGTTACGCAAACTTCTGGAAAACAAGAAACGGAAAACCGTTAAGGTATATTTTTCGCGCAAATAGAAGCTATCACCCCCCTCCCTCTAGCCAGAGGGACCGCGAAAAATATACCAACCAGAAGATTGCATAATACAAATTCATACACTACAGCCAATAACAACGTAGCATAATATTTTAAAAAAGTTGAACTAAAGTTAGAAAGCGTCATCACAAACCGACCAACCGCCAAGATATAAAAATTTCTGATTACGCCAGTCTGGGAGCAGTTTTGTGACGGTTTTGGGTGGGCAGTTTTGGAGGCAGTTTGAAGGCAGTTGAGTCGTGAGAGTTTTGAGGGCAGTGGAGTTGTGTACAGTTCTGTGGGCAGCTTGCGAGTTGAGAATTGTGGCGGCAATCAAAGTTCCTTATTGCAATAGAACAATATTTAAAATTAAATTTAACCCTGAGTGTAGGACGAACGTTTAATAAAATTTTTTCCTACAACGAACTGATTGTTTTTCAAACTTGTCCACGGGACATAGGCCTATTCAAATTTTCTTCTACCCGTGAGTTGGTTTTTCTTACCTTCCAAAAAATCCCCATTTTGATGTCTCACATAGCCGGAGCAGACGGAGACAAGGAGCAAGAGGAACAATAAGAAGATTTCCACAGCCAGCCGACCACCCTAAACCGACAACTTCTCATCTACTTCATCTCATCACCCATAAATTAATCATCATCGCATAGGGCACATAACAAAATATAATTACCAGACGCCATAACGTGTCTACAACAACTAAATTTACCTCAGCATATGACGCCCAACGTGTTCACTCCTTATTTACTACCGCACTTTTTAAGGGTCAAAGTTGCATACAGGTACTTAATTTTAGCACTAGTTCCTTAATATAACGTTTTAATTACTTCCATAAAATACAAACTAATTCTATTCTTTTTAAGATCCCCCAAAGCATGCCTATTTACTTTACTTTACTTTATTTTACTTTACTGAAACGAAATCTATTTTGTTTTATAAGAAATTAAATCAGTTTGAGCAAGTCACATATTTCTAACTTAATTTTCAGATGCGAATGGTTCTTAAAAGCTGTGTGCTCAATA
Source organism: Metallyticus violacea (assembly GCA_030762175.1). Classification (NCBI taxonomy): domain Eukaryota; kingdom Metazoa; phylum Arthropoda; class Insecta; order Mantodea; family Metallyticidae; genus Metallyticus; species Metallyticus violacea. Next base: position 51,739,994 of record CM060834.1, read on the forward strand.
ATTATTTACAGCTTTTTCAAGAGTAGAACTAAAACATGTGTCGCATGTTGCATTGATCTAAAAGTAAACAAATGAATAACAAAAGCAACCAAATGTCTGAGGAACTTAGGCTATTGTAGAAAATGTATAACTCTGCTCAAATCTGCAACTAGTAAACGAAGTATCAAAGGGAAAAGCGGGGGGGGGGGGGCAAAATTGTGTTTTTGTTTTCGTACTACTTTAATGTTTGGAATTTTCTGTTTATTTTGACATGAATTTTATTAATGTTCCTTGGTTATGTGTTTTTAATAAATTTTTAATTATGTCACTGCAGAAGTCTTATTTATTTACTTTAAATACTTTACGTGTTTATTTATTTTTATTTCGCGAGCACTTGTTCAGTTACAATTCTATATCTCAGGAACTATTGGCTCTAGAAGGTGCTGTGTTTGACTTGAACGATAGAAAAAGTTGTATTATATCATCCTTTGTTGTTTTACAATGCTGGAGGGTTAAAACTGGTGTTTCCCTAAAAAGTTAGTTTTCCTGTAAAACATTTTGACTGCAATTATTACAAAACTACCATTTTTATAACTTTCCTATTTATTTAGAATCTGTATAAACTATCCCTTTGAAACTTTTATCTCTTATTCGTGATATTATTTTTATGATGTAGATTTATTATGATAGAGGTAGCACAAAATGTGATAAAGTAAAAAAAATATAATGAGAAAAAAATAGAAAAAACTTAATGATTTATAATTTGCTTTAGAGTCATGGTATAGCAGTTTTTTTAATGGTGTTAACGCACGTTTTTACCACTGAGGCACCACAGGCGGTGTACATTGATTATACATGAGATGAAATCATATATTGGGAAAGGATTTTTTTAAAGGAAGGAAACGTTCCAGGCCTAAGTTTAGGGTACCTCCCCGGAATTTACCAGTTATGAGGACCGAGGAAAACCTGAAAAAAAACCTCAGTCAGGGAGGAAGGTCCTGGCGGTATTCGAACCCCAGACCTCCCGCTCACGAATCCGCGCATTAACGACTTCGGCCACCCGTGGCGGTGGGTGATATAGTAGTGAAAATAGGTCAACAAATATTTTAATTATGTGCACCTGTGTGCTGTGAAAGTTTCATTTCATTAGCTTTAATAGTCTTAAATTTAATGTTACATTTAATAAGTTTAACATTACAAGGATAGGCATTTCTATTCCCCTTAACAAAGCTGAAGCACTGTTTAGTACTGATGTTGCCGTCTTTGTGTTTAATGTCTGTTTTATTGATATAAGAAACAGATAAAGAAACGTTTTTAGACAGAAGAGATGAAACAAACAACAATTCGCAACAGTGCTGGTTCATATTAACGATGAGAAGGGGATGCAGTATAAAAATACCGAAGGAAGCTGTCAATATTTGAATACTTTCGCAATACCATCCCTATAAATAATTATTTCGTTGCCTAACAGCTGCGCAAACTCATGTAAACAGGTAGTGTGGTAATTGCTTAGCAGAACATGATAGAGCTCATCAAATTAATTTAATATCCCAATGTAAAAATTATTACAAGTACTTCAATAATTGCTTAGTGCCATGCTGTATGCTTATGACACAAAATGCCTACAGGCTACAGTTGAGAGCTCATAAAGTCGCTGGCTACAGTTAAGAGGTCATAAAGTCAAAAACACTGTGGTGTTTTAAATAATGGTTGCAGCTCTTCGCAGTCTCGTGTTTAAAAGTCGTAGATATTTCGCATGGCTATTCCATTACATTTTGGAGACCGTAAACGGGTTCTTCTCAACAGGCTATTCATGGTTCGACTTCCGATAGGCTCAGAATTAACTCATTGCAGACAATTTGCCTAAGATTTAAGAAAGCAATCTAAACATGTACCATGGTTTATCTGTGGTACACATTAGATGTCGCATTTAGAAACATCTCACAAAACAATAGATAAATTTTCTTAATTTTTTACAATATGTACAATTGTGCCATTATATTATTATATTTGACACTTATGCCACTTATATTATTATATTTGTCATAATTATTTATATATTATTTTATTGAATTCTGAACAGAAATGTTTGAAAATAATTATATAACATGATTAGTACATATATAAATGAATTTTATGTTTTTAGGTAGTTACTAACGAATTATTATTATTATTATTATTATTATTATTAGTTTGTAATAAACTTTAACCTACGCTTTTAGTATAAATACAAATATTAAAATAACGATACTAGTAGCTTTACGAGTAATTTTCAACTCTATTTTCCTGTTGCGGCTGCACTTCCCATAAGCCCAGGCGGTCCGTTACTCAAATAACCTCCCTATAGATATAGGCATCATTAATATGGAATAAACACATGCATTATTTATGAACATAGCTGTCAATTAAATGTTTTGATTTGAAATTTATTTATAAACTGTCTCGCTATGAATTTATATTCAGACACCCCATAAGCACATATCACTTATAAGGGACATGTAAGGATAGCCAATGGAGCTAAATAGAAAAATGTAACTCGTGGATATTTTTAATCTAATAATGTCACGAAATTTTGTGCACATGTAACACGTGAAGAACGGAATTGAACTCTGTAGCCTGCGATAATTGAGTATCGTTAAAAAGTACGGTACATTTCTATGAAATGGCACGAAAGGTTGTTAAGTGACATTATAATTGGCAAGTATTATGTGTGTATATGACAAAGCTTTAACCAGATGAAACACGTAGATAACATTCGACCACTGTCGAATCAGCTATAAAAATGACAGCGGTGGCAGTCGCATGCACTGATAAAACACTGGACCGCGCAGATCAAACCGGACGACTTTTGGGACTGTGCACCAGCGTTGGAGGTTATTTATTTTTGGATATATGAGTTTAAACGTGACGTCGCAGATGAAGCGATTATGAATGCATAATGGAAAATGTCTGACAACGGTGTTTCATTTCGTCAACGTGCTGTCATTGAATGCCTTGCTAAAAGAAAAATTTACCACGAACATTTATCTACGTTCGCATGTATACGAATCTCAGAAATGTTAAAAATGGGTGAAGCACAGTGTCCATTGAAACACGCCGTGATTATAAACATATTTAGTATTGCTCTCAATAGTCATACGTGTTTACATTAGAAATGAAACTCATACATTGTAGTACTTACCTCACAAGACACTTGATATGTATTCCTCGCGCGTATCACGTTGCTGACATCACGACAATATTCCCACACGCACTCCAATATATCATGAAATCTCAGATGATACGTAGGTTCATAGACACGGTGGATTTAGGAATGTTATAATTACTACCTCTACGTGTGGACTTTTTAGTACTTCGTATAAACTTCTCCCGCACACGTTCCACAGCTTTAACAAAGTAACAAATGACAAGCGAAAGAACGGCAACCAAAACAGTGTTTTTCTTTTCTTTCGCTTATGGTGCCATCTATTGTTTCTGCGGCAATTACCTTTTCGCAATTCTTTAAGGTGTTCTATCTAATGGCATAGATATACATTTCGTAATACACATTGGTATGAAATTATAATATTTAATAATCATGGAGCGATTCTGTGGAGGAAATGTATTTAAAATAGGGAAATGCGAGCACTCAATATAACCTTCATAGCCTGGGACAACCTTAAATGAACGTCACAAAAATGTTGGTAATACATTAAGGGCCCAGTTGTATAAAGAATTCATTTCAGTTTAGGGATTAAAATTAACCATCAGTTATACTTAACGTGGAAATTTTGGTTGTATAAACATTAATCTAAGATTATTTGTCTTAACCTAAAAGTAAATCTAACTGGCGAAATTTCACAAGTTAAAGCAATAACTAGAGCTTAGAAATTGTTAAATAAAACATTTCCACGATAAGAAGCGTAACAACCTCTTTGTAAATAAAATGCTGAGTCACATTTATTTTAATTTCATGTAGGTAAAGTTTCTTCAATGTTTCACTTTTTATTGCCGCGTAATAACAATAGCGTTGCGTTCGATTGTAGGTTATGTTAGGGGTAACCTTACAAGCAATATATTGTACATATTTTTGATTATTCCGACATCTCATCCGATGAAAATTTCACCGTGAGAAAAACAATCCGTTCCTAGAACTGAATAACTAACAATTCAAAATGCAATTTCACTTACCAAAAGATGTCGAAGAACTAGAAGAGATGTTACGTCCCCGATTACAATCATAAACTAAGCGAAATCATGCTTTTAAGATTCTATGCGACAGGAGGCCTCCAAATAATTATTGGAGGTACATTAGAGTGGAGAAAGGAACGGCTAGTAGAAGCATTCATAAAGCTACTATAGCAATAGCAGCTGTGAGACCTCAGTTCAATAAAGTACCAACTGAAGGGGGTGGAGTAATGAAATTGATGCCAGGCTTCTATACATTCGCAACTTTCCTGGAGTTTTAGGTGTCCCCCCCCCCCCACACACATACACTCATTATATCTTTGGAGGCTATAATGCAGAAGTCTTCAGAACAGAACTATTATCCTCTTTGGCAATTTCTCCCCATGTACGTTCTTTACATTATTGTTCTATTTCAAGTATTCCCTAATGTTTTAGCATCAGATGAATAATAATGTGCTTTTCACGTTTGCTCAAATTTGTCGCTGGCATTTGCCTCGACTTTTCCTTATCCATGTTTAAAGACATATTTAAGAAAAAACATGTCCAGGAGGTGGGGAAAACGGAATAATTATTGCTTTTCTTATGTTGAACAGTTGAACATCAACTGAATTTTCCTATTATTTTGCTATGTTGCCATAGGTTTGACGGTTACTGCAAACTCGAGGTTATGTAGTCAGAGGTTATTTTTATGCAACAGAAATGATGACTAGCCTCTAGTTACTTTTTAAATTACAGTTAAAAGTTATCTCCAATTTGCAACTTTTATACTATTGACCCTAAGAAAGACAAGAGTGTAACTGCAATAAAGTTTAGAAGTTCTGCTTAATACCGTCACTTCTAGGTACCCAAGCGGAAGAGATGCATTTTTACTTACTGTTGTGAGGCGACGAAACCGTGTGTCATCAGCTGCGGAGATCTGTTATGTAGAGGGGCGCATTGGGCGAATCATTGGATTTGATTGGTAGGGACATGCGAAAAATATTCGGCTCTTTAGCCGTGATCAAAGGTTGACCTATTTGCCTATGCCTCCAATGGGAGCATCTCCGGGAGGAAGGGAAGTGACAAAACAGACTCCAGATGGTGAGGCACGAAGGTAGACGGGACTGCCAACATTATTTAATATAGACCACCCCGACGTCGGACCAACCCCATTCTAAATAGTTCGAATTTCACCACTTCCACACCAGTCACCTAGAGAGAAACGCTTATAAAGAGCAAGCATCTTAACACCGCGCACAGCACCATCCCACCTCGTACGGCACATTCTATCTTGTGACGGAACCAACGGAAGTAAAGGAAGTGAAATGGAAGAGCGAAAACTCGTGGAAATGAAATATCTATCTCAGAATTCGCTCAAGCTACGGGGGAGAGAAAAAGAAGATCAAATTGACAGGCCCCCAAGGGATTTGAACCCACATATAATTAATGTTTCTCGTAGTGTCCAGACGCTGTACAGATTCCGTTAGTGGACTTTGATTACTGTCCTTTTGGTGTGTATTTTCAAAAATTACTCCAAGCAGCCCTTATTCGTCGTCGAAGCTCAGTGTCTTTTTTCCCTGTCGAACTGCTTGGCCGAAATAGGGATATTAATTGCAGTGTTGTGTCGCTGAATCATCCATCGATGAGCTCATTTACAAACCTATTTATTCATCTAGATGCACATAGAGAGTTTTGGGGAAATGTGATTATCTAATAGTAGTATTTTAAAATAGTTTATCCCACCTTGTAAAGAAGTAATAATCAGTCGGTATAACACTCGAGGCAAGCTTTCCTGGAAACGTACGTGAAAACAAGCGACATTTCAATTGTTGCATGCACATAATGGAGCTTATGGACAAGAGACTCTTCCTACTACTTCCTCTCACCTCTCCCGTTTAAATATTCCACAAACTTACCGAGAATTTGATTTGCAATGAATATGCAAACTAAGTCCCCTATAGATAAAAAAGTAAATGGAAACATCAGTCCAGATAAGGAGATCACCCCGTATTGAAACAAACTTCTGGGGCTGAAACGTCCATAGGACATCGCTGCGTGTGGAGATGATGAAAGTTTTATGGTTATGGTACACTTGAAGGGTTTTTAAACCCATGGGTATCTGAACTCAATCTGTAGGGATGAATGAAATGAATTAATGATGGCGCGAATGTACTAGAGTCCTTGGTGTCTTAAATATGTCTAGAATTCGCCTTCTCAAAGCAAGGAAAATTCCGAAGAAGCAGAAGAAGAAGAAGAAGAAGAAATAAAGCGTTATCAGACAGCTTTACCTGATCAGAAATCGAACCCAGGACTGCAGATTAATAATCGCAAAAGCTACCATTAGACCACGGATTGACCGATAGTTTATGTTAGGGCTTGAAAACTAAACAAATAATAATTAGAAATTAAATGTTTAAATGTTTGGAGTAACGGAAACTATCACCTCCTAGAGCCGCCGCCCTGGTGCATGTGTGTCTTACGGCGGCTGGCACGGAGTTTTAACTTATAGAACTCCGTACCAGAAGATGCACTTAATTTTTTCATTAATAAATATATCTATAAAACGTTACTCGTTACTTTCGGGACAATAATTTGAACATATTCTATTAAGCACGTACCTAAAACATTCTTTGTTAATAAAACCCGGTTGGCGTTTATGTTTACGATGAAACAGATAAAAGCAACATGCATTATGCTAATGAAAATCGAACACTAACCACCTGCAGGGTATGAACTACATACAGCATGCTTTCCGTTACCGCTCTCCACTTATGTAATATTAAGACGCACAGCACCGCTCTTGTATTGATCCACATATGGGCAACCCCCCTCCACGTTTTCTTTCCTTCCTTGCTCCAGCTTGAATTACGATGCTTGTTTGTCATGGTGACGCATTATCGCGTCACTGTAGTGCCTTCCGATCGCACGGCGTCTCAATAACACCTTGCAAAGAGAACCGCCAGTTCTCCTGCTACAAAATTCCCGGTAATGGTGAAGTAGTGCTATAAAATGTAGACCTTACTTACGTAATGATGTAGCCTTTTGTTTATGAATGCTAATCAGGAGAGTTCTAGCAATGTTCTTAAGCAACAAAAAATGCAAAAAGAGTACAGCAGTTGTACTAGCCTCGCGAAGAAATTACTGTGTTATATTCGTAACAGTACATGGCTTTACAAAATGATTATCGGGGTTTCAAAAAAGCACTGCACTAATACAATTGAGATAGGAACACGAATTTTATTTTATTGCATATAAACAAAAACTTGCTTATGCAATCTTAGCATTAAAACATGGTTTTTATGAGCTATAAACTGTGCACAATGAATCTAATGCTGGCACTGGTTTCAGAAGAGGTTACCTAGCAAATAGTATTCCATGAATTTATCACCGCTTTCACAACACATTTCAAACAAGTACCTGTATGAGAAAGCTAAAATCAAACATTCAAACACGAAAATCATTGTATTAAACAAATGCTTTGAAAAATACAACAACAATGTAAGTTATTAATTATCATGAATTACTTCCAATATCTTAGAAATATTGAAAATGCAATTAATCCTATCACAATTTGTTAACTGCAATCTCTATGATACTAACAGAAAACTTCCTTAACCTTACTAAATTAATTTTACATCTATAACATATACTTTGCTTGTAAGTATTAAAAGTACAATCATTTACATTAGAAAATATTATTCCTGAGCCACTACTGAAATCCACTTCATTAACATTTCGCCTTCCTACTATTATTTTTAATGAACATTTATGTTTCGCCTTCAAATTGATACCCCTATGCTTACAAATCTTCGAATGGAAAAAAATAATCTAAGAATCTAAATTTTAAATTAGTTACCATATTAATATACAATAAGCATTATATTATAAATTACCAGCAATGAAAAATATGCCAACAACATTTTTTTCATTAGTTGAACTATATATTTCTCTTTTCTCCATGCATAGAACATGTCATGTTCCTTTTCGCATACACCTTTCTATTTTTGAGGAATTAACAAACCATTAGCTACCCCTACCTTCCTTTATAATTTATTTTGGAATATTTTCAACATTTTGATGTTGCGGAATTAACATCTATTTCCATTTGAATTCTTCAAAACAAAAACCATAACTTCGTCATAGAAACTACTAAAAACCATGAAAGATACGTCATATCTATTACGCCATAATATTACGTTTTGCAATTTTTTAATATTTTTTAAAAACATTTCAAAGTTAAGATTGCATAAAACGTTGCATGCAACAGGTGTATAATCTCTATTCTGGGCACTCGAGAAAATTAGCGCGTTCACTTCCGCTCACGCGCTAAACATGTCACATTTACCAAGATTACACACTAGTCGCACAAATAGCTATTATATGTATTATAAATAATTTATGTGTGCATAATTTTGTCACTGCAGATATCACTACGATAGTTTCTTGCAACATAAACAGCAATGTTCCACGGTGATGTTTTGAAAGGGGGTTTCCAATACAACCATTAAGTAACCTCACAGAGAAGAAGAAGAAAATTACCAAGGTTGACCTAAGTGGAAAAGATAGGAGCTTCGTCGGTGCCAGATTTAGTCCATTGCTGAGTAAAGTGTTGTTTAAAAATTTCCTGGATGGAAACGAGTTGGATCTCTATCTTATTCCGTATGAAATCACCCGTGTTCTCATTTATCTGTGGTAGCAGACATTCAATGATCACATCCACACTAAGTCAGCATTCACTGTCCTTTCGGTAAAGAAAAAAATGGCATTGGAAACAGCACAGAACACGTAAATTATCGGAGAGTGCCGCTTATGTTCAACGTAAAAATGGTAAATTTTCTATTCTCCATTTGCGAATGTTACTTTTCCAATTAAATGAAAGGTTGATTCATCTCCAAAACTTGATTGGTTACTACCTGGTGCAGAGCGATCCAAAAAGAAATCTCATACGAGGTGTTAAAACTTGATGCACTTTAAGGCAACAATACTTCATTCTTAAACTGTGGTTTGCGATATGCCCAGTTCCCTGATGTTCCTTCCAGTTGGTAAGCTTGTCTAATCTGGTTCACTGTTTCCTCCAACAAAGAGGGAGGCCCGGTGTGTCCCCCCCCCCTTATACAAGCACCCCGTCCCCACAAACTGTATATGCAAACTTTTGATCTTTTCCAAATTCTGCGCTGAAGCGGCTCTGGACAATGGTAACGGACCGAAGCGGCTTTTCCTTGCTGCTCAACGCCATATTGCAAACGCTGACACCTGGCGGGAACAATGCAAGTATTGAATGGTGTGTTGCAAAGATCCAAAAGTTGAGAGTTTCTGTATATATGCAACATAATTGTCGCATACCCATAAGAAATATATATATTCCGACAATCTTTTTGGAAAACCCTACTTGGAATAGATTTGCTAGACAATTGATTAAAACTGAACATTTAAGTATTTTCTGTTTAAGCACCGAATGGGATTTATACCTGCCGAAATCCGTCGCTTTATTCTGGATGGAAACAATAGCCTTCAATGAGCAAGCAAACAGATCCTACTCTTGAAGAGATGAACGCCATAAAAACTCAGCTAAATAACTGTTAAATGACCCCTTTGCACTACTCCAAAAACGCTGTATGCATGCAGTTTCGGATATACCTTTACAAGAAAAAAAAAAAAATATCCACATAAAGATATGTCCAGAAATCCTTAGTTTTTACTTTAACTTTTCAATGTGCAATCTAAGAACCCGAAAATTTTGAAAGTCATTTTGATAAGTGATCGAATGATATTGTTGATGCAAGCTTGCATACTTATATGACAAAGTATTATTTGCAAAATGCAGCATTGGCACTATTGGAGGTTAGCCATTAATGTGATTAGGTAATAATACTATAAAAGATGTGAGAAATAGTCATTTTAACTCTGGCGTATACTTTCATGAATAACGAAAACTATGGATTTCCGAACATATGTTTATTTGGACTTTCATTTTCTTGTTTTGGTAAACCTTCATTAATAACTCATAAAACTAATAATTCCTGCACGTATGCATATTTTTCTTGTTTTGGTAAACTTTCATCAATAACTAATAACTCATAAAACTAATAATTTATGGACATTAGTTTATATGGATTGTTTTTTCTTGTTTGGGTGTGAGAAACCTACCCCAAAGTTGCAAAGTATTTCCGAAACACTCTGTATACACCCGAATTGGGTCACAAATTTACAAGTATTGTTCACATGGTTGGCCAGAATTTTTTCCTTATATGTATACTTAGGTTTTCCGTCCAATTTTCTGCCAGTATTCAAATTTGCTGGCAATACCAATGCTTGGATTTAGAGGGAAACACTCTGAACATGTGCGTTTTACATCCCCAAGACATCGAATCGCCTTCCTCCAGGAAATGTTACCAAGAACCAAAAAGAAACCATAGTGAGAAGGCGGAATATCTGGAATGTTATCTAGGTGAGGCAACAATTCTATTCAGTCCAATTTCCAGTTTTTGTTGGCTAAATCTTGCGATGACGAAGGCATTGTCTAGCGTACTTTCTGTTTATTAAAGCCATGCACCGTAGTGCTAAAACGTTGTAAACCTTATGCAGTTGCTCACAGTACTTTGATATTAGCTAGAAATGGACAACTTTTGCCAAAAACGACTAATTAAGGTAATTTTACACAGAACAGTCGTTGTTTTATCTTCTCAAATTTACGTAACAAGAGCCATTTTACATCACATCTAATGCAGAAGCTACTGAATTGCAAATCCTGATTCTTAATGTTCTAAGCATTAATGCCACCTGTATACAATTTTTGGTTTGACGAGAAATATACTGACGGCATCGCTGGAAACAGAGACCTCCAAATTTGCAGTTGGTTGAGAGCTGCATTAACCAGCTGTGCCGTGGACTACAGAGTGAACGAATTATACCACAAAAGCAGGGTATGCTGCGGTACAGTATATTTGTCAGGGGAGAGCAGGTTCTGCACCAGTTCGCCTGTTCATGATGGCGACAAGAGACATATTCTGATTTCAATGAGCCAAGAATAAAAGTGCATGATACTTTTACTGTACTAATACCAATTTCCATAAAACTTGATTTTATAACATCGTCTGTTCATAAACTTTAAGTATAAAGCTGCGGATTTAGCACATTGTAACTGAACTTGCAAATGAAGAAAGGAATATTGCAACGGAAGCAATATGAGCATGAAGTGTGAAGTTTTTTGATAAGCCTTATGCTTATAAATTTCTTTGGAAGGTCAAAGAAGCTCTGGGAGACCTTTGCTTTCAATAACAGTTGAATCCAAAGAACTTTAGCTGACCAGCGAGAGAAATATCCAGAAATGATGCTGCAGGTGGAGAGCGACATCTTCCAAGGTTTTGTAAAGACGTTATAGGCATGCCAAAGGGCTATATTTGAAGTACATGTTATGCCAGAAGTAACCCAAACAAATTTAGCGTAAAACAATAATGTCATAATAGTTAACTGAAAGTATGAAATAATTTATTTTCCACTATTTATAACGTTAATGGAAACATAAAGAATTGTTTGTTGAGTATTTAAAGTCATGCAAAGTTTTATACAGAATATACCTGCGACTATGTTAGAAACGTTTAGATTAATATGATAAACTGTCATTGGAAAATGTTTGCTTGATTATTATAGTCTTGTATATCTAGTGAATGTTTTCTATAGTATATTAATACACCACTGTTTCTATTCTAAATTTATTTAAGTAGCACAGGGTAATTTGTTTTTCTTAATATCATTACTTTCTCATGAATTCGACAGCACATGTGGCAGCAACATGACGATGCACCCACACACTTCCCTCATAACGTACATAATGTCGGTCCTGGTGGTGTAGTGGTTACTATACTTGCCTCCTAATCCCAAGATCGCGGGTTTGATCCCGGCCAGGACCGATGAATTTTTTCAGGCGTAAAAATCCTAAGTATGGCTTCCTTCGGAAGGGAAGTAAAGCCATGGGTCCCGTGTCGTATATTTGCTGCACGAAAAAGAACCTCAAGCCTGAAAGAGAGGTCTCTGAGCAAAATTTGTAGGCCGTTTCACGCCCTGAGTTGAATGGAACGCTGATGACCTGAGATGTTAAAGAGCGCCCTTAAATAAATAAAACAAAAAAAATCGTACATAATTTAATAAAGGCATTAAGGGCTGGAGCGGGAGGAATGGGGTTAGATTCTCATCAGGATCGTTCTCCCTGACAGGTTTTTTTTCAGGTTTTCCTCAGTACCCATAAATGGCAAATGTCGGGGAGGCTCCTAAACGTAGGGCTGGTACGCTTCCTTCCCCCTCCAAAAGATCCCTTCCCATTTTATCATTTCATCTCATGTATCTTCGGTGCCCACCGTCTGTGACGTCTCAGTAGTTAAAACAGACGTTAAACATTAGAAAAAGCACATAATCATAGATCCTGTATTTGAGCAAATCGAACTAAAATTACAAAAATTTGAGAAATATCTAGATTCTTGTGCAAATTTACGCATTTGGAAAATTCTTTAATATAAGTTACAACAATTATTTTCAAGTAAATGAATGCCTACACAGTATAGAAGACGTGAATTTATTAGAATGCATTTATTTAATAGTTAATGCAAGTGAATTAAACAATTCAATACCAACGTTACTTTATTTCGGTGAAAAGCAACACTCAATTTGTTTTCATGTTGCTCACCTCACAAAATAGATAACATAGTTGCCTATTTTGAAACAAACCAGATGACAAACCATAACCTTCGCTATCACACACGTTTTGAGAGATGAGGACCCCTTATCAGCTTTTATACGCCATATCTCTGCCTAAAGTTAATACAATGCAAGCAACACAAGCGAACGGCGTATTTTATGGTGCTTTGAGATATGCACCCTGTTCCTGTGCATAATATGTGCGAAATGTGCTGGTTAACATTCTCTGCATTCTCACCGCAGTGTATAGTTAACTTCTGCAGAGCTGCACTCATCTCTCCGTTTGATAATATTAAGTACACCCTCAACATTTCGCAGTTCTAACACTGGAACTTTACAAACGGAAAGAAGCGATTTCTGTTGTCGCAGCGTTGGCTAAATTAATTTCCTTAACTCCATTTCCTATCGTCTCGAGGAACCTCGTCTGTCTGCCTGTAAAGTTAATTTAATAAGTTTCTCTGCTAGTAATGTTGACTCTTAACTGAAATTTTCCAATTTAGCTTGGTAATGCCTATGAATTGTTCTATTATTTCACAATGTCAAGACATTTCTTAGCTAGAAATATCAATCACAGCATATTAAGAACCTAAGAAATCACCAATCGTTTATCCAGGTTATCTCAGTTCTTTTGTTTCAAAATAATACAGAGGGTACATAAGTATATATTAAGTATTTTGAGATAGGGAACCTGTATTTGAAAATGTTGAAATCTTGAATAAGATTTAAGTTTAAGGAACGCTTTGATACCTACCTATATAAACAACATTCACTCCATAACAACTGTGCGAGTGACATCAACTCCAACACACGCAAGACATTTATAAAACTCTCCAGGTCTGCTATTCAATACGAGGGTTACCTTTTAAGTATTTTGCAAACGACCATTAGGTGGCTCTATTGAAATATGTTATTACTATGTTCGGAACAATTGACATTTGTTATTATGAAAATAGTAGTAGCTTAGAAATGACTAGTAGTTTGTTTACAGTGAGTGTTTAAACAAAGCAGTTTTGAGAGAAAAAATGGAAAATTCCCATGAAGGTTTCGTTGAGTAATTTTTTATGATTTTAGTAAAAGCCTAACTCAACAGCAATGCATAGAATCGCTTCGTTCCACTTTTGGTAATGAAGCACCATCAGGAAAAAAAAACTGTTTACATTTGGTTGCAAAATTTCGTCGTGACCGTGCGTTCGTCAATGATGAATTTCGTGAAGATCGACCAAAATCGGCTGTCATTCTAAAAAACATTGATGCTGTGCGTAACATGATTGCAGAAGATCGGCATGTGACTTACAGTGAGACAGAGGCATCCTTTAGCATATCGATGACTGCAGTGCATTCGATTTTGTATGAACATTTAGCTGTGAAAAAGATCTGTTCCCGATGAATTCCGCATAATTTGACGGAAACGGGGGGAAAAAAAACCCCGTTCATGTTAATTAGTATAATGAAATACTCAAAAAAATTCCACTGCTGCAAAATCCGGATGCTGCATCGTAACAGGTGACGAAACTTGGATATATAGAAACATTCCACTGTTTGTGTGTTCCAAAATGAACCAAATCCCACAAAAGTTGTATGTTCACGAAGTTCTTCCAAGAAAAGTATTTTTCTTCGGTTGTACTGAACATGTCTATTTATTCCTTTAGCGGATCGATGAACTCTTAAAGCTGAATGTTATACAACAAGTTGTTTTCTAGAAGTCATGACGAAATCAGGAAAAACAACCGTAAACTTCGCAGCATTCATGACAATGCCAGCTCTCACGCAGTACGTCCAATTTTTTTTTTGAAGAATGAAAATATCGAATTAATATCTCATTGCCAGCATTCGCATATTTATCGCCTAACGATTTCTTTTTATTCCCGAATGTCTACCCAAAAACATTGATATTAACCATCTCAAGAAGGTGTTGAAGCCTCTGTACACTTCGTCACTGTTCGATAGCCCTTTCCCAATATATCATTTAGTGTACCACTAGTGGTCACCGCCTCAGTAGTAAAAACGGGCGTTAAACACTATTTAAAAAAAAAAACTGTTCGAACCAAAGGCTCTCAAATAGGGCAGAATGTCGACTGCCGATTTACCACACAGTGGGCACCCTGTGGAATTAGAACAACAAAAATGAATTGCAGCAAAAATGGTGCACCGCATTTCACGGGAGGATCTGAACACGCTGAAAATGTGTGCTAAGGGGATGGCACATCAGTTAAGTAAGATACAGAAGTGAACTCGCTACGAAACATGTCGCGTCAATCTGGCGAGATTTCACGAAGAAGAAGGGGGTGTCATGAATTGCATCATTGCAATTGATGAAACGTGGGCAAGGGCTCATGAACCAGAACTCAAGTGACCAGTGAATGGCGTCATCCTGGGTTACCACGCAAATACAGATTTCTCCAAACTCCATCAGCAATAAAAGCCATGGTCATTCAAGTCTAAGGCAGTCAAGGAATGCTTGTGTGTCATTCATTGCATGGGGGGACCACTGTTAATTGCTCAATGTGTCACAATAACGCCGTGCCGTACGCACCAAACGCCAAGAACTTTTGAACACCACCATTATTCTCCGCGATAACCGACATCTCATACAGCCGACAGTATCAAGTGTCTTTTACAGCGGTGGGGATGGGAAATTCTCCACATCCGAAATATTCGCTCGATTCAGTCCCTGTGGATATGATCTCATTCTCAAAGTGAAGGAGCCATTGCAGGGAAAAGTTTTGCTAACAAAGAGAACATTTTGAGAGCATTTCGACGCAAGTTGACTCACGTGTAGCAAATAGTATTCAGCATCTTCCCCATCGATGCACTTGCAGACTATTCCAAAGGCTGCTAAACACCATGGATTACCTGAGAGACTCATCCTGTGGCGGATCTGCAACCTTGCGGAAGTAGTTGGTGTAGCTCGTGCGATATTACTGTGTTTTGCTTCTTCCTTCTGAGGGCACCTACAAATATTATATACTATATACTTTTAATCGTATATCTTAGATTTTTTGTGTTGTCCCTTGTTCGTGAGAAAAAAAAAATAGTTGCATTGACTTATCCCTGGTATATTAACAGCAAAACTATATTGGTATAATGTTGCGATTTTACACTTACCGTATAATCTAAGCTGTGGATTCATGGCACTATTAATTTTTATTCAAGTTGAAAGCGCTCTTTTTTCATGCAATAATCTTGGTTAAGGTTTTTTGTAATGCAGAAAATCTGAATGCCACTAGACTTTAGCGTCGCCGCAACCCTTTGCCCATTGATAACAGTATATTTCCATACGTGTCAGATGGCGTAAGAAACTAAAGGCATGCGAATTGCACAGTGCATAAAGAGCGATCTTTATAACTGTCATATAATCTCACTAACATAATAACATTTAAAGTCTACAGCAATCGCAGTCTAACGTTTTAATATCAACAGTAAAATGGAATGCCTTTGTCCGATAAATATACATAATGCAACGAATTTATGTGGGAAGTAACTAGGGCGTGTTTGGTTTACCTAACAAAAAAAAATTATGAACATATATCCTGTGTTCGCCTATTCATTTATGTATGGTGTGTATAGAGTGTGGTAGGTACAAACATCAGCGTCCCATTTTGATAAGCCCTATAAAGTGATAAACAAATACATATTAAAATGTGTGAGGTTAACAAGTCTAGGGTACAAATAGAAGAAACACTCTTGTATATTTCAAGATTTCTTTTCACATATAAGAACTTCATTCTCGCATACTATTGGATCATCCAGAACTTCATCAGCCGATAAACTAGCGCTCGAAGACAGTCGGGCGGACGGACCGACTCAGCGAACGGCTACGTTGGCCTTCGTTTCCACCGTCCTCTATCAGTGTCGTTTGAACAGTGATAGAAACAACACATGTTTAATCCCAGAGAAAAGTGTGCTAAGATTACTAAATGACAAATATCAGGTCTGATTATTCTATTCCACAACAGATGTGTATATGTCTGCTTGTACTATAAAGAGATTACTTGAAGATAAATTTCAAGGTGATTCAGCTTCAAGTACTACTACCATTTACACAGAAGGACTGCATAAATATTGTTTGACTATTAGAAATAGATTAGACAAACTAATAAACATTCGTCAAGAGATCAGTTTGAGTTGTCGAAGAGAACTAATTTCATAAGCAGATGCCAGAAATGCGTGGAAAATAAGGCAGGCATTTTCAGTATCTCCTTGCATGACATGAGTGAGTATATAATTTTTTAAGTGCCGACGGCTTGCCTCAACTGGAAGTGAACGATGGCATATCTGCCAATGCAGTCTCCGCCGCCACGGTCATAAAATATATCCCGAAATTTTAGTTGAAAGTAATTTTTTTACACAGACCTTTGATGGATCATTCTGTATGTCTAACAAGATACGTTCTGTAACAGTATTTTAAATTCTAGTGAGTATTTAAAATATTAAAACAATATTTCAATGCTTAGGTTGAAGAAAGAAAGAAAGAAAGAATTCTAACCTTATTTGTTAACTATAGAGAGTTAATCATTAAACGACTTTAATTTATTTGCATTAAATAATTAGTAATAATTACATAATTGTTCATTAATGATATTGTCTTTATTGTAATATATAAATATGTTGACCTATTTCAGACATTCTTTAACATCAAGACTACCAAAGGATTAGTCGAGATGATGAAAGAAATAAATTTAGCGATGGAAGAAACAAAAGCTTAGTTTTCTAAGAGGGTATTTAATTTGTTGCAACAGAAGGGCAAAGTATCTTACATCTGTTATTATTACAAGGTTTAGTTTCAGACGTGCTTAGGAAAGTGAACATGTTAAAAAGAAAGGAAATAAAAAGCAAAAACAACAAACCTTTCATCCACAAGCACAAGGCACCAGCTTACAGCGCTATTCAGGAAGTAGAAGGAGAAAAACAAAAAGGCAAAAATAAGAAACAAAAACATTAAACGCTTTAGAGGGTACTCTGAGATAACGCAGCTTCCGTATCGAGAAAAGATGAAAGGTAAGGTAATGAAGAAAGGATAGGAAATGAGGAGAAAGAAGCTGGGGGTTAAGTTGAGCTAATCTTCGCGTTGGATGGGCTTGGATTCGTTTCCTTGCCTAATTCAGTTCTGAACAAAGCGGCACGGCGTTGGCCGTAATTAGCGCAAAGTGTCAGCTGCAGGGCCCACAGCTGTGAAATGCAAATGTAATCACAAAACAATTACAAGAACTGTACCTAGTTGCAGCATTTCCTACATACTCCAGTAACATGTTATATGAAAAATTTACGTCCAAAAGAAAGAAAGAAAAAATAAACATGGACTACAAAAAATAAATCAAATAAACTCACACACACACACACACACACACACACACACATATATATATATATATATATACATATATATATATATGAAAAAAAAGAGCTAAAAGTACAATCAAATGAAAATGACTGGTAAATGAACAAATCACCTGTTACTTGCTTCATAAACATTCTCTCTGCTTAGATAGAGCCAGGTACTTTGCTCATTGGCTCTAAGCAATATCATATAAACAAATTTTACGACACAACAGGATGCGTGCAATTGGAATATAATTCATCAATTCATTTTTACGTCAATACGTGTTCTTAAGTCTTCGTGTCAAATATTTCATTTAATACATCTCTAAGCTCTGTCTAAAGCAGATGTGTTGTGTGTAAATTCAGTATCGTGCATTAATCAAGTTCTTTGTAAAGATTGTTCAGTACCGAAGGAAATTCATATCAAATTTGTGAAAGTTTACGGGGATTCTTCTCCTTCATTTTCAAGGATTAAAATGGGCTGCTGAATTTAAACATGGCCGTATCAGCATTGAAGATAGTTCACATAAAGGATAATAAAAAGTGTAACAATAGCAGAATTCGATGATCTGCGAATTAAAAAACGTGAAATTGCTAAACTATAGGAACGTGTAGGTAATACGAGGGGTGTTTTAAAACTTCTAAGCCTGACTCAGAGATGATTGTTAAGCATCCTTTAGAAGGCGCTCTGTAAAGTTTCATACGCTCAAGTATAGTCACTTGTTTTTGACGATTGTGTAAACAAACTAGTGTTAATATTTTCTAGAAAATGCATAAAATTAAAATACGAGCTGTAATGAAGTACTTCGTTTTGAACGGTTTAACCGTAACAAAAATATAAAAGAAGTTAGATTTCACATTAAAGGGTTCTTCCTCTTCGTTTTCGATGGTTAAAAAGTGGATTGCTGAATTTAAGCGTGGTCGTACATCCATACAAGATAATGAACGCTCAGAGTGTCCCAAAACTGCTACAACCGACGAGGTTGGAACAAAAATTGATAATGCCGTGCTCAGTTATCTTTGATTGAAGGCACGCGTGACATTGTAAAGACCTCGATAAGCCGTGTCTACTGCATTTTACACGAATTTTTGGGTGTGAAAGAGCTTTCCGTTCCAAAGATGTGCGTTTGTTAACAAAAACGCATTCGAATGAACATTTCGCAAGAATGTTTAGACTTTTAAAAGCAGTTCCAATGAGTTTCTCCGACGTTTTATAGCATAAGATGCAACATGGATTTATCACTACACGCTAGAGATGAAGGAGCAGTCCAAACAGTGGGTGAAACCACATCAAAGAAAGCAAAAACGGTTCCATCTGCAGGAAAAGTCATGAAAACGGTTTTTAGGGATCTTCATGGTGACTACCTCCAGAATCGCAGAATCATCAACGGAGAGTATTACGTTTCACTACTAGACCAACTGAAAGATGCTATTCAGACTAAACCTCCACAACCTGCGAAAAAAAAGTTCTCTTTCATCATGATAATGAGCCTTCACATAAATGATATTCGCTTCAAAGTTCTTTCACATCGGCCATATTCGCCGGATTTGGCCCCCATTTGTTCTCAAACCTCAAGAAATGTCTGTGTGGACGAAGATTCACATCATTGATGAAGTAGATGCTGAGATAGACGCTTATTTTTCACAGTTGGACAAATCTTATATTACTGAGGGTATTAAAATTTGTATATTCGAAAAAATGTATTGATTTACAAGGTGACTATGTTGAAAAAAATATTTTCTTGGTCAGGCGGAGAACATTTAGAACGTTCTTTGTATTCTGCATGAATAATTGATTGTGAAAAAGCTTTCCACGAAGATACTTGCCGCGCTTGCTGAAACTGCAGTCAAAACAGTGAAGGAAGCGGGTTGCTAGCAAAGTCCGTTTCATCTGCAGGAAAGGTTATGGCAACGGAACGGTATTCATTTTTTATCTCTATAAGGGTAAAATCATAACCAGAAGTACTATGCCATACTTTTAAATCAACATAAAAGCTCTTGAGAAAAGATTCGATTTATAGAAGGATTACAACAACAACAACAACAACAACAACAACAACAATAATAATAATAATAATAATAATAATAATAATAATAATAATAATAGTTTTTCAGCAAGGCAACGAACCTGCTCAAAGAAGAGATTTTAAGTATGAATTATTGGAGCTCCAAGCAGGCGATTAGTTCCATAGGAATATTTTGCAGACCTTCCAGAAAAATAATTCAGAAAGGGATAATGACATTGAAGCATTGCTGGAATATGTGTATTATTATTAAGGGTACCCACAGTAAAATTTGATCAAAATCTTCGAGAAATTTCATTGTTTTGTTTTAAAGATTAAAAAAACTTATGAAAACCTATACTTTAATACATATAAGGATAATACATATAATTTTTATAAGGTGGTTTGACAGTTATACATGTTATAAAAGCATTAAAGATATAATTCAAAATGTTGTTTGAAATGAAAAGTTCGTACTTATTTATTCGTTCAAAACGTTCTTCTAGATGCAGTTTTCATCCAATTTTCTTCAAGTTTTCAACATTTAATCAGAAAACGTGAACAACAAAGTCATATCATTTTCAGAACATATTACTCATGATGTATAATAATAACTGTGATAAATCATAATAAAATGTTAAAAAAATTATTTTAAGTGTTTATGAGAAATTGGGCCTGTATGAAAGAATCTATGTGGCAATTTATTTTCTCAATGTAAAATAAAGTAATATTTTAACCCTCTTATTTTGTAAAAATTATAAATTCTACATTGCTTAGAAAATTTAGATTATTAGGATATACATGTAAATAAATATTGATTTTTCCAAAACTATTGAAGATGTTCACATGTAAATTTGCCCGCACGCATTATAGTAATAACATTTTGAAAAAAGGTTTCCTGAAAATTACAAGATTTAGAAAGTTCTCAAATACTATTCAAGTTAAAATTTTGATTCCTTCATTGTTAGGCGCAGAACTTTTCAAACCAACGTCGCATATAAATTTTATAAAGTATTGTTAAAAAGCTGGCATTACGTATTAATGCTGCACTCCGCAGATATACGCTTATCCTTTAAAACTGTAACAACCATACACTAAAAATACTTTGTTGCACACTATACGACAATAACTGAAGCTATAATTGCACTATGTGGGTAACTGGTAGATTTGAAGATAAATGAACATCCTGTAGAAGAGAGTAGAGTGAGAAGAAAAAGTGAATTCTGGAGTACATAAAAAGTGATTGGATTGTACACCCGTGCTAGAGTACAGAGCATGTTCTGAACGAATTTGGATAATATGAGTGTTGCTTTGAGGAGGAGAGAGAATGCAAACATTTCGTGTTTTATTTTTCTCTTCCGCTTGAGTCGCGTCATACTACAATATAAACTTTAATTCAGAGATCGGAGTATCCTGCCGCTTAAATAAAGCAGAAGCAGAAAGAGAGAGAAAAGAAACAACACAGGTTTCGTACCGTGTCTCTCTTCATATTTGCAGAGGGGATGCTGCACAACAACAGCAAAAAAAGAACGTAAGTACAGAATTCCTGGAAATGTGAACTAAGTAAATAAACAAGGCAAGCTGTGCCAAGATAGGAAAGGAGAACCCCAAGACATGAATTGCTGGAAGCTCCAAACCACGAAATAAAAAGCTTACCGGGGCAAAAGTATGAAAATATAAGAACTTCGTCGAGTAATAAAGTGTTGTGGGTGTATGAGGCAGCGACATCTATTCAGAATTTATAAATATAAAAACTCAACAACAAAATCCACTGTACTTTCCACTTCACATTTTTGCACAATGTGATTACTTGTTGCCCTAATCTGGCGCTTTCGCAGAATAGAATTCAGATTCAGGTCGTCCTATAGAACCACTTTCAATAAGAGGTGCATCGTGTCAATAGAAACGCCCTCCCAGATTGAAGTAAAGATTTTTGTGGACAAAACGCCTCGATTGTAAAAATGATTCATTGTGAAACTTCGGCCGTATGTGCTCAAAAATACAACGTCGCATCCAGCCATATTGAAATGGTAGTTTGGACAAAAAAAAAAAAAAAATCCCCCAAAACTTCAAACACAGAAGATGTTGTGCTGCAGGTTGATACAACGGTACTCAACAAACTCAAAGTGACTGTCAGGGAAATTGAACAGAAATTGAGTATCTCAATACAGTGCTCATTTCATTGCTCCATATCATCTGCGGAATGTTTCCTTCATCAGAGAATCGAAATTTAATTGTTTATTTGAATTATTTACGAACGCTCTTTAACATCTCAGGTCATCAGCGTCCCACTCAATTCAGGATATGAAATAGTCGCTAAATTTGGTCAAAAGTCTCTTTTTTCAGGCTTGAGGTTCTATGACACGAGGCCCATGGCTTTACCTACCTTCCGAAGTAAGTCATACTTAAGATTTTTCCGCACGAAAATTTAGTGAAACGTCCAGACATGTTTATGTCGAAAAATAATATCATATATCTGTGTCATATTGTACTGTAATACCTTGATCAACAAACGTTTGTTGCCCCTAAATAATCAAGAGTAACTTAATGTAATATCAACCTCGTACAAGGGTAGGAGATATATAAAGACTTTGCTCATAATGGTGATGAAGACTACAAAAGCATTCACCTGTGCAACACTTCATTTGACTTATACAGAGTGTAACACAAAGGTATGTCAAAACTTTGAGGAAACATTCCTCTCATATACGGATAAAAATATAATATGAGCATGGGTCCGGCATTGCTTTATTTCCTTGTTAGAGTCCTTTTTCTACACTGCACCAGAAAGCAGAATATCAAAAAACAGAACTGTAGGAGACAGTAAATTATACGAAAAGTTCAAAATGTTCTCCGTTAGCATTGATACGTCCATCACTCGCCGTCGGATGGAATCCCTGAAGCTTGATGTATACCTGGAGTGTCTCGTATTTTCTGGCAGCCTTGCAGAATACGAGCAAAAATTCTCTCTACACCTTCGGTTAATCTAGATATCTTATGAGCATCTGCCAACTCCGCAATACACACCTCATTTTACCTAACACGGAACGAAATTCGTAAACACATAGAACTGACACTACGTGCTCGGTGCTAAGACGAGAAATGAAATACGTAGCATAACAAGCGAACTACGTGGTACAGAACGACAACTAATAGTAGTTACAACACTCCCACGCCATTTAACCAGAGGTAAAAGTAAATGTCTACCTACCGTACACATTAAGCAACTGTCTGTTGTAGGGCTCTTGCCACAGGACAGCTATGCTGACATTATAAGCTTGCACATCACACCGTGCAAGCGGAGTTTCAGACAAAGGGCTCTTAACATGGAAATAAAGCATTTCCGGATCTGTGTACATACAAATGTTTTGTATTCTTTATATGCAAGGAATGTTTCCCCAAAGATTTGACATCCATTTTGTTACAATCTGTATAGGCCAATACACTTCTTAATAAACATACCAAAAATGAATGAAACACAGTGATATAGGGAATAGATGTAACAAGCAAAGGCAACATCTGAACACATGCCATAGATGAAGGTATAAAATTCTGTCTGAATTACATTTCTGGCCCACCTCCGGGAATACTGAATCATATGGCAATAAAACTGGTTACGAATAACAGAATGCATATTCATTATAGACGCTTGATTTCGTAATTTAAGTTTCCGATCATCAACCAGAATTATCATATATAATCATTTTATAAATAATGCACGCATTTTTTTTTTACTTACACATTTATATAGTTTTCCTGCTTCCCAAAGACCGAGTGCAAATATTTAGGAAGCTGTGCCGTTCCATTCAAAGAATCGCTTCTTTTCATTGTCAAACGGCTCCGGCAGCATAAATCTCTTAACGAAAAATAACAATATCCACGCAAGGGTGTGTGTGTGTGTTTAACTTTTGAAATAAGTGGAAGTTTCGTGAACTCATGACCAGTCTGTAGGGCTGATGAGGTAACACTTCCCATCCATATTGTGCAATTTAGTGGTCTTAACATTTCTGTTGTGGGGCGAACGTTATCCTCCAGGATGAGTGGCCCGCCTCAAGCAACTGAGGTTGGTTTTTGTGCACTTTTTGCATGAAGTCACGACAATACACTGTTGTAACTCTAGTTCCGTACAGGACTTTATATGTCTTTATCATTCAAAAGTAAAGATTTGCTTGACCTTTGATTGCGTTCGTCAAAGTTATTTTGGTCAAAGAAAAGACGAGCCTGCACATTCGTTGGATTGTGAATTCAACTCCTGTTCAAGATCTCTAATTCATGTTTCATCAATAGCGACAATTCAACACAAAAATGCTCGACTCTTTGTTTCAGCGAGTTTGGACTGACCTTGCGTTTTTGCTTCGGTTCAGTAGCCAAGATTTTAGGAATCTCGCGCACAAATGTTTCTCTTTTCTGTAAATCAATTGTCAAAGTACGCAATACTGACGTTGGTGGAACCCCTATAGTTAGTGAAAGTTCTTCCAAAATCACAAGACGATGTTCTTGAAGAGCATCTGCAACAAGCTTCACACTACGTTCATTTGTTGATGCCTTACAGCCTACCTGGTCTTGAGTAGTCGTTTGTGCTGACACGACCAACATGAAAACGACTAGCCCAAAGAGCAACTGTAATATGTCCACTGTGAAATGGCCGCAAACTTCACTCATAGCACTGCGGATTCTGTGAGGCTTTGACCACTTAACGTTTTGATCTTCAACTGTCACAGTACTTGACATACCTGCAGGCTCCATTTCTAGCTCTTGTTGTCTACACACAGAGTATGCTTTGAACCAAATGAACACATGTGCTTCTTTCTCAAGCCTTCAACTGTAACTGACGTAATTTTTACTGGAGTTGCATCATCTAACCCACAATACTACCAACTATGCATTATTTATGGAATGAATGTCATTTGTTATACTCCACACCTATATTGTCTAAAGCATTGTTTCTCAAACTTTCCTTAACCGCGTACCCCCTTCAAAGATCTATAGTAGTCGCGGACGCCTAAGATTTAGGATTATCTCAATTAATATTGATAACAAGTGACACCATTTGACGGCAAATTAAGCATACTTTTAATTATGAATGAGTTTATGTAGTTACTAAAGACATTAATGTTTTATGTCTTCTTTGATAGCCCGATCAAGTTTTTTGTAATTGCTATGTTATGTTAATAGTCTTAGATGAAAATTATTTTGAATGTATAAAATTGAATATATTTATTGATATTAAAGCCTTAAAGGAAAACATTTTTGCATTAAGTGTATTATAATGTGTTATACTTATAGAATATTTGAGACATAATACAGAGAGGAGAATTGGAACAAGCATTTTTAATAAATGCCTGCTTATGTGTATAAATTTATAAATATGCAATTTAATAAAAACATATTATATGGTTATCCTTATAGATGCTTATAATTAAAGAAGATAAATGTGTTTAATTAAGTTCTTAGACATATTTACTTTTATATGCTTTAATGGCATCTTTGACATTGTTATTGAGAATTTTATATTACATTCAATTTTTTTACTTAAAAGCTAATTTATATTTAAAATTTATATTATTTATACGTGGGGAAGCTATATATGGAATTTAATTTATTGAAGGGATTAGTCAATTTCGGAAACCTCCAATTAGAGTTGGTATCATCATTACATAAAATAAATAATTAAATTCTAAACTTTTAATACACATTAAAGCTAAAACAAACATATAAAACTTTCAGTTAAAACATGAAGGTAAATTTTAACACGCTTTAAACAATTACAATTTCTAGATGTTTTATTATTGGATTGAATATCAAGTTTGTTTTAGAGTTTTGTGTTAATCATTTCATCTATGGTAGAGCTTTTAATCAATTTAACAATTTCTAAAAATTACAATTAAATTCAAAACAATATCTGCCAGGTGAGCCCCAGCCTACGCAATTCGCTGCCGAAAGATGCTTGATGTTTAGGAAACTATGGCGATATATATTATGTTGTGCCAGTTATGTTTTCATACTTAAAAGCTCCCTCCGGAACATACAATTTGATTCTAATTTACTTTACTTCAATAAATACACACTGTAAATTTGTATCCTTTTAAATTTTATTGCAATTCATTGTTTGTATCTTTGCATTCAAGAATAAAAGCTATCAACAGGGCTCTAAAGCTTAGCGGATTCCCTGAGATGGCCGCTGTCTAAAGAAATATACATCCAGAGGTTGAAAATATTAAATGCTATAGAGAAGTCTCGTTTATATTTTTGAAGAGCTACAAAGATAATTGCTTTTAGGATTGTGAGATATCTCTGTACAAAGTGTTTACCTAAAATTCCTAGGCTCTGTGAAGATGTTTTTAGGTTAGAAGCGGGCTTTGAAGGGCCTTGCCCATACATTACCTGAAAGCTACACGTCTCATGTGTAGTGTTACGAAAGTAGGAAACAGCACCACAGGGAACTACTGAAGAATTTTCAGGAGCAGTAAACAACGGATTGTGTTGTCAGTAGAAGTGCAGTGGGGCAGGATGATGGTGTTATCGATTGCAAATATGAAGGGGAAAGGGAGTCAATGTTCCCAGGAGGAATGTCACAGCGTGCTATCTCGTCCGTGAATTATTGAATCGCATTTCGTAATGTAAGGCGAACCTTGTGCGGAACTGATCTAATCAGCTGTCACTCGCGGCTAACCTTTGTCTTTGGTTGATGGTGCATCCCGGTGCTGCATTGCCAATGAGAGTAGTGGTTTTGGGTGCGGTGACATACTGACTGTAATATCAGCGTTCCATACCAATGAGCTGGAGGTACACATTATCTCAAAGTCACCAGCTTTAACTGTACTCAGAACCAAAAAATGATAAATTAACGTCTTAGAGTGTACATATTATCTCATTTTGAACCAATAGTGAAAGTAATTATGCCCTTTAGCTATCTTAATTGTAATATTATCCTGTGAAACTATTCCATAAAGTTGCAAAAATAAACTTTCATAGCTTTTATTTTCTGTTGCATTTGCTAATGTTTTCCCAAACTTCTATCTATTACGTTGCTATACTTTCTACTGTAGTTCACATATTTTATGTATTTTATCCTCTGATGTAGAGTGTTATATGAGAAAACATATATGCGTTTTATTCATTATTGAACATGACCCGCTCTCCTTCTGTTTCTTCATAACTTGGAACCGCATTTATCGATTTGAGCATTGAAATCTCTCCTATGACTTATATTTAGTTTCATTTTTGTTATCAGTATACAGGAGTAAGTTTAATTTTTCTTGAAAGTGTATATATTTCCTATATTTATCAAATTTTTCTTAATAAGAATTAAAAATAATATAAAATCCACATAGAAAGCTTTAAATGAACATTTAACTCAAATTTTGTTAATGTGTTGTTCTGACATGTAGCTATGAACATTATTTTTAAAAGTGTATTGAATGGTTATTTAAACGAAAGAGACTCCTTTCATATAATAGATAGATTGTAAAAACATTAAACTTTGTACAATAATTATTGTTTGCACACAAAAGATGCTTGCATATTTATCTCCTAGTAGTTTCGCTCAATATACTCACTCTATTTTTGAAAGTAAATATTACAGATATCTCTTCCAAAGACAGTGATAGTTCATCTTCATACAAACTTTAAAATATGAGAAAAGTTAACTTTTGTTAAGGAACTGCTATGTAGTGATGAAAAAGTTTACCAGATGATTTTGCTAATTGATTTCAACACTTACCGCTTCATGAACAAAGGTATAACAGAAATTTCTGGTTATTTCAATCGATAATGTGCATTACGCAAGTACTGATACAGTAAAACGTCGAACATTTTTAATTTCTTTTTATTAAACAAAACTAAATATAATAACATTTGTTAGTTTCGGATTCATTAAACTGTAGTCAGCAAAGTTTAATCTCTGCGCAGTTGGACGTTATTTTTTAGACTTAATTGCCTTTAACACTTCTTTATTTGTTACATTTTTCGGCAAAAAAGAATGTGATGCAATTTTTCATAAAATCACCCAATATTCACTAAATGTACAAATTGTACAGATAGAAATAAATCTAAATTTCACATTTCTTATACAATGAACATTTAAGTAAATGCTGCTTATGAAACACTAAAATATTACAATTATAATAAAAGACCTTTGAGTTTCCGTATAGATTCGTCTTACAAGGAGTATACAAATTGATCGCATAGAAAAATCATGTAAGAAGTGAAACACTTCACAATTCAGCTTTTCTTTAGGACTTGCAGTATTTTCAAACTTACTTCATTGCTGTTTACATATTAAGTATCTTTATAACAGAAGGTATAAGAAATACAGTACTCTCATTCCTTTACGCAATCACAGTGTGTGGAATCTGGTTCGCTTTCAGCGAATGCGCGGTTGCCAGGAAGGGAAAAAAAAAAAATTCAAATTCCACCGATGCAGGTAATTGAACTGCCTCAGCTGCGTTTCTGTAGGAGATGGATGTCAGACTTTGTGCGTCGAGAGTGAGAGATACATAGAACAAATAATATTTATTTGTAGTTGTTATGCGTAAAAGAAATAGAAGTGCTGAAGGAGAGCATTTCGTATTAAGTTTCCAGGAGTAACATCTCTATTGGGAAGTTTAATTGTCAGACTGATGAACAAAGTTGGAACCAAAGGAACGTTCCCTGCCATGAAGAAGAGACGAGAAAAAAAAAAAAAAATAGCAGAAAAGAAGCTAACACGATTAGCCCAGCAAGTTGGTATATCTGTCGGCAGTACGTATAAAGCCACACAGCGGCTGTATCTTCATCCATATACCATTATTGTTGTGCTTGAGATAGCTCGTGGAGGCGCTAAAACAAAATATCCAGAATGAATTGTTGGAATATCTCAAATTCTTTTTAAACGGATTCAGGTATGACTCACAGCAGAGGACAAGCACTTCGAGCATTTATTATGAAAGTATATAAAATTACATTGCTATTACTATTAATAAATAACGCAATAAACAAATCGTTCACTCTATAAATTCCGACCTTACGACATGGTTTCCCTTGGCAGATGGCGGGTAATGCAGTAACTTCCCGTCTGCAAAATCAGTTTCCGATTGCGTAGCGAAATTAGGGCCCCGTAGAAAGTTAATTTTATTTTCATTGGTATGCAGCAATTCTTACATCCATTAGGTTTAAGTGTTGAATATTTTTCTCTCAATTGTTCTCTATATTTGGATAAAACATAATTTTCGTTAATATGTGATAATGTAGACAATGAGAACAATTACGTCAGATTCTGTGTATTGTTTGTGTATGTGTATGTGAATTAGTAGTTATCAATAAATGAAATTACATTAAATTACACTCGCTTATTAGGCTAAAAATCCAACAATAAAGTATAAATTTCGCGAACATAACCGACCATTACATTACATCTCCTTAGGAAGAAGAAGAAAATATCTACGGTGCATTCTAATTCTAATAGCAGAAAGGGAGCCACTGAGACAAATAAATATTATAAGTATCATGAATTTAAATCATGGAAAGTCAAAACTTAAAGGCGAAGTTCGTACTCTTTCTGACACTGCTTATAATTTATTATGGCAATATTGCTTTATTTCTGAACCAACATTACATGTGGAGAGCAAAAACATCAAAGGTAATAAACTAAATAGAGGATGTATTGACATGCAATAAAATTATAAAATAGGCGGGCAAAAATGCACATAAAATTATGCTCTTATGGAGGCATTTAAAATAAAAAAAATATTTATTTGGACAATAAAAAGATATGTAATTAATAAAGTAGAAAAAAAAAAGAAAAACACTGAAAAGGGAGTGAGTCTTCTCATCCTGCAGAAACGGAAATTATACAATCCCGGTATACTACACACTGTCCCCTGTGTGGTATCGATTTTAACCGGATTGGCTGCCACTCGTATGTGCCTCTCGGCATGTTCTGACTCGTGTTGCACTGTGCGCGCGCTGAGCTTTAGCGGTGAAGGTCCGGAATTCAAATACTAGCCCATGAAAGTATACCGTTTTCTGGAACGGAAGAGAGAAACAATGCTTATTCTGTGATATTTATTAATGTAAAAATATTAATTATGTAAATTTTAACAATTAGCAAATTAGTAACAATCTGCTTCATTGATCATAATAAGTAAACGTTAATAACTTTAAATTAATGTGGAATGACAAACCTAACATTGAATAACATTTTACTCAATGTAGATATTCTTACATACAAAAGAAACACAAGGGATAGTAGTTCCGGCGCAATATGTACACAGTAGATAAAGGTGAACTCCCTTATAGGATGATCTGGGGGTCATATTATCTCTATAAAAAATAAAACAACCTGACATACTGAATGACAGTGTATAACTAAAACTGTTCTCCACAGTAAAACCGATAACCTTTTGACATCGTAGTAATATAGAAGACAATTCCATAACTTAA
This sequence comes from Metallyticus violacea, assembly GCA_030762175.1. Lineage (NCBI taxonomy): Eukaryota > Metazoa > Arthropoda > Insecta > Mantodea > Metallyticidae > Metallyticus > Metallyticus violacea. Next base: position 51,770,554 of record CM060834.1, read on the forward strand.
AATCAGGAATCGGTTCGCATTTACTATTTAATGCTGAGCAAACCTTCCTCGAAATGGCTCACCTGAATTGTGTTGCACTTCACTGCCACTTAAATCCTTTTGAAGTGATCCAGTGATTATTACCGCATAAAAAAGAAACCAGCCTCTCTGTTTAAAATCTAATGGCATAGTGCAATATTCCGTGCTTTTTATATGTATTTTGTATTCTTAAGTTGTTATAAATTACACTTTCCCTACATTTTATGTAAAAATAAAACACACAGTATTTAATTTTAAATATTAGTTTTCATTGTTTTCTAAAACTTTATTATTCTTAAAATTATTTATGTAAATAAAAAAAAAATAAAAGTGAACAGAGAAAATATTGCTACTGCCTTGACAGCATGGTTGACAGAAGATGACTTGACTTTTGTGGCATCATTTATTCACTATTTGAATAAAATATATTTACCGGATTCGTTATTTTTGGTACATTAAAGACAAATTAATAATTAATATTAAACGCAACTAATAGTACGATCGAGAAACTCAACTCAAACACTACAAGCACAATGAACTCTGCTCTATTTTTAAGTTTTGTTACAGTAATTTAATTAAAACATTATGAAGTAGTTACATACAGCAGTGATTATATTGTATTTAACAATATAAATCGCATTATTGCAATCTGGCATTAGATTGTAAACATCGAAAACTATGTATTTAAAAATTAGAAAAAAATTAAATCTTTAAACTTGAATTCACTAAAATACACTTGTATTTAAATAATAGGAATTCCGTCGGTCCTAACCATACGTGCCTTCTAAACCCAAGTTCCCGGGTTCAATCCCGGTCAAGATCGATGCATTTTTTTTCGGGCGTAAAAATTCTAAGTATAGTTTCCTTCGGAAAGGAAGTAAAGCTATGGATCCCAAGTCGTAGATTTATGGCACGTAAAAGAACCCCAAGTCTGAAAGAAGGGACCTCTAAGCAAAACTTACTGGTGATTTCACGCCGTGAATTGAGTAGGACGCTCATGAGCTGAGCTGTTAAAGAGCGTCCTTAAATAAACCAGATCAACAACAATAGGCAGTCCCATCGAAGTAGGTTATTATAAAAATCTATAAAAACGCATATATTGTAGCCTTTAAATCTAAAATGAATTATCTGGAAACAAGTTTTCAACTTTGAGCAATAAAATAAAATAAAAAAGTTGATAATTGAACTAAAATTGAGCATTAAAATGTAAATAAAAAAGTTCTCAAGAAATAATAGTTTGTTGATAATTAAAAATATAACCACTGGCGTAGGATGTTGATGTCAAATTATGATAGGTAGTAATAGTAATAGCTTATGGTGGACTTTTTGATCATTTTGCCTCTCGAGTATTATAGACAACCAATGGTGAACTTTATCTAGACAGTGGTGCGCTGCATTGAAGAAAAACAAAGATCTGATATTACAGTGTTTCGAGCTAGGCGACAGAAATTTAACTAAGAAAGCATTTTCAGTTCGAAACAGAGTCATGCTGAATAGCATATCTGATGTGTACACGCCTCAAAAGGTACAAGCTTCTAATCAGTCTTTTGAAATCTAAATTATTGGGACTTCTAGTGATTTTCATTTATAGGAAGGGCTTCTGAAAGATGAGCTGTGAGAGATTCATTTGTTAGAGAGGAATACGTGCCTTTCTGATTACACAGAGCCGGAAAGCTCCCCTACCGCCAGCTGAATCAATGCACAGGTCGAACAGAAAGAGATTCGTCACAAAAAAGGAGGGTGGGAGGGGAGTGGCGTTATTTACAGTAGCCCATTTTGCACGACTGTACTACAATAAATTACCAGGGTGTTCGATATGTCTGTGCAAAAATAAAGAAGACAACTTTTTGGAAATAAAATATTTCTGTATCTATACACTTATTCCAGCGAGTTCTAGTTTATTTATTCCATTCATAAAATAACTCTGCAAAATAAGCATTTGTTTCGGTGACAACCTATTCATTTGATGTGAATTTCCAACCTGCTAGCCATTTTTTAATATTGGGGAACAGGAAGTATGCAAGGGTGTCAAATCTGGAGAGTATGGGGATGAAGGATTTCATTACTACACTTCAATATTTTTAGATTGCAATCGCAGACTTGTGAACCGGCGCGTTATCATAATGGAACAGGATCTTTTTCTTTGCCAAATGAGAACCATTCTTCTTGATCTGTCTTTTAATAGTGTAGCAAAGCATAATATTCACCGGTTATGGTTTTGCCCTTTTCCAAAGAGTAATTAATACTACACCTGTCAATCCCAAACACTTTCTCTGGTTGCAACCCACATTTTTGATAGCTCTTTTGTTTCCGACGTGCAGTGATGCATCCATATTTCTTCAACTCTCACATACCGTCTATGAAATTTACTTGGATTCTGTTTAAACTGTCCAAATTCTGCGCAGAAGTGATAACTCGTTCTATTTTCTGATCACTTACGGTGGCCGATAGCTTTTTTCACTTGCAAATGATTATCAAAATGTTATGCACCTATCTTCAGCAATGCCCATAGCTTCAGCAATCTCCTGCCCTTCAGTCTCCAATCGCTCAGCATCATGACGGAAATCTTTACCCCGACTGGACACCCGGAACGATTCGCATCGCTTGTGCTCGTTCGGTCACATCTAAAATCAATAAACTAGTCATATATCATTCTAAGCGAACTTAATACTTGCCCAGCTTCGCTTTAGTTACTGCGGGTCATTTTCCTTTAAAAATAATATTTTATTATTACACGAAATTCATATGTATCCATTTTGTAAGATTGTTTACAAATTCAAGTAAGGAACCGAATCTCAGGCACAAACTAAGCTTCGTAACCGTTTATAAACATGCACGACATTAAATCATGGCAACTTTTTTCCTCACGAAAAATTCAAGCTATACGATTGAAAGTATATGAAATGTAATTTCGAATGAAGCCACGAGATGGTGTATATGAGCAGTACACTCCGAAGTTCAGCTGGTGATCAGGAATGGAGGTCGCGAAGATCACGCAAATACAAATTTCAACGAGCTTCTACATAAAAAAAATAGTAATGGTCATTGTAGAATAGGTAGGTGTGTTTGAGTGTCATCCAGCGTGTGAGGGACCACTGTGAATGTCCAATAATACAGATCTCTTGCCGTTACAATTGCGCCGTGTCGCACGCATCAAATGGACAGAACTTTCGAACAACGCCATTGTTACCCTGGATAACGCGACAACCTACACAGCCAACAGTATCAAGCGTCTTTTACAGCAGGGGGAATTGGAAGTTCTGCCACACCCGCAATATTCACTTGATCTTATTTCCAAAGGGAAGCAGTCGTTGCGTGGAGAAAGGTTTTGCTAACAAAGCGGACATTTAGACAGCATTTCAACGCGAGGTGGCTCACGTTAGTAACGCACATGCAGCAGATGGTATTCAGCGCCTCCGCTATCGCTGGCAACGAACCGTCGATTTACTTGAACTATTAAACACCGTGGATTTCCTGGAGACCCGGCCTGTGACAGGTATAAATATTTGCAACCTGTATAAGTAGTTGTGTAACTTTTGCTCATACCATAATTAAGCAATGTTGTCCAGTTTTCCGTTGGTGACACCAATCTGTAGCAAATAGCGTATACTTTCAATCGTATATCATAGATTTTTCGTGTTGTCCCTTGTTCGCGAAAAAAAAAAATAGTTGGCATAACTTATGACTTATCCCTCGTATTTAATTCTCAAAAGTAGCCATGTTACCAAGTGCTACCATCTTTTCATAGATGCATTCGATAACAAGAGCTGTCCCAATTCTTGGACCGTGTTATGAAACAGGGCGTTACACCGCAATTAGTAAGGGGGAAGGGTAATATATAGATTAATAACAATGCAAATGTGGAAGGGTAGAGCTGAGACGTCCAGCTTGTCGCTTAGCAACCGCACTACCAACATTAATTCTTGATGACAAGGGCTATACGCACACATGCAACATGTATCAACTGAGCCTTGTGATGTGTTAGCAAAGATGTGTACACTACACCTCAAAAGTAGAAATTCCATCCAAAGCTTAACTGCTCTTCATTGACCTAGAAATACAAGTTTCAAAACCGGAATTAATTACACAAACCAAACATTTTCAACGTTAGAGACGAAACATTTTGATTCTCTATAGTTTTCCCATTTCATACTGAAACCCAGAGCCTTAACTCATTTTTAACAAATCCTGAGGTTTTCACTAACGTTTAACGTCTAATTCAAAATAATTAAATACTTAAAACTGTGGTTATTTGGAAATTAAAAATTCTTTATATTGTGTGATGTAAATGGCTACTTGCATTTATCGAATTAGAACACTTTTCATTTTTATACTACAGTGTCCTCCCTTCTATCAGCAGTCACTCATTATGAGTTGATCATTCCTTGCATAATGAAGCTGTTTCATTTGCAAAATATCTTGTTAAAGCTTCTGTTGCTCATCAATCACTTATCCAAGTTTTCAGAGAAGAGAGCAAAATTAGAATGCAGGAAGAGACTTCAGAACGATCGAATTTAGAAATTATGTACTAGTTCGTCACTATTTTATTGTTTTTTGTTGCTAGGGAAGCTATGCATATCTTCAATCATTTCATACTTAAACTTGTTTGGAATTCTTTTTGTAAGAAATTTTGCTTTATATAAGTTCAATTAATACCCCCTGTTTTAATTTTGCACATCACTCAAACCAGGGAGATTTCTACACATAAGCAAGCATCAATAAACAATTAATTAAATTATACAAGTAATTTTTCAACCTCATTTACTCTTCCGGAAGTCAACAGTCTGTAAATTAAACAGGACAAGTAAAAGAAGCGCTTTACATATACACGATGTTCCTGAACCGCGGTACATTTTTTCCAAGCTATACTCCCATATGTACAATGAAACAAAAATGAAAAAACGGTTATAAGAAAATAAGGCGCTTAGACTTATATCTCTGTTATTCGAACGAGATCGTATAAAGCGAAAGCGTTCTATCCGCTGGAAAGATGATGGCTTCAGTTTTTTGGGACGCAAAAGGAATTCTCTTGATTGACTACATGGAGAAAGGGAAAACCATTACTGGAGAACACTGCGCAGAAAAATGTGCGGGAATGGGAAAAAGAAGCTGTTTATTACATCACGACAATGAATTCAAACCGCGTCTCTCAGAGCAAATTGGTCGAACTTGCCAACCCCATTAACCCGTTTTCGAAACTCAACTCTTTCCGTACTGAACACAAATTTAAGTAAAATGAAGAGGTCATGCAAGAAGCAACGAGTACTTTGAAAACCTTGAAGATACCTATTTCCACGAGGGAATCACGAAGCTGGAGAAATGTTGGAGCACTATAGGGGACTATGTTGAAATATACTTTGCAAACGTTGCCAGGCTGAACTTGTGCTCTTTAATATCCAGCCACCTTCGTACTTTAATGATACTCACTCTATATGTTGCACCTTGCAGGGATTGGACAAACGTTTCTATCCGTTAATCTTCTCTAACATTTCCATTACTGAATAAATTACAAAACCGATGTTTTATTGATACACAGTGTTTAATGTGTATTTATTAATTTCGTGTACCTATATTAGCTACGTATAATTTATTTCTTCTGTTAGTGATTCTGGACATAGCCAGTTCACAAAGGTAAATTATTTTCACAATACAATGAAACAAGGGAAACAGTTTTAAAAGAAAATATGTGTACGAAATATCTGCAGCTCATTCTTGTCTCTTCCGGAAAAGTACACGACGATTCTGGGACACAGTGTATATTGTTAAGTATAAGACCGTTAAAGTATTCAGGAACCTGACGTGATGGATAAAAGCTAATTATAAATTGAGATTGGCAATTATAAACATTTAGTTTGTACAAAAAAATTGTATTGACATTGTTATTGATAACATAACTTTGTGTATATCAACACATTTTGGATCGGGTTTCCTATAAACAATGAGGGAAACGCAGAACTTTTCTTGTATAAGTTAAATAAGGTGTCCAAGTCATGTGCCAAAGTTGGGGGCATTAATCTTGTTTTTTTCTATTCGTTTATTTTCTGTAGGTAAAGTTGTCAAACCCTCTGCTCAACATGTGGTGTTAGTGAAAAATTAATGAATATGGAACTCCATCGTCGCCTCGTAATTCTCGTTTCAGAAAGAATACGATCTGCGCGTATCTCATAATCGCCTTACTGATGAATTCAGAAATAGTATGGACTTTAGTAGTGAAGGTAGACCATGGTCTACTGAGACACTTATCCCGACATTTCGTCTACTTCTGCTGCAGGCATCTTCAGTGGAAGGGGGGGGGCGAGATCGAAGGGTCCTGGCGGATATCTCGATTGCGACACTTCTACCTTGCCCCTGTCATTGAAGGTCTTTGCATTTGGTGCTCTTTACCATTTAGACGGTACCTAGATAACAAATCCGGCCCGCCATTAATGCTGGAAGCAATTGATTGCCCACAGGCACCCTCACCCTTCGGCTAGACTACAAGTACCACTGTCAGGCGGCAACTGCCTCAAGGTACACGCCTAAGGCACTCCCTCATGTAGTCGTAGGGTACTTAATTTCCCATAAGTCGCGCGAACCACATACCCTGCCAAGACCAATCCATCCGGATATTCCCCTAAAGTGCAGCCCAACGTACTTCAAGTAACGTCAGAAGCACCACGGTGCTCAGGATCCGCAGAACTCCCACCAGAGCATCTGAAGGGGTCGAAACGTCTGGGGAGAAGAAAGGGGCCAGTAGATGAAGGCCTTACACCGGCCATGAAGCTATGAACTTTGTCGGACACACTTTTTGTTTGGTAGTTGTGGTAAGGACTTAGGAATTCAATAGAGCTACTGCTGTTCACGTGGCCGTTATCTGCCATTGTGACATCACTAAGTTCACTTCGTTCCATGTATTTGGAAATGTACATTCCTAATATACACACATTTGAACCTCATAAAACCTACACGCTCGTCATGAATTATTTCAGCACCTGCTGAAGATTTGAGTAAGCTGAATAGTGGGGCCATGAACACAGTGAATATTGACCGGTACAAAAAGTTTTTGACACTGTTGAGCAGCTAGACAAGGTTCAACTCACGCAAGGTTATTTTCTACAAGACGACGAAATTTATCAATACAACCAGTACCACCTTAACCTTTACTTCTTATCGAGGCATGGAAACCAACAACAACCACGAACAACCAACAGCATCATTGACATCAACGATGAATTACCAGAAACTGGAGGGAAGAGAAGGCTACAAATGTGTCAATAGGAAGAATGAGGTCATTTTAGCATCCAGTGCATGGGTAAGCAAATTCAAAAGATATTCACATTTAGAACGTATGATACATGAATAACCCAAACCCTTCCGGGCCCTTTTATTGATACAATCCAACACAACGAAGCACATACTAAACACAAACAGAAGCAGCGATATTTAAGGAACAAAGGTACCGTCTTCGGAAAAAATAGCTTGGGCATTCAGACACGTTTAACAAACGTCGGATACAGTCTTAATGAAGCACAAATTAAACATAAATAATACTGCATTTCGGAAACATTTCCCGGTTACTTTTGAGTTTTCTCAAGATACTTGGATTTGTCTTTTTCTTATCAGGCGCTACATCTTTCTTTGAAAGTTTTGCACTTATCGTCATTTTTCCGCCATTTATTTCTATCATGTACTCATGTTCTTCAATATTTTGTGTTTTTTTTTCAGAACATTTGAATTATATAATTTTATAAAAGCTATCTCTTAACATATCCCAGAGACTGAAGTTAAAGAAGATCATGCCGAAGAATCGATCGGTCATAAGCTGATAAGGATAGTCAACAATTTTTTTGTAGAAGTTATGAAAATCTACTAACTCGTTTCATTTTCTTATATAGATTTAAAAAATGGCTTTGATTTTTTTTATCACATACCAATTTTGATTAGCTAATTCGTTCTTTAATATTAAAGAAGATATCGAAAGTTGACGTTTTGGTACATTGTGTAACTCATGTTACAACTAAGCATTTAAAATAAAAATGTATCCATTATTTACAGTTATATTGTTTCATTGATGGATAAAGAAGGCCAAGCCTAATATTTCACTGTTACCTAATATTCCAGAGTTTGAAAGCACAAGAAACAAAAGCGAGTCTGGTGTTTGGCAAACGTTAAATATATCCACAGTTTTCTATGTAACAAGAAAGCATAATACTTTCAATAACTGGTGTTAAATTTGCTGCAATGCTATAAAATGTTAGATAACAGAATGTCTAATTTAGAATTTTTCTCTAAAATTAGGATCTGTAAGGGATGAATATTGGGAGGGATTCCACTAGGATACACTCACAATGGAACAACGTTATCAGTATAGGAACCTGCCATGATGGGGGATATTACTAGTTCCTTCTGAAGGAAAGTATAATAACAAATATAAAAGAGAGTATTTATTTTCGACCAATAAATACACAAAACGTTCGTCAGTAGAGAGCAGTTTTATTGTTAAACGTATCAAAATAGTGATACTACTATTTATAGTACAAATACACAATTTATTTGATTCGTGCCTATAGTGTAGTTATTTCAATGAAAAACTTGGTTAAGTTATCATGCTCTACAATAATTGATACCCTGTAGAAGAACCGTCGGTCCTGGTGGTGTAGTGGTTACCATATTTGCCTCCTACACCCAAGAACTAGGGTTCGAACCCGGACAGGACTGATGGATTTTTTCGGGCGTAAAAATCCTAAGTATGGCTTCCTTCGGAAGGGAAGTAAAGCCGTGGGTCCCGTGTGGTACATTTACGGCACGAAAAAGAACCTCAAGCCTGAAAGAGAGGCCCCTGAGCAAAATTTTCGGCCGTTTCACGCCCTGAGTTGAATGGGACGCTGATGATCTGAGATGTTAAAGAGCGTTCATAAAATAAAAGTCAATCAATCAATCCTGTGGAAGAAAAATGTGACGTGATGGACAAATTTTGTTCGTTTTTGTAATCAGAAAGTAAAAATTGTAGATGTGCACCAACTTTCATAGAGCCTACAGAAAATATAACAAAAAGGTTCCCTAGTATAATTTTAAATTCATATATGCTCTTGCAAAACCTGATGTGTCAACACGAAGAAAATACCACCTGTGATGCCTCAGTAATAAAAACAGACGTTAAACACCATTCAAAAAAGAAGAAGAAAAGTGGGGGGAATATTATTGTATGTTAACATCTACTATCTTTTCTGAAGTACCCTAAGAACTTCATATTTAATACAATAATTTCGTCAAAAAATTGTTGTTCTACGACATTTCCTAAGCTAAGAATCTACAAAAATGTCATTACGGAAACACACGAATGTTGCAAAGACATCACTCAGGCATGAAAACACACCAGATCTCGAACGATAAAAACAGCTGACGATAGTGCATCGCTAGCGGAGAGTAATTTTGCTGTTATGGTGGTTATATAGCTTCCAATATTGAAGAGCATCTATAAAGGTACTGAAATCACAGAGAGCATCTGGTGAAGATGGAATTGTTGATGAATATCTGAAATCAGGAGAGAAATATCTTGGGTTGCTTCTTCACACATGTTTTTAAGAATATATCGAGAACGAAAGTTCTTCAGTTACAGGTTTGCACAATGCTTTTACATCACTTCACTTTTCCAGAAAAAAAGTAAATAACAAAAGACCCATTATCTTCGTATATGATACAAGCAATTACTACATGAATAAATCAAGTTAAAGAAAATGAACCGGAAGAACAGGTTGGATCCCATTCAGAGCGTTCAATAATAACCATCTTCAATATCACAACTGAAGGAAAAGGCAAAAAACAATCTCATCTTGTACATGGCATTCGAAACAGCAGAACATACACCTCTGTTGACAGCACTAAACAAACAAGGAGGATATGCATGAACGCTGCTCAATAAAGAATGATAATACTTTTTACAGGCATAATTTCTCGCGCTAAGATGTTTAACTTTACTGTTACCTTAATGTGTAATGTACACGTACCACTAGTTTCGTTGTTGTCACTTCCGGTTTCCGCCTGTGAGAGATATACAAGTTCAAACATGTTCAGTTCCGCCTACGGAAAATTGCAGTGACACGCGACGAACAATATTCAGCTCTGAAATTCTACTTTCCTCTCATATCTGAGGTTATGCAATGTTACAGGGGGCCTATGGAGTTTTTTCATCCCTATAGCTAGCTCATAGGTGGTTTAAAATGTTTAAAGAAAGGAGGCAATCAATTTCAAAGAAAGGTGAATTTGGTGCCTCAGTTTGTGCTCTAAAGCAGGTGTTCCCAAATTGGAGTGGGGGATCCCTAGGAAGTATTGCTTGTGGATCGCTATGAATATGGCAAAATACCTTTAATTAAGAATTTATCAATTTTCACGTCCGTTCTTATTAAGAATGTTTAACTAACAGTTGCATTATGGTTATTTTGACCAGTTTACAGCAACGCAACAATGGCTAGTGTGATTGAATAGATATCACATTATTGCAGCGTGCGCGCGAACTTGCAAATTAGTATTATAAGCATCGAAAAAGGAGGTTGTCATGCAAGAAGGAAGCATGCTGCTCTAAAGGAAGAAAAAATTAGCATCGCTGCTGTCATTGTGAGAGAGGATGTAGAATAACATTAATAGCAATATAATACGTTCTGAAAATTTCACTGGGTTAGTAACTGAAAAGTTGCACATGAGAGGTGTTTATGCACGGTGGGTTCCAAGACTGCTGTTTCCCGAACTAAAGGACGTTCGCGTGCAGTTTGCATGCAATTGAAGCCGGTGTTACAGGAAGATGAGAAGTTTCTTTCATAGGACTATACCATTTCGATTCTGAGAGTAAATAGCAAAGCTATTCATCATCACCAACAAAAGTGGTTTCTTCTGTTGGGAAAGATATTATCTAATTTTTATGTTCAAGTGGCATGTCTTACCTGCGTACACAGAGATGTCCTGAAAACTCTACAAACCATATTTCCGAGAAACAAGTTGGATGCTGTACACCACACATCGTTTCCTCCAATCAAAGAAGAGATTATTCTGTGTATTAATAATGTGTTCGCTCAGTTCAGATTTTTATAAAGGGGATTCGCGAGTCGAAAAAGTGTGGGAACCAATGCCCTAAAGGATGTTCTTAATGTACGTTATATAATCGGATCTCCTCTTTATTATTATGAACACTTGATAATTAAATTTAAATGCAAAGAGCACCTTATACTTTATCAGTATGTAAATATGTGTAGATTTGTATTCCTTGTCGGTGTCAAGTGTCGTAGTAATACTGCAAAGCATTATTCGTTTACTGTTGCACTTGCTTGTCAAGCTCATTACAAAATAGCACTCTACTGTATACTTTTGGTACATACAGTTTGCCATTCTCTTGTTTGTTGAAGGGTGTAATTAGTGGCCCCTGAAATGTTTTTATTATACATTACCGTACGCCTGCGCGGCATTTTCATTGCACATGAAGGCGCTAATCAAGGCTAGTTCAGCGAACGCCGCTTTGATGGTTAATCATTATAATAATTGACCTATTGCTCTTTCATCGTGTACACCACATCATTTGGATTTTGGGATTATAAAATGACACTCTATAAACTATTTCTGGCTAAGAGAGATTCACTAAATAATATAAAAGTATGAATACTTAGATATAAGGAACTCACAAGTCGTTCTCTCCTTTAAATTAATTTTTAAATCCTCAAAAAAAATTCAGTATCAGCAAAGGGCAAAGATAAACCGTTACTGCTATACAAAATGGAATAATTGGGATGCAAATATCAACTATGAACAAAGGTATGTTTAGACATTTTATGTTCAGGGTTTGTTGCATCATGTCTGAAGTAAAATAGTTTAATAATTTGAGTTCGACACCTTCCCATAGAAGTCAGACAATTTATATCTAAATATGCTGGAAGGAAACCTCACCTCCAGAATTTACCATGGTAAGATAACTCTGCAGTACAGGAGAAAAAGAAGAATTTATAAACTCTAACAGTGAAAATATCAATATAATTTGCTAAATATAAATAAAGTACCATATAATACGTAAGATAGATTTGAATTTAGAGCAATAAAAACTGCGGTAGAGGAATAAATAACTTTAATATGCTACTTATGTCAGCAAACATTATAAAAACAATTATAAAATAATTAAAATGTTAAAATTCGAAGCTTTGAATCTTTCAATTTTAAGCTATAAATCTTCAAGCGGACGCCACATTTATCATACAATGATTAATAAAATTACTGACAGACAAATATTAAGGTACGATCATATTGTAAAATCTCATGGTTTAACAAAGAATAAAACACTTAAATGCGGTCCCTCAATTACCATAACATAATACCTTGGGTTACAAACGCACATTACTTACGGGGCAAATTTATAATAATGGAATATTAAGCCAATAATAATACACTAAAATGTCAATAAAATAGTTTAAAGCCACCTTATACCTGGGTCACTGAGTGGAGGTTATGAAGAAGGATGTGAGCTTACCATTTAGAACTGAAAAGTCAAAAGTGTAGGCATTAAAAGAACCGGGATCTCCTTGGTGTTTGTCCGAGGAAGGGAAGAGAAGAGAAGTCACCCAACATGGGTGGAACCTCTGATTTAACCAACATACTATTTGCTTGAGCCAATAGCCAATCAACGTGTTCATCACATCAAGCTGATGTGGCTACCTAAGAAAAGAGGAAGAAGAAAGGTTAGTACATCGACTGTAAGAGAAGAAATAAGGGAAAGAGCCACAATATAAAACTTGACGAAAACGTGTACTATCATAATTAATTCTTATAGTACCGAGCGGGGTAACGCATTTGGGAGCTCCCAGGTGGAGCCGCACATTCTGACCTTCGGGTTTTTTCAACATTTTTCCTGGTCACTTAAGTGAATGTTTTGATGTATCTTTGCTTTCCACGAACTTTCCGCTCTCCCATTTTCTTTCAGACCATTCTCTTGATTTTGATTCAGAGGAAAAGTTCCAGTTGAAATGGACTGCTTGCGGTTTGGAAAGGATTCTACCTCGGCCTCTGTTATTGAAGCGACTCCAGATAGGACACCCCTCCTAAGAGGCAGCATTTGGGACCTCATTTGTGTCTTCCCACCTCTGGACCCTGCACGCCTGGCGGCTCCCTCAAACCATGCCTTCCTCACAGAGGTGTCTCCACTGGGGACATACGTACTAATGGCCAGCCCTTGAGCAAGACCGAAGTGACCGAAATACATCCTTCGTTCCTAACTATCCAGTTCTTTTGGTAGACCGTTATTGAGTTCATCTCTGTTTTAAGTAACTGTTCCAGCTGCGGCAGAAGCCATTGCTCTATCATGTCCAGATTTCTGAAAATCCGCCGATTATATTTTGCTCATAAGAACTAAGAAGAGGTCATATACATTATCGTGGGTTAACTTACATGCTACTTTCACTTCAGGGAATTCGGTAAATTGCTCCAAGTAATCACAGCCGTTACCTTTGGTCATTGTACCCGAAAGAAGACCGGTTGTTTCTTCGCTAAAAACTAAGGATTTCACAAAATCAATGGTTTACATTTTGCATACTTTAGCAGAAAGAATGTCGCCGTCACTATCGTTGGTAAAGATATCGTCGCAACTGCTTGCCCAGAATCCAGAAATTTGCACGGACTCGCTCCAAAGTTTCCTCGCTTACCGACCTCCTCTAAAACTTCGAGTACACTTACAAACTGTAGGCTCATTGGATGCCTCTGCACACTAATAACAGATTGATTAATGTGGGAATCCAGGACACAGAACGCTCTCCTGTCTTTAGTCACGACCATTTTAGCGTAGTGTTACCACTTAGAGCGTACTAGGACAAACATTTTTTAAGTTTCTATCTTTCTAGTATCAATTTTATGTATCTGAGTTTCGTTAATTATTAGTTACATGTGTTAGAAACTCAAAAAGTAATCATTTATGATAAATATACATTATATACCTTAGTATAAATTGAATTTCTCCTATTTATCTAATGGCATATATAAAAAGAATACAAGGTAACTTTGACCTACGATTAATGTGCATGGAGAGTATTCAAAATGACCAATTTATTAGTTTTTGAACTCCTAATCATGAGAAGGGCTTAAGAATTTTTGAACATAACGAAAGAAGTCGTAACTTTAACTTTAGCTAACGTCGATTTCATTCTGAATTCGAAATACTTTTTATTTGATAACTTTGTGTAATGTTATACCCCGTAATTTAAGACTTGTGTCAAATTGGCCACTTTGACAAATTATTTTCTCCCGTTTCTTTGGTGAACTACTTTACAAATATTTCTTCTTTAAGTTCTCTGAAGTCCACAGCCCTTCAAACTTTTGTTTTGAAAACCTTGTTTCATTTACCTGGATACTGTGACCCTCCTATTCAACCTACCTAAACAGATGGGTTTAGGAAACTTATGGTCAAACAGGGAATACTAAAACAGAGGATCCTGGAAAGAAATAAACTTAAGATTGGAAGATATTAACAAACAAGAAATATTTGGTACTGTGGAGGAAAAGAGTTCATTGGGACTTTATAGGGAAATAAAAATATTGTGAGGTAGGGAAACATATATAGAAGGCAGGTGACAAGGCAGATCGGGAAGGGTTTGCATTGGCCAGAACTGGAGTTAAGAATTTAAAAGGGTTAATATATTATACAGATGTAGAAAATGTCTAATGTGTGGAGAAGCCAATGCAGATTTTCATTATTTATTATACTGTAGGCAAACAAAAGTAGGCTTGGCCATAAAAATGGAAGATTTAAATGGAAAAATATTAATTAGAAAGGTTTTTATTGTAAAAGGAGAGAAGAATATAAAAAATGACAGCAAAGTTAGAGACAAATGGATAAGAATGATTAGCAGGAAAATGAAGGGAAACTATCTTAGAATTAAATAGGTAATGTGATCGTCTGGGTTATACATATGGAATCTATAAATATGTCCCAGAAGCCTTCTTGAATAAATTGCTAGACGTGATTAATACATGATGGAGCTATGGACATACACAGAGCAAGAATTAATCATTGCAATAGTGAAGAAAAGAAATCTAAAAGAATGCTCTAACTTTCTAGCAATTAGTTTGCTAATAATAATAATAATAATAATAATAATAATAATAATAATAATAATAATAATAATAATAATAATAAAAGAACATTTGATTTCAGACAAACAATGTAACTTTAGACAAAAAAGTACGTAAAATTGTGTCTTCCTCTTGAGCAAATTTCAAAAGATAGAGAATTTAACAGTTCAACCTTCATAGAATCACCGATTGCAAAAAATGCTTTCGGTACACTTAATAATTGTCCGATGATATGGAAAATATTTCAGGAATTTTAGTTACAGCTATACAAAATTTATATATAATCACAAAAATAAAACTGAAAAAATAAATAAATAAAATAAAGGCATAAGCCTAGAAAATCAAGATATTAATAGAGGCGTGCGACTAATTTGTCCATTGTGGTCAATTTTATTTGATATATCTATATATGACGAGATTACCAAATGATGACAATTAGAATTATCTTATTCTTTTACAATAAATGACGTACCTACTTTCTCCTGCAATTCGTGTTTACAACTTCAGAAGATAATCTATTTAAACTGCGTTGTATAGCTGAATAATATGATGTAAAATATTAACAAACAAAAAATACAAAAAAAAAAAAAAGAAAGAAACAAAGACAGAAAGAAAGAAAAAGAGAAGTAATGGGATTTAAGGGGAAAGCTCCATTAGAAAAAATTTATAATTAACACGAACTTCTAGAACAAATTAGTAAATTCAAATATTTAGGTTGCAGTATCTCTTATTAACGTATAAACAATAATTATATAAAACTACCTAAATACCAACAGATAATTGAGACAATAAAGAAAACTAATTTTAAGAGTTGGAAAAGACACTCTTAAACCTTCATAAAGTTTTAGCTATACCATCGTTATGGTTCGGAAGTATGTTCTCTGATAAAGAGACAAAAAAAGAGAAATGAAATCGACAGAGATTAGAATTTTAAGGTCACAAGTCGGATGTATACTTTTGTATCATAAAGAAAATGCGGAAATCCTATAAGAACTAAAATTTTCAAACATGCTAGAAACAATAAATAAATACGGAACAAAGTGGCATGGTCATGTAATCAGAATGAATTCCCACTCTGTGCCTAAAATAGTGTATAATTATAACCTTGGCGTAGGGCGTCAGCAAAAAAGATGGAGAGATACATTTTAATGGAAAGTAATAGTGTGGAGACGGAACAGGCCTTAAAGCCTAATCCGTGTTCAGTAAGATGAAAAGTATCCGCATAATAACAAGTAATCTCTAACCAAGCACTCCAGTGATAAGAATTGCTTGTGAAGAGGCAATGCAGATGTGACCTGCTCTAACATGTAAACCAGATCGCGTGCTTTAATGAATTTTTTCTTCAGTGAAAACTATGTTTTGGGCACTTTTCTGTCCCACAGATTATTTGCAAGTTGTGATAAATCAATTACGTAATTTTGTACCTCAAGGTCCTTTTGCTTGCATATTGACTCGCGTCTCATAAATATTTAACTTGTAGGCCACATTTAAATTAGATAAACATATGAACTGGTTTCATAAACTTTTTTATAGAAATGGTTTACCTACACACTTTTCTTTTCTCCATCTATAGCTTTTTGCCTTAAGTTCAGATCTGGAATAAATCTGTTCAAACATTTTATTTCTAATTTTCCCCTTTAATAGGATTGCCGTTGTGTTCACCATGTTGTAACAGCACAACGTATACTTAAAACTTAAAAGCGCACAGAATTTAACCTTTCGGGAAGAACGAGAAACTCTCGGCTGCAGTCCCGAGCGACAGCGGAGAAAGCCAAAATAGCTAGATAATAGGGCCTTCAAGCGCAAAGCATGCATGATACCTCAAACGGTTAGAGCATCATATTATTGTTGTGGAGAAGGGGTTTCGAATCCTCATGTCTAGATTTTTTTTTCTGGCGGAATTACAGGAGAGTTGCCATCATTAAAAGGATTTGTTCGATAACAGGATACCAGACATAGAATGCGAATAAATTGATGTTTATATTTTTTTCTCCTGCAATCAAAGGAGATTTTCCACAATACAATAATTTACCTTCCCTTATAAATTTATATTTACGAAAGGAAGGCGAACGTAGGCCGTTAGGCCGTAGCAAGCCGCAGCAAATCACTGGGTCCACCGCTTTCTAGAATTTACCCGAAGTTAGCGTTAGGGTTAGTGTATGTATATATATATATACTATTAATAGAGTAATAAAAACTTCTAAAAAGCATAAAAACTCATAAAAAACACTCAGAGTGCAATATAAAAAGGTTCACATAAAATTTCATACTAAAAACCGTAAAATTGAACACTAAAATCACACTATATTTCGAGCTTGGCTCTTGGTCACGTGATGAAAATGAATGAGCCTTTTTATATTGCACTCTGAGTGTTTTTTATGAGTGTATATATATATATATATATATATATATATATATAAATTAATTGGAAATTCCATTAAGAGTATATTTGCTACTGTTACAATATTAACCCGCCTAACAATCCTCTTTATATTTAAAAGTTATGGAGTACAAAGCGTAGGTTACATTATGTTTAACAAAGAAAAAAAATTACATGCAATTTACATGGTTGAAAGTGACCACGCAAACAGAGTTCCGCTCTCTCTGCCGTCATTCGGGACTGCAGTCAGCAGCTAGTTGCTCCGAGAATTTATACTGCGTGCAACGCCAAGTCACACATACTACAACATTCTCACTTTACGCACAAGAGCTGCTTGGCTAGTTAGCTCATGTAATCAAGGGTTAAACTGATGACGTCAGAGCTTTGTTCCACATGTGCAGGGAGTTCCAGGCACGTCTTGTGGAAGATTTCAGCTCTTATATTAGAGTACGTTCGGTCACAGCGGTGCGGGTTGTTAACATAACGTAGTTAAAAGACAGCGTTTCAAATATTTGTCCTGTTTCGTTTATAAGACCACAGCTCGGAAGGAAAAAGAGTCTCATTAGGTTAAATAAATGGTTACAGCTCGGAAGTTCATGTTTTTTCACCTTTCCATTCTTCTCGTAAACAATACAGAATTACACTATTCTGCCTGTTTTACGCATCTTTCTACATATGCAGTTTTCTGACTACCTTAACATCGGTGCTAATTGGGCGACTTGTTAAGTTAAAATTGAAATTTCGTTAAAAGAAACTTAAAACTGGTTTTATTGTTGAGGTTTACTATAGGAAAAAGATTGAACAACTGCTTTTGATAGAACCTGTTAGGAAAATATTATCAGAAATAAAATCAATCACTATAGCTTATTCGTTCATATAGATACAGAAAATTTATTATGTATAAAAGTTAATTGTTTGTGCTGGTAAACATATGTACCTATATTTATATGAGAGAGAGCTAAAAATATGCAATTAAGTACAAAAAGTGCAATACATATATACACGCACAAACATATACAAACATACATATATGCTTGTGTATATATATATATATATATATATAGTGTGCGTATTTGTGTGTGTATTAATATTAAAATGTAACCTAGAGAGACCAGTTCGCTATCAAAATATATAGGATGGAATAAAATCATATACATTAATTAAGAGCATATAAATTACTTTAGTAGTAGTAAATCTTTTAAAATAATTTTCGTGACACTACTATTATTTGTTCACATATCTCCACTTTTTGAAAAAGTAAATGCTACGAATTGCAAATACAACAGACCTATTCTTGCAGTTAACTGACTTGAAGTTGCCATAGAAAGAAATAGATGAGTCGCATTTTTTCTTTATAATTATTTTAAAAATTGCTTATGTATAGAATGAATCAAGAAATTATAAAAATTTGATAACCACATTGATTACACAAATAAATGTTGTTGCAAATAAAATTTAAAAGAAATAAAATAGCAAGATGTTCTCTCGATGATTTTAAATTTGACATGTCACAACGACAATATCTTTAAGGGACACTGGGAGTGAGTTTTTGGCCAAAATGTTCTAAAAATTGAATTTTTTATGCTGCAAATGGTTCCTTGAACCTTTGGGCGTCCACAGAGAGTCAACATTTGCATGTCTTCTGATCCCTTCGGGCTCTACACTATTTAGAGCACTGTATCCTTTTAAATCACACTGTTTCCCAGCATACTTTATATATATAAACAGCGATTTTCTCAAAACGTCATTTTTACACATTCAAAATGTTCCACGCGTAACAGTTTTTGTGTAAATTCAATTAAATTTTTCTGGAATGTGTGGAAGTATACATTATAATATTATATAGGATAAAATACATGCTAACACCAGTAATAATTTTTAAAAAATCTATGGAAAAATATTAATTTTAAAGATTAAGATTTCTTATAGATTTAAAAAATTATCACAGTACACTCATAACATTTATTTGATATAGTTTTATATACAATTTTTGTAATTCAAAGGTCCATTTATAAAAATGCCAACCAATTTGCTCAACTCGTGAGCCGCGTGGGACACTTTATATTTACATAATAAAAGTTATGAAATAATTTATAGCTTGCAAAGTATCTATCCAATTTGAATGAAATTTGGTATATATATTAATTTAAAAGGAATGCAATCAAAGTAAAAGTTTCAGGAACATCCATACAAAAATGGGTAACTTCGAAAATTCACTCCCAGATAATTTACCATAAAAGTATGGCAATAATGAAAATGAAGAAAGATAAAAGAAACGAAAAGAGTTATGCTTTATACTTTTCCTGGATATTTTATAATTTTGATAGGTGCTTTTGGCTACAACATTGCCAATTTTCACGTTACCTTTTAGAAGCTGATGAGTGAAGTTTATGAATTTCTAGGTTCAGTACATCGTTTAACTAATCTAATTAAAACATGTTTATAAACAGCTTACTCTAAGTTACAGCATATAATATTTTAGACTGTTTTAAAGCAATGTCATCATAAAGATATTAAATGTTAAAATAAAATGTAATGTTTTTCTGAATTCATTCAAGAAACAAAAACGCCTTAGAAATTACTTACAGGGATAATACCTGATATGGAATGTATTAGGTGTCTTTCTGCGCTGTATACGGCACACATACTGCAGTATTTGCTATACTTGAAAGTAAGAATCTTATCATTGTGACGTCTCTGGTATTTTTTGACCGCTGGTTGCCGAAGTTCTTTTTCAGTTCATCTGCTCTTCTCATTTTTTTTTTTTTTGTCTTTCTTCTCCTTGTTCTTGGACGCCACGTTATGAGGCCATCAGTCCATCGATTCTGTCCAGTTATATCTTGTGTTTTGCCCATCTTCTCTTTAGGTTCTTGGCTGAGTCAGCGATGTCTTTGTTCTAACCTTTTTTCTCATATCCTCGTGGCGTCTTCTCCCCCTCAGTGTAATATTCTAGATCCTGTGTTCCAATTTTTTTCTGGCATCTTGTCAACATTTTTTGATCTCTACCTTTCAATGCCCATGTTTGGGACTCGTACATCAATACTACGAGTATGTTGATATTGTGTCTATAAATGCCCATGCTGTAATGCTCGAGCAAAATAAACATTAAATTTAAATTTTACAATTTTGACCATGCTATTATTGCATTCTGTAACTATTAGGTATTTTGTTCTGGTGGTCATCTTAGTGTGTTCTTGGTTTATCTTTTTAGTCCCATATTTTGCTTCAAAGCAACTTCAAGATCTTCCACAAAAAAGGTTTTGAAAGCAATATTTATTTGCAAAATGGAAGTTAAGAGTTTTATACTGGGATGATTTTTCTTTCGCCGGACCGCTCCAGGTGCAGTTGGCCGAGCTCTTCAGTTCTCGTCCCTTTCCCACACTTGAAAGCCGACCGGGGAGCAGGGTGGGAGGTCAATACGAGTTGAACTCAAGGTATGTACAGGCCTGCTCTTGTTTGTGCGACACTATTAAGTATTCACTAGCAACGTAATACAGTGTATTAATTACGTTAACGTGGCTCTATTCAGGTATTCTACTCCCTAAAATTTTTTTTTTTTTTTTTTTTTTTTTTTTTAATTTTGTATATGCATACAGAATCGGCTAGTGATGCATGGAGATTGTTTCTACAGACATTTCCTGATATTTAACTTTCAAATTGTTCAATTCACAGATTGGTAAATAAATTACGTGAAACTGGAAGTATTTTTGATAAAAAGTGTAGTTAAACACCACTTACAATCTCGCAGAAAAATCTTTAGATAACTTGGGACATGCCATTGGACGTTACTCTAAAACATAACTTCGACGTGTTTCTCAGCAAACGGAACTTTCCTATCTCTGTTCGAATGACTACAAAGCTACTAAAGTTAAAACCGTATAAAATTACTGTAGTGCAGGAACTTAAATGGGTGGCCCTACATCCAGGAGTATATTTTGTGAATAGATTTTGAATCGTATGCATGACGGAGAAATTTATATAATGTAATTTTCTTTACTGATGAATCGTGGTTCAACCTAAGTGGGTATGTTAATTGACAAAACAGGTCACACTGGAGTTCAAAAGAATGTAATCTGCTTTAGGAGGAACTCCTTAATGATCAAACTAAAGGAGTGTGGTGCACCCTCAGCGGCGAGAAAATATATATATTTTTTAAGAAATAATAATTAGTGATATACATGTGCAGAATATTTTGCAACACTTTTTGATAAATTAACTGTGAACGAAGGTAGGTTCGCGACTTACAACCCATGTTCCTTTGCATGGAATTTATTAAATTTCGACGATAGAGTCATCACAAACAACACATGACTCCCTCATCCCCCGATTTAATATCCTGCGATTTTTATCAAATGGGGAGGGGGCACTAAAGGAAAAAGTGTACAAAACAAATCCGCGCACATTAGATGGGTCGGTCCTGGTGATGTAGTGGTAACCATACTTGCCTCTCAAACTCAAGATCGCGGGTTCGATCCCGGCCACCGCCACGGGTGGCCGAGGTCGTTAAGGTATGGACTCGTGAGCGGGAGGTCTGCGGTTCGAATCCCGCCAGGACCGTCCTCCCTGACTGGGGTTTTTTCCAGGTTTTCCTCAGTCTTCATAACTGGCAAATGCCGGGGAGGTACCTAAACTTAGGCCTGGAACGCTTCCTTCCTTTAAAAAAAAAATCCTTTCCCAATATATAATTTCATTTCATGTATCATCAGTGTCCACCGCCTGTGGTGCCTCAGTAGTAAAAACGGGCGTTAAACACTATTCAAAAAAAAAAAAAAAAAGATCCCGGCCAGGACCATATGATTTTTTAGGGGGCTTAAAAATCCTAAGTGTGGCTTCCTTCGGAAGGGAAGTAAAGCCGTGGGTCCCATGTCGTACATTTACGGCACGATGAAGAACCTCAAG
The DNA here is from genome assembly GCA_030762175.1 of Metallyticus violacea. Lineage (NCBI taxonomy): Eukaryota > Metazoa > Arthropoda > Insecta > Mantodea > Metallyticidae > Metallyticus > Metallyticus violacea. Next base: position 51,792,926 of record CM060834.1, read on the forward strand.
CTTGAAAGAAGAGGCCTCTGAGCAAAGTGTGTCGGCCGTTTCACGCCCTGAATTGAATGGGACGCTGATGACCTGAGATGTTAAAGAGCGTCCGTAAATAAAACAAATATAAACATCTCAGGGAAAACTGCAGATAGTAATGATTAATTTCATAAGCCGATGGCAGAAATTTTCGGAAAATGAAGGACAGTTGCAGCAAATTCTTGCTTGATAATGAGTAAATGTATATTTTAGTGTTTGTAATAATTTACGTGACAATAATAGGTGCAGCAATACCAGCTTGAAGCGATCGCGTGCAGCGGTTCCGCGAAGGAAAAAGCATCCATAATATTGCACATTTGTTTTTGTTTCACCTGAAGTCTGTTTGTTTCGGAATGTTAGTAGAACAGAGCGAATGTAATTACAGAGCTGGCATCATCATCATCATCATCGTTGTTGTTGTTGTTGTTGTTTTACACCATCATTTAAATCTGTAAATAAAGTTTGCGATCAGTTCTCGCGAGTTAAATCGTTGTTTCATTTAAGCAATAAATTATTTGAAAATAAGATATATAGTACAAATGTAAATCTTAATCTTATTACAGAATTTTTAGCAAATAATTCTAATATTTTTATAAAAATATTAGAACTCTGAGATACAAACCCCAATAATATAGAAAAAATTATAAAATTATAGGGCTTATCGAAAATCTTATGTCGATACTTTCGCGATGGTTAAATTTCAAGGGATTGCAACAAATAAAGTTAAAAAAGGGAATGAATTGTTGACAAGAGCTAGACTATTAACGTAGTTTCAATTTGTTCTAGTGTTACCCGCTATTCCCATAAGTTCGGTCAATGCCAGGCCTTCGGTTCTGATGGTGTGAATGAATGGACCATACAAAGACAGTTCTCTAAGTTCCAAGAAGGTAACGAAACACTCCATGATAAGCCATGGATAGAAAGAGCAGCAACAAAGAATAACAAGCCTCTCTTAGCGACTTTTATGCGAACAACAGTCTGACTTACGAGGACGAGAAACAGCAATTCAACGTCAGTGCCGCAACCATACGCTCAGCCTCCATCACCTAGGAGAAGATATAAACTTGATCGCTGGGTTCCACCTGAGCTGACGCCTGTATTCCTGTGTTGCATTGCTGTCATGTCAGCAAAAGGACCCCTTTTTGACAGACTGGTGACATGCGATGAGAAGTGGGTCTTTACTACACTCCAAGTAGCCGTCTTCACTGGTTGGCAGCCCAAGAATCTATTCCCAAACAATAGCAGAAACAACCAATGCACCAAAAGAAGGTTTTGTTCTGTGTTTAATAGTATTGTGTATATCGTGAACTGTAGGCAGTCTGCTAAACAATCATCCAATTTACTCTAACCAACTGGAATATGTCCATAAAAACTGAAAAGTAAGGCGCCTGTACTCGTGAATCGCAAAGATATTATTCTTTGTAAGGTCATTTGTCTGAGTAAGGCTTTCTTCCGGTCTTTTCCCTTATCCTGAAAAGGTGAATGAACGCCAGGTAGCAAGCGTTGACGACTCTAGGTTCATATATGTACTTTTTTCATCTACATTCATTCATCTTCTCATTAAACCTCCGTTGTTGTGAGGGACGTTAAACTGCAATAATAACTACCTAATGGAATGTGACGGTTTTCAGAATCTTCTTGTGGTACACTCACAGAGAATTAGATAACATTTTTTCACGGAATAAGTAGACAATGCAATTTATTAATCTGAACATAACGGTTTCCAAAACGCTGCCGTTTCTAGCGATTCTCCTTTACAGCATTGGTTGCTGTGTAACTTTGCAATTTATTCTGTCCATTTAATAAACAACAGTATTGATACTGGACGGCTAAAAAACGTGTGTTCGTTGTTGTTACAAGATTTATTGAATCTAAGTCAATCTTCCATGTTCAGAGAAGATTTAGAGTAGAATTTAATGTACCAGAAATGCAGGAAACTCTGGACTTTCAGGTGGATGTTTTGTCAGGAGTTTTGGTTCAAACAGGATTGTGCCACAGCTCACACCGCTCGTGAAACAATGAACACTCTACGGATCCTGTTTCCTGGACGATAACTTCTCGATTTGCTGATGTTGCCTGGCCAGCCCGATCTGACGGCTGCAAACTATTTTTATGGGGGTATTTGAAAAGTAAAGTGTACTCCGACAGGCTAAGGAACATCATGCAGTTAAAAGATAATGATCACGTTTTATTGCAGCGATTTATGGTAATCTTTCTGAGCCGATTACACAAATGTGTTGGTTGTTATGGAGCCCACTTTAAAAATGTGTTTTAAAAAAAAATCAAGTTCAGATTAATAAATTGCAATGTACTACTTGATTTTTGAAAAAAGTATTTTTATTTATTTCTATACGAGTATCCCACAAGAAAATTCTGAAAACCGTCTTATTCCATCGGTTGACCCTGTGTAATATAATATAATATAATATAATATAATATAATATATTTATAAGTTCGTCTTTTGTGCTAGATATTACAACCCGATCATCAGTATACAACATTATTTAATACATTTACCGTTATCTAAATATATTCCCTTATTTATCAACATTTCCAATTCTCTTATAGTCCAGTTGACATAACGAATAAAACAATGAAAGATTAAATTTTTTGTTTTATTCCTTGATTACTTTTTTACATTATTACTTAACTTATTCCCTAGTTTTAAAACAACCTTTTATTTTATCCAAACACCGACAGTATCTGTAAACGTTTCAGCATCACACTTTCTGTTAAACTTGTCCATCGTTTTGTCATTACCATGTTAGGCAAAGTCTGTAATATATTTTATAAATGCTATATATGACCACCTCCTTGGTCTAGTGGTTAGTGTTGCTGACTGCTGGCCGGGAGGCCCGGACTCGATCCCCCGTACCTACTCAGGTGTTTTTCTACGTTAGGGAGGTCTGTAACGGATTCACCCAGTCACGTGAGGACAATTGGTAAGCTACCTGATGGGGAGGTGACAATCTTTGATCACGAGAGTCGCGTGATAGGCGACCGACGTAGTGCAGGCATGGTGGTCACATGCCTCCCCCCATAATACTGATTCTATCAATGAAGTCGTAAGACGGAGGTAGAGGAAGCAGAGGTCGCTGCGGCAGGCAAGATTCACCCCGAGCTGTAGTGCAAATGAGAAAAAGAATGCTATATATGTTGAAATGCCTTCTTCTTCTTCTTTGCTACACTTTATATACATGATCGTCCTAGTGTAAATTCGTTTTGATAATCTTCCTAAAAGTATTATTTTAATCTAAGAGTTAAGCTTCATAAATAAAAGTGAGTAAATATAGGTGATAACAAATTTTCTAGAATTTTCGCTTGTTTTCTAACTTAATTTATAAAAAAATAGTACAGTTACATTAAAAATTATCTCTCCCCAATTAGCAGTTATTTGTAAGCTATGTGTTTTCTTTTCTATTTTTAGCTAGTCATTTTTAACATTTGCTCTAATGTTCTAATGCAATCATGCATATTTATTCCTATCTCATCTTCATATTAATTTTAACCCTGTTCTACTTTATATGGATTATGGCATATTTTTTAATTTTAATCCTGTTATACTATATGTATGTGGATTATGGCATGGTTTTTAACTATCTTCAATTATATTTTTCTATTAATAAAACATTTTACTGATTTTAAGTTATTATTTGTTTACTATATCATACTCTAATAAGCTTGAATACTTATCCCCTTGTTATATTTTCGTTTTAAGCATTAATGTCCTGTTTTTATTTTTTTATTATATTACTTTCTCCAGTTATTCGTACCAATATTTTAAAAGTTTGATTAATTTTTCATTTGTTGGAATACTTTTTATACTAAATACAACTCACTATATTCTCAGTAGTTTTCAACGTTAAAATAAAAAAATAAAAAAATAGTGTATGTTAACTATCAAAACGCTCTTACATAACTTTGTGCTAGTATAAAATAAAGTACAAATATCTTTAGATTTTGCAGCCATTAAACTGACTTTCTTTAATTAATTGTCGTAAGTAAAAATAAATTAGTGTACATTTGTTCTATATATATATATATATCCCAATTTTGTTAATATAGTTTTGATATTCTAATTTGATACCTTAGATATCTGGGAAACATTTCGCAATTCATTATTTATGCTGATTTTTGTAGGCTTGACATTAATAGGAAATTCACGAGAAAGATATATAAACTGACAGGCAGTGAATTAATGGCGGATGGGGAATTCGTCCCCTGTTGAATCTGTTATTCCTCCCTAATAAGCATTCCGTTATATCCCTGTCAAGAATGACTGCTGTCCACCCAAAGAATAATAAATGATATAAACTGATGAAAGGCAAATCCTGTCGACATCGATGCACGTCCATCTTCCCCCCTTTCCTAACAAAATTGATAGTCCAAATGTGGTACTGTCTGAAGTTCGTTAATGAAGGTAAACGTATATTTACAAATGTTATTTGTTCTGCGAGGGTTTTTTCATTGGGAGTAATGAACTTCTGATGGCAATTATTGATTTTATGTAAAATGAGACAATTCTTATAAGAATAATGTGACGTTATGTTCTTCATTTATTTTTTATTATTATTATTTTTTCAATTTGTTTAATGTTTGGTTCACTGCTGAGGCATTAAAGTGGTGAATGCTGATTAATTGATAAATTGAAAATGTATATATTTGTTATTTTAAGGTAAGAAATGTCCAGCATATGCCTCTCTGACATTTGCCATTTAGGACTGGAAAACCCTCAGTTCCCGCTCACTATTCCGTTCCTTAACGATCTAGGCCACCCGTGGCAGTCTTCAGATCTCTGATTGGCTCCTGAATGCATAATATGTTTTCTTATATTAGTAAGTGGCCTTTTCTCCAATAAAAATATAGTCCTAATAAAGTATTTCCATTTTGTTATTTTTCCGTTTTTAAATATCGTTTTAACTAAAAATGTATAAAGAATATTTTTTAAAAAAAAGCTTTTGTTTAGTTTGTTGCCGTGTGATAAATATATTATAAGTTAAATATAGTGTAATGATATTTTACACCAATTTGAAGTCTTGTCATTCTTCATTAGGAGTTAAAAAACGCAAATTCTGAAAAGTTATAATATTAAACGTTTTTAATAAATTCTGTCACAATTTATATGATTATTTCCATCCAAGCGACACTATAGAAATAAAGTGGAATATACCAAGGTTTGGTTAATGCCATCTTCAACAATATTACTTAAGTACAATATCTCTTGACACTTTAAATTATTTCGGAAATTTACCATATTATGTGTCATAATCCTTGTATATAATCTATTTAATACTTAACTATACATAACAGACTAATATGGGAAAAAATATATGCGGAGAGATTTGGAATTGCTCTGTGCTTTATATCAAATTTTTGTTTAGTTAGATAGAATATAGGAGTAGGAGAGAAGTTAATTTCATAAAATTAAGGTACAAGGAAACATTAGAGCCTAAAATATTACGCACTTATGTGAAAGAGCTTACTGGAATTAATTAAAATAGTTTCAGTTTTGTGCAGTTAATACAGATAGTCCTATTTATCTAATACCTTCCTTCCTTCTTCCCATCCTAGGTCAAATGGTACGATAACTAGCATTTTGTTCCTGTTGACTAAAAGAGCCACAAAATGTTCTATATCGATGAGCGTTAGTGACGTAACTGTCTTGTCTTGTTCTACCCTGTCTCCGTTCCAGAGATTCGAGTTGGTTCTGTGATGCTGGAGTGATCAGACGTTTCGGCCGAGGCTTTCTTCCTCAACTGATACTCAGTGACCCAGGTAGTATGGGGATATGTCCCGCTTTGTTATAGTTTATTAATGCATATCTAGTATACTGATTTAATTTTTTTCTTTCGTAGTTTTGTACTTAGTAAGGAAACTTGTACTGTATTGCTATTATGTTAAATTTACTGTAATTCATGGATTGCATTAAAATTCTTTATTAATTACCTAAATGGAACATTTTATAAAATGTTTGCACCATGTTGGCTATTTAATTAATAATTGTATACTTAGTTTGGCATTTTTCAAAGTTTTATTGCTTTTTTATGACATATTGTTATATTCAGCGTTTTACACAAGTTCTTTATTCTAAAGGCTTCATTTAACTTATAAATTACTATTCTTTATTATATTGTTGAATAGAATGATTCAATTTAAAAATAAGTGTATAAATCACCATTCTCTCCGTATATTGGAAAGTTACCTTTCCTCTGCCACATGTTGGGGGTTTTCCCTACTAGCACACTTCCAAGTTCAAAATCTTGTCTGGTGACAAATTTATATAACTCATTTGCAGTTTTGTGACAGTTTTATCGAGAGAAGCATGATCCCTACATTAACTGAAGGCAGAAATGAAATGCATATTGAAAGGCTGTTTATCTTTATATTTAATGTAATTAATGCTGCATGCTTAGAACATTTTGTGGTTACAGTCATATGTATCGTTCCAAAATAATACAGCGCACAGAAAACAGCTTAATAGGGCTCAACTCATTCGGATTGAGCGTAAGGTTTATTTGTGATATAATATTTAATTAATTTTATATATTTAATATATTTAATATATTTTTATTATGGATGATGTTAATAATGCTGAATTCAAAAACCATATGCATAATTACTTTTTAACACAACTATGGACGGCTTCAAGGCCAAAATCTTGAAATTTGAAGGGAACAATTTATCTCTCTAAGAAGTTAGAAAACCTTTCTGAAATTTTCTGCTTCACTATAAATATTTTAATAATCTTAGGTTTACATTAAATCTTTAGCAATATAAGTTTCATACATGTATACCCATATGCGCAAGTAAAACGACCGCTGCACCTTCTTCATTAACTCTATACATTTTTGTAAAGTTATGGTTTCTTTTCCATATTAAAGGAAATGCCAAGTATATCTGGATTTAAAGCGAAATGCTTAAAATGCATCTTGTGATCAGGACAAACATTATATATCATATTATAAAGTATGCAGTGCAATGGTGAAAGCCTCAGATAGCGGACCAAGAATTAAGGGGAAAAAGCTTTGTAGTCCAAATGTTGGACAAGAACCTCTAAAGTTCTTCAATGACTGCTATTCTTCATAGAAAATACAAGGCTTTCATTTCAAATTGGCAGTCTGCATAACTTACAATTTAAAAAATATTTAATATAAACAAAAAATGTCAATTTAGATATTGGGGTAGCAAATTTAAAACCAATGATGATTATGTTTTAAGCTTCAACCTTTCCCCTACTTTAAAATGTCAAGTGATCACAGCCGTGCGTTTGGACACCAAGAGGCTCCAGGCAATCCGCAACAATGTAGCGTGCATGGAGTATTGCTGGCGGCAACCCACCCCACTAACACAGGTTGTTTCTCTTAGTTCTGAACTGTTTTGTCTCACCATGCTATCCGTTCAAAGTGAAAGTTCAAGGTGACCGTTTATCTAAAGTAACCAAAGGCATGACTTTACAAATGACAAATTTTAAAAATAACTTAATTGTTATCATATCTGTTGTTTTATGTACTTGCCTTGTTATTGTTGTTTTAATATATACATAGTAAAAATAACTCAGTTAGTTGTAGGATGAAACCATCTTATTTTAAATAATAATAATAATTTCATTGGCCCTACAGCCCAGGGTGACCCTTGGTCTGCTACTGTGATCTCTATTCCCGTCTCACGGCTTCACTGATAGAACGATCAGTATGCCAACACCGCGCCTATCACGCGCCTCCCTAGATCGAACACTGCCACTTCTCCATCAGAGCAGCTTCCCAGTTATCCTCATCTCACGAATCTTAGGGAATCCCTTTCTAGCCTTCCCTAAAGTAGAAAAAATCCTAAGAATCGAACCCGGACCAGCAGCCAGCAAAGCTAACCACTAGATCAATAGATTATGATTATTAATATCACAGTAACACAACTTCTTTTGGAGTACCTGACCATTACACTTTTTTCCTTGTATGGCATACACTATTTTGAAATAGTTTATTATAAAAACACAATAATTACGTTAAATGCTCAAGAGTTTAGTAGTTTATTCTGTCCAAATTCAAACTGTAACAACAATATCAGCGAAAGAAAATAATTTACTCGTCTTTAAAGTTAATATCGCTAATTAAGGATGACATTTGGAATTTGAAAAACTGGATGGTTGGAGGTAAGAGAGTTAAACTTAAATTGTAATCACAATTATTTTAAAAAAATCAATGAATATTTAAATTGAAGTGCTTTTGTTTAAATTAAATTATTTTAAATATGTAATTATTCCTATTGCCCAGTGTTGAAATGAAATTCTGTCCAGACCACAGCCACTCAACAAAAACAAAGAAACCGAAATGACCCCTAATTATATTATATAGAAGAATATAATTTGCTCGTCTTTAAAGTTAATATCGTTAATTAAGGGTGACATTTGGAATTTGAAAAACTGGATGGTTGGGGGTAAGAGAGTTAAACTTAAATTGTAATCATAATTATTTTAAAAATATCAATGAATATTTAAATTGAAGTGCTTTTGTTTAAATTAAATTATTTTAAATATGTAATTATTCCTATTGCCAGTTTTGAAATGAAATTCTGTCCAGACCACAGCCACTCAACAAAAACAAAGAAACCGAAATGTCCCCTAATTATTTGGTATTTAAATGATCATTGGACTATACTTTATATTAATTGTCTTGAATGAAACCAGTCTTAATATATATATTATATATTGTACTTTAAGTTTGCTAACTATTGAAAATCTATATAAACTAGTACAAATAAAACATACCTAAATCAAAATAACACTATTTTTTCACGTTTGAGCTAGTTAATTATTAATTTAAATTATTTCTGTTTTTAATGTTTGAGTTTCAACTGCATTACTCTATGTACCTACAATTTCTTCCTATGTCAATAGACATTATTGACCAAAAGTGTTAAGTTTCGCTTTGCAAAGGAAGAGTTTTGTGGTATTTAAATAAAAGAAAACGGAATATTTACTACCAGGAATGATTCTTATGCTCCTCCCCTGATTAACTTTCCATGATGAATTTCTTCCGAAGTTCCTCTAAGATTTGTACAGCTGACTTCATAGTCTGACGACAATTTCCTCCTTCAAAGTCTCTGGGTGTAGATTTTCCAGCAATCCAAAACGCAAGATTTGTGGCCTAGAACACTATCCTGGAAAATGAGCTACCTCGCCATAGGTTACCGCGGCGTTTCGTAATTAAGTTTTATATAATAACGACCTGTTACGATCGTATTTGCAAACATCATACACAGTGATACCTTCTGCATCCTCAATTTCTTAAGAGCAGAGAACCCGTACACTTTCATTCCTTACTTTGAATTTTGATTGACATGACAGTGAGGAACCCTTGTCTCATTCACAGTATTAATTTTTCAAGAAATGTCAGTTTGTTTTCCCGAAAATGTCTTTACTTTCAATTGTTCTTGAGTGCGTGTCAAAATTCAAGGTACTAATTTTTAATTACAGTTCTTTGGTTAAAATATAATACACACCACCGCTTGAGATTCCTGTTTTATTATTTTTTTTTCACATGGTGTATATTCAGACACCATCTTTTCAGTATATCGTAAGACGAAGTATATTTCCCTAATTTTTTTGGCATATCTTCATGAATTTTGGAAGGAGATATTTCCTTCATTTACAGGTAATTAGCCACAGCTCCTTTCTCGATATGGGACATTCCATCTCAAATCGGACAAGATGTTTAAAAAGACTGACCTCATATATTTTAAAATCAACGACCTTTTTCAATATACGAAACATTAAGAGATAACACTTTCTGAAAAATATGAAACCTCTGTTCCTAGTACATTTTCTTGTAATAAACGCTATATATTTGGCATTTTAAGAAAAGCAATGCCTATGAAAATAAATAGGTATATCTGGGAATTACGTCCTGCAAAAAGCGCAATATTTACATCACATTATTAAAACTTTGTCATGAACGTATTATAAAGAACCGCAATTGCTTTAAGGTGAGATCAGAGGCCCTATATAGTTAATAGTAAGTTTCAGTTTTTATGTACCTTTTTCTCAGAAAGTATTACAGATAGCTCATTAAAATTTACTGTTTATTTTTCATTACATTTTAAGTTCTGAGCATTAGTTTATATATGTACTTAATAAAACAATAAGTTATCATTCTGTAACACTCATTTAAGTTATTACGCAAATGACCAGAAGCTGTAAATATTTCATGCTTCTATCTTCATTAGTTTATGAGGGAGGGGAAGAGAAAAAAAAAAAAAAAACAACACACGCACACGAGGTGAATTTTTTTTTACTTACGACTAAATTAGCGTTAAAGTTAACATAACTAATGGTCAATCCATATATATTAATCCATTTCTTGCACTTGTATATTCACAAAATGTAATATTACCACCACACATATTACAAGAGACAGTTTCACTCAACGCTGTATTTAATATATTCAAGTAAATCACAATATTAACGTTTCTTTTGTTGTCTTTAATATCTTCCATATGATCACCAGATATATTTTTCTTGGGAACACTGGTAAGAATGTAAGTAATTAATTTATCATTCACTGAATTATTCTCTTCAGAAACAGTTCTGTTATTTTCATTATTACTACTGTCATGCTTTACTGAATGGATTTTTAATACCTGTTTCCTTTGTTTTTAAAAATTTTATAAGCCTTAGGCATGATATTACAGGTATTTAGGAAGGGAAACTGGAAATGTATAGCTAGTAAAAATCAAGATAAACAAAAAATGTAAACTTTTTTCAAAAATTAAACACACAGAGAGTCATTACTGTTATTAACATTTGAAACAATAGTTTAACTACAAAATACATCAAACCACGCCCTTCTATAAAATGGTTTCAGGGGTATTTTAATTTTTATACTATAGTGCGAGGTATTAAAAATAATTTCACTCATAAAATACATTACGTAATTAAAAGTACTTAAATTGGATTTTTTAAAATAAATTATATACCAAATTAAAAAAAACAATCGAATTATTATTTGGAACAAAAAATCTAAAATTTTATTTTTTTGAATAATTATTAGTTTTAAAAAGTACGGTTCAGTATCAGAAACAGCTTACGAAAATTCAAACTTCTCAAAAAACGCGCGGTGCAACTTAAAACATAATGAGCTGTTAAGCACACACACTCCAGCTGCATGACCGTTTCACTTGAGAAACTGTGAGCAAGCGGTGACTTGAAACTACTTCCGTTTTATTCCGAATTTATTTTCTTGCTTCCTGTTAAAGGTACTAGCAATCTTAAAAGTATTATCTTATTCTATATAAGTAAGGAGTTAAAATTGCCAAGGTTAAGAAAAAATAATATTTTTTTATTTCGCATATTCCGAAACATTTCAGAATTATTTATTCCAAAGTGCAAAAAACTTTAACTGAATATCCTTTTAGGCATAAATTACCCATATATTGCATGAAACTTACTCTATCCTGTCTCTTTAAGTTCAAAATTTGGGTTAAGTATAAATGTAGAAGGAAACTTGCAGTTCGATTTCACATACATAGCTTATATGCTTTCCTAGTGAGTCATTCCTTATTTATGTAATACAACAATGTAGGAACTTGAAACTGCACATTTTAAGCATTCTTATATAGTGAAATAAAATGTTAAATCAACTCTTAAAGGGTCAGAGTGGGACATCGAGATAAACCCTCATAGTCCACCTAAAACTACAAAGTCTAAAGTGAACGGAAGTAACGTTGCATTGCTTTGGGAGGCAGTGATTAGCAAGGTTAGGGAGCAAAGGAGATGGAACGGCAGCTGGTCTACACCTCAAACGAAAACCTTTGCAGAGAAGAGAGGTAATGGAGAAGGAGCGTGTAATTAACTCCAGGCGGGGAGTGGCCCCCAGCCTTGTTGCATCAGGATTGTAATCATGAACTGCAACGGACTCATCGCTTGTAACGCGTTCCAAATTGTCTGTACTGCAATAGATCTCTCGTCTACCCGAGTAGCCGCCTAGTAGCATAAATTCATATTACTTAACGTAGTTCAGTTTAATTGAAGATTTGCATCAGAGAGAACCTTTCTCAAGTCCGGTTTTTATGATATTTACGAGATGGCATCATGCAAAACCAGTTCTGTAATAAATATTCTTGTATTATTATTATTGTTGTTGTTTTATTATACGACGATCATATCTCACTGCTCAGTAGGACAATGTAAGTTTCTGATTTCTCAACATTTGCAAGTCAGACTTTTCTTGAGAGTGGGGCGTAGAGGCAAGCAGTTTGAGCTTAGATGGAAGCTTGCAACTTGTTGTTCTGCTGCTATGACTCCTTGACAAAATTAAAATAACACATTATTACTCTTAACTTAATGTGATCCAAGTGAAAAGCGACATCAACCAGGAAGAGGTTCTCAAAGAAATAAAACACTTACCTAAACGTTGGAAACCTGTGTTAGAGCAAAATGTAGTCGTTAGGGCACGGACTCCAGAGCGGGAATCCCACCAGGATTGTCCTCCCTGAATGAGTTTTTATCCAGGTTTTTCTCAGTCCTCATATATGGCAAATGCCGGGGAGGTACCCTAAACTTAGGCCTGGACGCTTCGTTCCTTATCCTTTCCCAATACATCATTTCATCTCATGTGTCATCAGTGTCCACCGCCTGTGGTGTTTCAGTAATTACAACGGGCGTTAAACACTATTAAAAAGGAAGTGCCCTCAATGAACGCAGTTTGATCCTTTGGCAAAAAAATGGAGTTTTGTGATAATAATACTCCCAGTAGCAAAGGCAATTTGTGTGCTGGAACTTCGTGCGAACAGTAGCAGCAGCAGCGCTGCCTTTTTATTCTAATGCACCATTACTTCTTGAGACCGGCAGTTAGCTGACTGGGATGCATGGCACGAGGGGCGTTCTAAAAGTTCTTGGCCTTTGTGAATCAATACATTTAGTCCAACGACTTTCCAACTTTTTAATACCCTCAGCGAAATAATATTTGTTCATGTAAAAAACAGCTTTTCAGCTTCAACCTCATCATTTAATGTGAATATTTGTCCACTCATATTTCTACAGGTACAGGAACTTAAAGTATTCCCTGGGAGCCAAATCCGGGAATATGGCAGATGTGGAAGCACTTGGAAGCGAAGGTCGTGTAGTTTTGCAGTACCAATCCCAGATGTGTGTGAAGGCGCATACTTGTGATGAAAGAGAGCTTTCTTTTTTGCAAGGTGTGAACGTTAACATGAATGGCATCCCTCAGTTGGTCCAGTAGTGAAGCGCAATACTCCCCGATAATGGTTCTGCCCTTCTGGAGGTAGTCTATGAGCACCACACCATAAGAATTTCAGAAAACCGTAGCTATGACTTTTCCTGCAGATGGAACTGTTTTTGCTTTCTTTGGTGCACTTTCACCTGTTACCACCCACTGTTTAGACTGATGGTTCGTCTCTGGAGTGTAGTGATGAATCCATGTTTCATCTACTGCTATGAAACGTCAGAGAAACTCACTGCAATTAAGTGTAAGTCTAAACATTCTTGCAAAATGTTATTCGCATGCATTTTTGGTCCATTGTTAAAGGCAGCACCCATCGAGCGGAAAATTTTCTCATACCCTAAACTTAGTGCAAAATGTAGTGGACACGGCCTGTGGCGGTCTTCGCGATTGAAGATACACGAGTATTTTCATTGACATTGCAATCACTGAGAACGGGTAAATTTTTGCCATAATCTCATCGGTCGTAGCAGTTTTGGGACATCTTTAATAGATGTAAGCCCACGCTTAAATTCAGCAACCTACTTTTCAATCATCGAAAACAAAAGGGACGAATTCTTTAATGTGGAATCTAACTCCATTTGTATTTCCGTTGCGGTTAAACTCTTCAAAACGAAGCACTTTATCATAGCTCATGCTTCTTTTATCCAGTTTGTAGAAAATGTTAGCACTAGTTAGTTTACACGATCGTCACAAACAAGTGACTGCACTTACGCGTCTGAAACTTTATAGCATGGCATCTAAAATGATACTTAAGAAGTATCGTAGTAATTTGGTCATCTTCACGACATCTCTGAATCAGGCCGAGAACTTTTAGAACACCATGTGAAGCGTCGTTCCTACCATTTCTTGAACAATGCTCATTCAGTAAATTTCTGATTGAACGATCTACCATTCCTCTACGTTCAGTCGTCATTATAAAAATGTCGGTCCTGGTGGTGTAGTGGTAACCATACTTGCCTTCTAAATCCAAGATCGCGGGTTCAAACCCGGCCAGGATCGATGGGTTTTTTCGGGCGTAAAAATCGTAAGAATGGCTTCCTTCGGAAGGGAAGTAAAGCCGTACATTTACGGCACGAAAAAGAACCTCAAGCCTGAAAGAGAGGCCTCTGAGCAAAATTTGTCGGCTGTTTCACGCCCTGAATAGAATGGGACGCTGATGACCTGAGCTGTTAAAGAGCGTCCTTAAATAAACAAATCGTCACTAAACAGTAGGAAAGTTATTGGCTACAAGATGTGGACATCAGACATGATCCTACAGTCTCTTCACAAAGAAATTGCCAGGAATATTCGTTTTCGTTTACGTTTACACTACGATACTTGAGGTAGTAATGGAGGTGGCGCAGCACAGTGATGACGTTTAATGTCACTCCTTAGGGGTGCGCGGAAGCTAGTATTAATCCATCACTCGCTCGTAAGTGCTGAATGCTATCAAGAGCATGGTTGCGAAACATTGGCCCGGGCGCGGGATACTTCAACACCTCAGCCTCGTCGTTTGTGTCTACGCCTCCAATGGGAGAACCTCCAAGAAAAAGAGATTGTGTGATGAGCCAGGATCTACGGGTGGCGACTGCGCGGACGCACAAGGGGATCCTAATTTGTTTTTAGATAGAGCATCCGATGCCGGTGGAGCTCCCGAGTTGTACGCCCCCTTCGAAAGTTCCGGTTCCATTCCAGATGCAGGATTTTCAAAGCGCAAGCCATAACCACACCGCGCCACCCCCATTTTGCTCCAACACATTTGACCCTATAACAAAACCAACAGAATAAAATTATAGGAGAGAGGAATATTCGTGGAATGTAGATATCCATCCCAGAATTCACCTGAGTGACCAGGGAAACCATGGCACAATAAAAGCGCAAATCTTCAAACCATTTAACCAGATTGAGGGATACATTCATTTTTTGAGATGAAAATTTTAAGATGTAACTGTAGGTGAATATAAACAATAATTAATAATAAATAATATAAAAAAGAAGTGGAGGTTTTATTATATTCTGCTGGTAAAAAGCAATGCATTATTGTAGTCATTTAATTTCGTGTGCCAAAAATACTCAAGTACCTTAATATATACATTAACACTAGAACGCCCAATAGGGATCCATTCACTACTTTTGATTTTAGAACGCTCATGTTTTCACTGTTTTTTAAAGTATTTTTGTATGGTTTTGCGACTTTTAATCCCTTTCAATGAGTTTAGCTCATCAATTATTTTTCGTATTTCGGGCGTAGCTATTTAAAGTAATAGCATATTTACCTCAGTTCTCAGAGGCGGTCAATTGACGGCTTTCTCAGGTGTATTGCGCAGTTGTAACAGACAATTATCATCACAGCACAACAAACATATTTCAAATGTAGCGCAGTGTGTGAGTTATTGTTTATCACCTCTTGGACACATATTTAAATTTTCGCTTAGCTTTTCATTATCACTCAGCTTTCATGCTGTGCATGAAAAGTTATACCACGTATAAATTAGAAACATCTCTTGCAAATGGTACAAGTTCCCCCTAAATAAAAACAATAAATTGAATAAAATATATGATACAACATTGCAAGGCACAGGCGTTTAATAAAACCTCCCTCTTAAATAATAGATACAAGAGTTTGAATGTTTCCCCTAAAGACATGTAAATTTTATTCATCGACTTCCAAATCCAATTCCCTACTCAAAAGACTACTTTACGCCAATGTAGTCATATACATTTTAATACATTACAACAAAACTTTTAAGATGGGTCCCAGGGCTTACCTTTCGAAGAAGCCTCCGGTTCCTTACAGTTTTTTGGAAAAGGCCGAAAGATATACAAACCACGCTCTCCCGGAGACCACTTTCTGTATGAAGAGAAGACGAAAGCTTACGTCATAGCATGGTAGAACTTTCAAAGGAGAGGAATCTAGTATTATTAGCTGACCAAACATTCTGACGAGTCAAGTGAACAAGTAAGAAAGGGCGAGGGGGAGATATTAGACAAGTAGGAAATGCGCCCAAAAACGGCAAATCAGTTACATTCATGATGGCTGAATTGATGATTCTACCAAGTTCATTGAGATTGCTGTGGTTCAACTGAAAAAGTTCTCTTGTAAATCTTACAGACTTTTCAAGATCCATCATAAGTAGGTAGGTACTGCTTTACAGTAATGAATAAACATTATTACTGGAAAGAAAGTATTGACAGAAGTTTTCACATCGGATTGCATAGATACGGACTAATGGGCAGCTTACTCGTCAGGCATATTTAAATTTAATATTTATGAAGTGCGGAAATATTTATCTCTGATTACGTGATAGAGCTTTCTATATCCGTATTTTTCAGTCGCTGGTGCGGTCAATTTGAAGGACATTTATTATTTATTATTTTTTTAAATGAGAAAGTGTTTCATGCATGAGTTTTCTAAGTGAGTTGAACATTCGAGAGGAGATAGAAGTTAAATAGATCAATGACAGTTTTTATTTAAATAAAACGGGAAATGCGTTAAAATGTGTTTAACATTTGCATATAACGGTCTCTCTTGAAACCTCACCTTATTTTTTGAATCCAGTAATAAAATATTATGACAATCCTAACAGGTTTGATGCTCTCATTTGCGGGCACCTTAGTAGTAAGGTTAATGAATTTATTATTGGAAGTTTTAGATTTGCATTGCAATGTTTTGTGTGAGATAATATGGGATTGTAAAAGATAGGAATGATATTTAGGTCTTGGAACTTTTGAGTTAGGTTTTAAATATAGAGATCAAGAGATGAAAAGCTGTTACAAAGATGGTGGCCGCGGATTGAGAGAGAGAAAAATATAAATAACAAGAACTAGATAAACATACGTATTTTGCTTTTGAAAAAGAGCACAGCTATTTGAAATATTGGCATTTGTGTTACTATTCATGTGTTTTATAAATTTCTGCTTATCTAGTTCTTGTCATTTTAGCTACGCTATTCCAAGATATTTCTTTTTAATTTTTAAAATTTAAAATATAATATACTTTACTATATATACTCTTTTCTTAGGAAATATTACGTTTGAACAAACTTAGCTAACTTATTTTCAAATTTATTTGTAAAATATATAGAACATAATTTTAGGAAAAAATAAAATTTAATTTGTTATGGTAATTTTTTTGAAAATGTTTATAATATTTTGTATGAATAAAAATTACTCAACTGATCCCTTTTCACATTTTGCTATTTCATCAGGTGTATTAATGATATCAAAGAGAACAGCGCTATTACATAAGGAAATCTCATGGAACTGTAAAGAATCCATTATCCCTAAAGTGAAATTAGTTCATATCAAAACCGATAAATATAAGCAAAGAAGTTTTCTAATTTCAACATGACTAAATGCAAAATGATTTTTTTTCATTACATTAGCTATAAAAAAGATGGAAACCAGATGAAACTCCAAGAAAAACATATAAATAAAATTCGATAATTTAGTTTAGTCTCAACATTTCTGAAATTCATATTTCTATCTGTTTAAGTTCAGATATTAAGTTAAATATTTGTGGTCCTATAGTTCAGTAATCGTGCCAAAGGATTACGGAAACATTTATTACCTCTAATTTGATTAAACCTGTAGTATCTATGCAGCCCTGCGCTGTTGCTATGGTAACGTGGGGGTCACTCTATCTTTAGCGCGAGCAAGTTTATAGCGAATGTGCACAGCTAACGTTTCCGAACCTAGCAGCTTGAAAGTTATTAGAAACAGTTACACTTTAATTTAGCCTGGATTCTTAATTTAACCTTATTTTCATCTACTTAAACGTGAAAAAGCCTTTCTTTCTTTCTGTTATATGAGAAAGCGCGTCTTTGTGGGCGTGGTTTAAGCGTTTATCTTGTACTCTCTACCCTGGGAGAAAATCTAAGGCTGCAGAGGAGTTTCGATTCCCTTGGGCCTCATGCATGCAGGCTTTTAGCTTTCATTTCTCGTTAGAAATAATGAAATAAATCAACTAGAGTGTATAAGTAAACGTTACGTGTAAAGTTGCAACACGCATTTATTACATCCACTATTTTGTGTTTCTTACAGGAAAAAGTATAAGAGAAACTGTATAAATCATTTACAAAAATTGCCTTCTCTTTCAAAGAGAAGTGGAAACACTTGTTTAATTAAATTATTGTTATAAATGTTTTGTGGAATTAACAAGAACACCAAACAGTTACTATGCGAAACATAACGCAATCAATTCAATGAAAATGAAATAAAATGTTTCCAACGAGTTGCTTAAAATATAATTTTATAATTAATTTTAAACATATACTTTCATATGTAGATATCACAGCGCTTGTTATTTGTGATAAGTAATGCTGAGGATATTATGTTTGACGAACCGTCATGGGTGTCGAGGTGTTAAGGCACAGACTCGTGAGTGGGAGATTTGCTGTTCGATTTACACCAGAATCATCCTCCCTGACTAAGTTTTTCCCTGATTTTCCTCAGTTATCGTAAATGAAAAATGCCGGAAAGGTACCCTAAACTTAGTCGTGGGAAAATCCTTTCCCAGTTTATAGTTTCATCTCATGTATTATGTGTCCACCGCCTGTGATGTTAGTAGTTAAAACGGGTGTTAAACACTGTTTAAAAAAACAAAAGCCACTCACGACAACGCTATTTTTATTACTACTGATAACTACTATACGTTTTCGTATTTGTAACTTGTGGATTCTAACAATAAAATACGTTAAAAACTAGATTTTTAAGTTAGGCAATTACAATGGAATATACATTTGGACTTTATTTTATTAGTTATTCTACTTAAGATAAATATAAATACATTACTGAGAAACTTTTGCACAGGAAACGAAAACTGTCATGTCAATCTCTTTCATACACGTTCAGTTCTAATTGAGATAGGATGTGTATTGATTGATTTGTTTTAATTCAGGGCGTGAAACGGCCGATAAATTTTGCTCTGAGGTCTCTTCTTTCAGACTTGAGGTTCTTTTACGTACCGTAAATCTACGACACGGGACCCGCGGGTTTACTTCTCTTCCAAAGGAAGCCATACTTAGGATTTTTATGCCCGAAAAAATCCATCGACCCTGGCCGGGATTGAACCCGTGATCTTAGGTCTACGGGGCAAGTATGGTTACCACTAGACCACCAAAGCCAACATAGGGTGTGTAAGTGAGAGTAAATAATTTATTAATTTATTTCTATAAATAGTTGTTTCATACTAGCAATGTGTGGGATTAGTTGGGAAGAAAGAAACAAACTGGAAATTTTTGGATCACGGCTGTGATTGGAATCAACTTCAAATTTCCGTACTGACGCTCTAACACTGAGATATGTGTCGTCCACCAAGCACGGAAACGAACCCTTCATCTGATTCCATACATATAAATATATGTTTCTATTACATTCTGTGGTTTAGTAGTGCTTGACTTGCAACGTAGCTGTGGCGAGGATATCAATACCACACTCTCACAATTTCATATTGTCAGACAAGCCCATGTTGTTTCTATTGTTATTGCATTTCTCTACTATTTAAACCTCTTTAAACTTTGAGGCATGTCTACTCATATGGCGCTAGCAAATAGCAGCGCTGCCTCATACGGACCAAATTTCTCGTTGTTTGCAAAATAAAAATTAAATGCAACATATGCCAGGAAAATATTTAGCAAGTTCTTAGAATATAGTGTGATATTTTTTCTGAATCTGTGCAATGGCTTGTTAATATCTTCTGTTAGCTTTCAAAAGGCAATAGGTAATAATGAAGACCGTTTTTGCACAATTCAACAACTAGAACATTTGCGATTTTCAATTATTCATCTATTTTAAAGTGAGAGGAATTGATTGCGCTTCTTAAAATTCAAAAGGAACACTTAACATATACCATATTAATCCCATATGGAACATTGCAAAAAAAATTAAAAACTTTATATCTAATGAAAAAGAATTTTTCCAGAACGCAATATCTGCATAATGCTGTGCCACGAAAATCTTGCGCCGATCGTTATTTGCCTGTTCACTTTCTAGGTACCGTCAATTTAGACTTAATTCTGTTGTCAGTACAGGAATTATATTGAAAGCTCAAAAACGTATTGCCTCGGGTCGGATTCTGCTGAGCCATCGCAGTGACAGGACGTACGTGCGATGTTCCCAGGAAAATGGGTCTCTGTTCACTTTTCTCTTACAATTTAAGAGAGTTTTCTTTTATACTGTGGCGACCCAAGTTTGCTTTAATGTTTTGATTTAATTTCATTTCATTATAATGTAAATTTAGCTTAAATCTATTTTTGAGAGATTCTATATATGTTACTGAACTTGTTTGTGACAAAGAATGATATTACACAGTTATTAAAGTTTATTGCACTTGCATGTTATTTTTTATTGTATTACGTAATTTTGCACGTTACTAGGCGAATGTACAGTCTGCAAGCCCAGTTAGGTGGTTTTTTACTGCCTCTCATTCTGTAGTAGCTTTGTAACATATGAGCCATGTGTAGAAATAATTTTTAAAATATTTGAAAGGTTATTTTAAAAAGTATTGCAAACTATTCTTGATGTTTGTTTATTTGATTTATTTGTGTCAAATTTAATTATTTTGTATTCAGCAGGTAATTTAATATTGGATCAAGTTACTATAGCATATGACATTTCAATTCAAGCTTTGATTATTAATTGTTTAATAAATCTTGTAAATATTGCTAAATGTTTATTTTATTTTAACAAACACATACAAATACGTTTCCATGAATCCTCTAGGCCTTTAAGGAAGATGTAATTGTTAAGCCACAATGTATGTAGGTAAGCGTAGTAATATTTGAAAAGGAATTATTCAACAATACTACTTTTCCCGTTACCAGGCTATTCAATAATTACTTATGATGCTAAAGGATTGGTAGCAGATCGCCATCATTAAAGAGTGTACTAAAGGGAAGATGGTTGAAATTTTGTTTTTTGTTACCATATTAATATTTGGAATTTTCTGTTTTTTTTTTTGACATAGTTTTAGTATTGTTCCTTGGTTGTAAATATTTTAATACATTTTTAATTATTGGCCACTGCAGAAGTCATTTTTTGGGATTTCGCGCTCAATTTTGAGTTAATATTCTATATCTCAGGAACTATTTGCTCTATAAGGTATGTTTTGTCTTGAATGATAGAAAACGTTGTATTGCATAAATTGGCAACGTTTGTTTTCATTACATCATTCTTTGATGTTTTATAGTGTTAAGAGTTTTAGCTGGTGCTATCCTCCAAAAGTTAGTTTTCCTGTAAAATCAATTTTTTTACTGCAATCTTATAAAAACCTTTTTTTTTTTTTGCAAAAGTCTCCGATTTTTTTAAGGATCTGTATAATCTACCACTTTGAAACTTATATCACTTATTTATGATACATTGTGATGATGTGCATCTATTGTAGTACAGCTAAGCCAAAATGTGACAATGTAAAAAAAAAAAAGTTGGGAAAAAGTAGAAAAAAGGAAAAAATTGGAAATAATTTATAGTTTACTTCATAATCATAATATAGAAGTGAAAATAGATCATCAAATTTCAATTATGTGCATCTGTATTCTATCCAAGTTTCATTTCATTAGTTCTAATGGTCCTTGAGAAAATAGACAATGAGTTAGTAAAATTAACCTTAAAAGGATATGCCTTTCATATTCCCCTTAAAGTAAAAGGTGATAAATTCATGTCTTTATCCCCAGTCTCTTAAATTACTAGTTCTGCATTAAATGAGAAACGTTATATAAGTGGCTATAACCTTTTGCTTCATCATTTGTAAAGCAAACTAATGGTTTCTTGTGTTTATATCGATAGATTCGAGTTCTCCTATTGGCAGCAATGTTTATTTGAATTAATGCAACTGCTCAAAAATGAGAAATATTTCTACGGATTGCTTTTCTTTGCAAGTAAAGAAATCAGAATTAGCGTCCCCCCACCCAAAGATTACTGACAAGTTGAAACTTCATATGCAAAAATAATGGCATAAACATTCTAATATAACAAGAAAATGTACGTTTTCTTCATGAAAAATGTATAATGTACACAATATAAATTATGCACTCGGTGGTCTGAGGGTTCCAGTGAGGCAAACAAGGTCTAAACAGATCGATACATCATCTTTGTTTTATACTGTAGATAGATTC
Source organism: Metallyticus violacea (assembly GCA_030762175.1). Lineage (NCBI taxonomy): Eukaryota > Metazoa > Arthropoda > Insecta > Mantodea > Metallyticidae > Metallyticus > Metallyticus violacea. The sequence continues at coordinate 51,815,274 of CM060834.1, forward strand.
GAGAGCTACTTGTGAGGCACATTATTGTTCTATTTAAGAAGTGCGATGATACACGATGAAGAAAGAAGATAACTAAATATACGCACAAACTGCATTTAGACTGTAGTTGTGGTCTGATAGGCAACAAAGAAGTTTCTAGGAAAATGTTGCCAGGCAGCAAACTTTTCTAAAATGTATATTCTGTAATTTTTGCATAGGATATAAAATAATTTTAAAATGAAGCAAGTTATATATTTTTTTCAAATATATTCCGGCCGATAAATCTAAGAGACAAATTTTTGAAGATGATAAGGTCAAAAACGAAAGATCTATCAATATAAGCTATCTGATAATAAGATAAATGGAGAGGAGGTTGACGTTTGTTCTGCCACATTTAGAAAAGTAACGGGAGTAGCAGATGCCAGAGTAAGGCATTAAGCTAACAAATATATCATGAGTGAAAGACCGAAAAAAGACGAGGAGGCCGAAGAATAAATGAAAGAGAAGAGATGACCGAAGGCGTTAAAAGAGATATTTTGGAATACCTCTGCAGGGAGAGTCATTTGCCCATGAAGTAAGTGCTCATGGTCCTATCTTAGCCTAGAATTAAATATAAAAGAATAATGTGGAAACAGTTCTCCTAAAAATCCTCCCTTTCCTAATACAAACTTATTTTATACAAATATTTTAACTTATCCTTTGGAATTTCTTAGGACTTAAAAGTGTTTTATATGTGCAGAACTCTTGTTTTAAAATAAGATACCAAAGATATATGTGAAAATGTATTATAATAGTCATCACAAGCTTAGGTCAAAAAGTTTCGTGAAATTCCGAAACTTAAAGAACGACATACCCTCGGTGTATGTTTTGATTGCCAGGAAAAGCATTCCTTAAATTATCTGTTGGGGAAATATTGTACTCGTACAATAATGGAGATGAATGGAGACAACCAAATACTTGTCATTACACATGGCTTAAACACAAATGTCGCGTTAGGCCAATCAAATTTCTTATGCAGCAAGACATTTTTTAATTTTGGAGAAGAAACAGAGAGAAACAAAAACTGGGGGCTAATATTGAGGCTGTTCTCTGACTTCTGTGATTCACAAAATTCACCAATACTGGCTATGCTCCTTCGGCTCTGTGAATCATGGAAAGTTTTGAAGGAAATTTTGCACAATTTTCCAATCAGGGAACAAAATTATACGCCTCCTGACAGGGTATGCGGAGTAGTTGAGAAATAACTAAGAAAACCTGATATCACAGTGCCTTTGCAGTATCACGATGTGTTAAATCAACAGGTACATGCATTGAGTTTGGGAGGAATTGGCAAGTTCACGGTATGAAAACCGCATGCAACAACATTGCCAAACAGAAATCACAATTTAAGATTAGTAAAGCATGAGCTCTCATATATGAGAAGGCTGAAAATATTTGCATTCAATGCAAAATAAAACCTTCATATTATGAATCTTCAATCTTGGATAAAGTGTTGAAAAAAATATAGTCGACTTTAGAGAAATTAACCATGATTTATTATCAAGACTAGAAAATAAATCCAGCGTTAAAAAAGTTGAAGATGTTTAGAAACTTATTCAACATTTTGGACAACTCTTTGGATGAAACGAGGACTCCTCAAGTTTGCAGTAACAAAACATTGACAACAATGAAACTGAGAACTCCAATTAATCAATTCATTATTGAGAGATTGTTAATTATTTGAATTTTATATCAAATCACAAACTATTTATCTTTTAAAGAAAGGAGTTATTCTAGTTGTTCAGTTTGAAAGAAAAAAAAAACTATATTTAAAGATGTTTTTCTTGCAGTACATATGTGAAATATTTCTAGATTTTTGTGCTTTTTAGTCTGGTAATGAAGAATACTTTTCATATTTTGTTAAATTTTTATTTCATGTATAAAACGTGTTACCTGAAATGTTTACTTTTTGTTGATGTTCAGTATAGCAAAAACAGTGGCTTAAATGAACTGTCATTTGATATTCATTGAGCGAGCCTAAGCTGCCAGGCATGCGTAGTAGCAGACATTTTTATTCCCATTTTACTTTTAACACCAATTCATAAATTTATCGAGCACTGATTTGTATATTTCCTTGGATATTTGTTACATAAAATCTGATGGAGCAAATTCCGCAACCTAAGTAATTATTTCATTTTATATTTGGAATACCTAACATTCAAACATTGTGATTACTTACATTGTTCTAGAAATTATCACCACCAAAATAGTGTACAAAAATTCCTAACCCATGTTGCATATGTCGGTTTAACTTAGACGGCCATGAAAACGCGATCAAGAATAAAAAAGTCCGTCATGCAGGAGCAGCGTAAACTAAGCGTATTCCTCAGCAACTTGAACATTGAAAAAGAGTATAAAATCCAAATTAGGACTTATTAATTAATGAAATAAAACAATTTATGGCATTATTGTGTTTTATTAGGGTAGCAAAATTATTTCTTATTTTAATTAAATGGTATATAGCGAATTTCATTGTGAAAAAAAACCAAATATTGGTGCCGCTAGAGTAAATTATAAATTCTGTGGTTCAGATAAACTCCCACTCTTAATAATTGGATTTTACTGATTTCGAGAAACTATTTTTTATTCTATTTCAATGACACATGCCTAGTTTCCATAAAAATTTAAAAATTGTGGCTGCTACAGCGGTTTTTCTATTTTTTTTTTAAAAAATCGTTTTAGGTTAACCCTCTCGCCCAATGGTCCAATGTTACTGGTTAATGAACTCGACGAATCGTTTGCTAATTGACGATTATATGCAGAGTTTTGTTGAGAAAAAAGAAACATAAAATTTTGTCTTGTCATAGAATAAACATTCATACAGTAATTTTTTACTGACTCGTGCTTTTACGCTCGTCCAAAGAAATAATACTTTAGAAAATAGTATCATAAATACTTATTGTGGCATTTGATCTTTTATGCAATTTAGGCTTTTTTTTATTAATTTTGCTACTGTCAAACGACACATAAAAACAACTACATACACATATGGTGTTCATTACATCGATTTGCTAATGCTACAACGTACACTCCGCTTAACTTTTCGCTTGAATCGTGGTTTGCTCGTAGTGACGTCAGAGGAGTAAATTCTGCTCTTGGGATTACGAAAAATGTTAGGTTTGGGCAACAAACGAGCGTAGATTTAGTTAAACACTAAATTAAGAGTTTTACTCACGTTAACGTGCGAAGCGAGCGTACCTAATGGCATTTGCACAAGCTGAGTGTAGCTTAGTAAACTTTTCCTTTATTTCCTACGGTAAACTTCAAGCATACTAATTCTAAAAGTTCGTGAAGCTAACATATGCTCTTCTATATTTATAAAGTAATCAGCAGATAACAGTGCCACAAGCCATTGGTTAACTTAACACTAACCTATGGGTTATAACTCATAGCATAGGTTTAAAAAGCTATTCGGCGGCAAATAGAGACTATGATGAATATCTGCCGTAACACGAAGGGGCGTGCTCAGACATATATTAATTTAATGCTATTTTCAACACTTTCTGTAAGAAATCATGCTTCTAATACACCGAGGTATATCTGTATTAAATGTCATTGAATTATGTTAATTAGTTTGAATGTTATCAAGAAAAGTCTGGGGCCGAGAGCGAGTGAACTACTTCGTATGCAAGAATCCTATCATTTATTTAGAATGTGATGTGATTTTTTTTTCACGAACCATTGATCTTCGGAGTTACTCTGCCCTGTTAACTTGCTCTGCAGTCTTCTTTAGAGCTTTAAAGCAGAAATTATTTCCCTTCTGACTAGTCTTAACTTCTGTAAAAAGAAACACAACCATCTTTACAGACAGTAAAGCTACACTTAGTGCAGTTAAATCTCACCAAATCAACACCAATACACTTGTTTGCGAATGCCTAATTTCCACAAAGAATCTACGCAAATTGACATCCTCACATGAAAGGTAACGAAGTAGCCAATAACCTGGCAAAAGAAGGAATTAAGATTGACTTCATAGGGCCAAAATATTTCTGTGGCATGAGCAAGAAAACTGCTAGAACCGCAGTATGTCAATACACTAAGAATAATATAAAAAGGAAGAACTTTCCCAGTCGAGAAATGGGCAAAACACATTAAAATATCCGATGGTACCCTGGCTAAGGAACCGCTCGGTAGGAATAGAAAAAAAAAATCAGAAAGCTTGGAACTATGACAGGACATTGCTCATTCCTACGAACGACGGGACTTCGTAATGGAAATACCACATGCGAGCATTCTGATGATCAGAGCCCAGAAGTTAGGCAAAATTCATTTTGATATCTGGTAGGATATATTTAAGAGTCAGATAGAAATGAACATATTTCCGTACATTTGTGAACAATAGTTCAAGTTTTTATTTTGTCTTTTTTTGCCTATTTTGATTATATTGCTTATTTTAAGGTTTAAAACGTTTATGTCTGTTTTGAATCGTTGTGGATCTTTTCTGCGATTATTTAAGCGTGTTATAAAATACATAAAGAATTTCAAGGTATCCAAGTGAAAAAAGTTATAAAATTAAATGGCGTGTTCACCTCACAAAAATATCTTGATATACACTTATTTCATTTCAAGCAGTGAAAAACTTTTTCTTCAACCTGAAGCCGGAAATATGGCTGCCTTTATTAATTTAATTAAAAGGCTGCAGAGTTATATTTATAAAGGCACTAGTTTTGATAAGGATAATTATTATGTATAGGTATAAGAAATATTTTAGAGATAGGTAGAACAAAAATAGAAATAATTTGTAACTTGTAACTTACAAAAGGGTTTTGTATACATTTTGTGTAAAATACGTGAGAAAGAGACGAATATGTATACCTGACTCCACTCACTGACCGCTCCTTAGACAAGGCTGAAGAAAGGGTAAACTATCTTTTGTTAGGTCACGAACCTTCTACCCGGGAAATACTTAGGAGTTGACAATAAGAGAAACATGTGGCCGTAACGGGATAGTATTTAACAAAGTCAGAGGTAGCAATAATTTAAGAGAAATGAAAATGTCAGAACGGAGACGAAAATGTTTTATTACAGGAAAGCCGAAAACACGTGCTTAATCTCTAGGAACATTTAGAAATCTACAAACTAAGGAAGGCAAAAGATTTTCAATAGAAATCAGAATATAAGGAAAGTGCCGAAATTTACGACAGGTTGTTCTGGGAAAATTCAAGTTCGTGGGAAGACATTAGATCAGGGGGAAAGAATAATTCTAGCCAATGGTCTTCGGATAAAAGTTAACGAATCAGGAGAACTTAAATACAAATAAATAATTTTAGGATAGCCAATGACGAAAATACAACACGAAAACAGGATAAAATACGAGGGAATTAAATTTAGCGAAAGGCGTGGCGATGTGTTAGAAAAACTAGAGTACAGAAGTCAGAGAGGAATTCACATATTCGGTAGAGAGACATTCAGAGGCGCATTTCACACTCAGTAGACACATTCATAGATTCACATTCAGGCATTCAGAGGGACACTCGCAGAAGATAGACACTCACACATTCACCCTCGCAGAAGTCAGACCTTCATAGTCTCTCGCACATTCAGACATTCGCGGATTCAGATTCATACATTCAGGAGAAACACATACGAGAGACGCGAAAGAAATATACGAGAAGTAGGCAGCCCGAGTCGTTTAAAAGTAATCAGTCTTAAAGTTCAGTTGAGGGCAGTGTAAGTCATTTTCTAAAGCCAGTCTAAGTGAGCAGCGAAGTCAGCGGCGAACGGTTAGGAAATACTTTACATGGGAATAAAATATTTTAAACAAGTCAACCTTGTGTATTTTTGGGCAACACATTTCTCGTTCCCGTGGATCTATACTGATCCCGAAACACTCCAGTGGACCCTGAGATAAAACTCAACAAGATTGGAGCAAACCACGTCATCAGTGAGCAGCCCGGGCAGACTTCGAAACCACCCAGCAGTCAAAAACATACACCTACGCCCCCGCACCCTTCATTTCCTGCTCCAAACCCATTCACTTAAGCTCTTTAAAGCGCAATCTTCATTAGTACACGGTTACCTGCATATGATTACCAGGAAATAGATAGGACGAGGAAGTACTGTAGTTTTCATTTGTCCTGGCGAATCATCTTGTATCCATATGCGCAAGACAATTCCAGGACATTTGTAATGGGGGTAACTTCTCAGCTGCATAAATGTAACAAACAATTGCAAGCGAGAAAGATGAGAGCGGTACAGCTGTGCAATCATCCATCTCCAAAATATGCTCAGTAAGGAAATAAGAGATATACTAGCCTGATTCTCTATAAATGCATAAACAGAAAATGAACTGGACCAGAAACTACTGCGCATCTTTTGTTCATTCACCAGGATACTCAAAACTACTTTGCTTAATTTTTTTCTTGATCAACATTTCCATGATTCCCATGAAAGGTTGGTATGAGTCCTTCCGAAATAGATTTTTTTAAAAATATTTCCAATCACTTCATTGGAAGTAGAACGTTCTTTTTCCACACGAAAAATGTTCTCTCTGATAATCGGTGAACTGTGACAGTTAATGCCTTGAAAAAATATCTCGTTTGCAACCAAGAAAAGTACGCCTAAGTACTTTAATTATGCGATAAAGAAATTCTGAAATATCTTAAATATCTATTTTCATTAATAATGAGTGACATTGCTACCAATTTTCACTTTTAATAAATGCCTATTTTAATTAAAATTCTGCCTATTATCAGAATTTTGCCTGCCTTTTTAACCAAAATAAATGCTTGAACTTTCTGGCTCTGCTGATGATAGTATGAAGTTATGGAAAAACAAAGGTCTCTATTAGGAAACAATCCTTTAGGAGATGTATTTCATAAACTTGTAAAAAAAAAAAAAAAAAAGCTCTAAGAGTACCAAAAACTCTAAAGCTAAACTATAAAGCTAGAATTGATGGAGTGCACAAAGGGCCTTTGTGGCTCAGTGCAAAGTGCATTACTGCATACTCCAACAAAATCTAATCTATTCCGTCTTGTCCAACCATAACCACGAATCTCTACCGGTACGGTAGCTCAGATGGTAGGAGTATTGGTACAGTAAGTCGTAGATCCTCGGTCCTGGCAATGAACTAGTATTGTTTGTCTTGGCTCCTCTAATTCCAAATACAATTTGAAGTATTTTTTTTTTGAATCAGCCCCACATAAAATCTCCTAGTATTTTATAAGTATTCATTCAAATGTTGTTTGTGCCGATACCAAAGAAACAATATACAGGGTGTAATAAAATACAGGGGCAAACTTTAGGAGCGAGTTCCTCAGATCAAAACAAGGAAAAAAGTGTGAATGAATGAATTAAGGAAGGAAGAAATGAGTATTATTTAAATTAACAGATATGATATTAACTTTGCAACCTTCGCAACTGCCTTTCATAATATACAAAAAGTACATTACTTAAATAAGTAAATAAGTCATACCTCCATTACTTAGCGTAGTTAAAATGATAATGATGATGATGACAATAATAATAATAATAATAATAATAATAATAATAATAATAATAATAATAATAATAATAATAATAATAATAATAATAATAATAATAATAATAATAATAATAAATAATTTATATACACATACAGAACATAGAACCCCTTCCCCCTTGTCCAGTAGAACAAGTGAACACAATATCATGTATACGCACATTTTAAATTCAGTTTAATTCCCCCCGACCCTCCCCCGGTTTTCAGTCTTTTCAGACCTGTGCTGTCTTACTTCAACATGAATTTGCCCATCTGCTCCTAATCCTTGCCTGCCAGTAGAGCCCGTGTATGTCCCTTGCCCTGTGATAAAGTCACTAAAGGAAGGCGACAGACATTTTTTCTCAACACCTCAGTGCTGCTACAGTTCACTAGGATGTGTGACCATGATTCTTCCTCTCCACATAAAGAGCAAATTTTCAGTTCACTTTCACCTGAGATCCCTGATCTGCCCCACCACGCGAGTCCCTGTTCAATGAGTCACTGTTTTGATGTACAGCTCCAACCCCCGCCTAGATTTTAACCCCATTTGCACTTCCAACAAAAGTAATACAAACACATGATCGGAAATTTAAGTTTTGTTGAAAGATAACATTCAACACGTTTCGAGGTATGGTACAAAAATTGTTTGTTAAAATAATAATAAACTTTTTAGACAATTGAGTGATGTTATCGATGTGTGAAGTGTTGACATGGAGATTTATGTATATTTGTAGTTAGTCAGTTTCTTATGTCAGACCTGTGCTGCAGTTCAGTTACATTTGAGAGCTAGCAATGGCAGGATATTCATATACTGAGCAGGCACACGTGATTTTGTTTTATGTACGGTCGGACGAATAGTAATGGACGCGAAGCTGTATGACATTGCGTTCCCATACCGAAGGCAGACGATCATAAAACTTTTCATCACCGGCAACATCACTCAATTGTCTGAAAATGTGTTTTTTAACAAGCTTTAGCTTTTGGATCATACCAATAAAAGCTTGATTGTTTATCTTTTAATAATGACTAACATATCGGACATGCTTAAGTGCGCTTTTTTCTTTCTTTCTTTCTTTCTTTTTTCTTTATTTCTTTCTTTTTCTTTATTTCTTTTTTTTTGTGTGTGTGAGGAACTGGCCATCAAAATTTGTCAACCTATGGAGAGTAATGAAGTGTTCAATGACTGATCAATACTTTTTAAGAATTAAATGTCGACATTTAAATATATAACACATTAATAAAAAGTTCATGGGAGAAATAACAAAAATGTTTATCAGTAAAAGACGTTAAATCTCCCGCTTTCTCTTTTATCACTTTGTTAACTAGGGAAACCTGCTTAGGAAGGTAGAAGGAAAGCGACGGGAGTGGAAAAGCAGGTAAACTCGGTTCAAACGAGGCGGGATAACAAGAGGAAGGCTAAAGAGCCTTTGCTAATACAAGTTTAAATGTATTTTCATTAGTTTTAGAGTTGCCATTAACGTCTTTGCGCTTTTGCCAGCAGTAGATGCTGGGGAGTCATTTTATTGCATGTCGCGATACTGCAGCATATAGGTCAAAATGAAACAAGCAGCACCCATCCGAAATCAATGTACAGAGAACTTCACAAAAAACACTTTTACCTCGCTCATCATGTATACGCAACTAATAAAGCAGAGGTGCATATTAAAAGACATCAACTTTCAGGTGATATTAAGCCAGATGGACTGAAATTAACAGTTGTAAGCTGAATTATCTGGAATATGAATTTATTCGGTGTTTTTATTTATTGCGATTTCATCCTGATGGACCTTTTGTTAAATTTTTTTATTATAAAGTTCTTTATAAATGAAAAAGTGCGTCACGTAAGAACTGCGCAAATTAAGCGAATTCTTCACCCGTTAGATTAACTTTTAAAGGGAGCATGAAATTCAAATTATAGCCTTTTAATTAATTAATGAAATGAGTTTAGGCAATACTGTGTGGTTTTAGGGGAAGAAAATTACAGTTCTTGCACTCTATAAGTATTATAAAAGAGAAATTAATAGAATTATATTATTATTGAGATGAAAAAAAAAAACGAATGGAATACTATTAAATGAATGAAATATGTGACCATACTATATATATAGTATATATAAACAAAGTATATATATAAACAGACTATATAAACAAAGCTAACCTTTTAAAATGTAACCGTGTTGTTAAACTGAGTCCTTTATATCTTCACGTCGGTCCTGGTGGTGTAGTGGTAACCATACTTGCCTTCTAAACGCAAGATCGCGGGTTCGAACCAGGCCAGGATCGATGAAAATTCGAAGTAGGCTTCCTTAGGAAGGGAAGTAAAGCCGTGGGTCTCGTGTCGTACATTTACGGCACAATAAAGAACCTCAAGTCAGAAAGAAGAAGCCTCTGAACAAAATTGTCGGCCGTTTCACGTCCTGAATTGAATGGGACCTGATGAGCTGAGATGTCAAAGAGCGTCCATAAATAAAACAAATCAAAATTATATCTTCACATTCACCAAAATAGACAAAATAACAAAGTTTCGAGTTACATTTTGTATTTAAGAAGATGATGTTCATATGTTTCAATAAAACTAAAACATATTACTATTTAAAAACAATACAATATACTAAGGAAGTATATTCTCAATCAGCAATAAACACTCGGACGTTTCATCCATTTTCATTGGCTTTGAAATTTAATTTAAATGAAAACCTTTGCTGAAGGTTATTGCAGAGCGCTCTTACATACAAATATAACTCTCAAATACATATTACATTAATATTTCCTATTTTCTATCTTCACGATGATGCTTTTATTAAATATAAAACATATACATTGTTCAGTTTATATGCTGAATCAATTTCTCCTTTTATTTTAAAACATAATAGATATTAATTAAACGAAAAAGCGCTTGTTAAATTTCGAATTTTTAAGTTTACCGGCACTCTCCTAAAGGTCCGATTTCTCTCAGAAACTCAATTTCTTCTTTGATTTGTAAAGGTCTATGCCGAGTTTAGCTGTTAAACAAATATTAGGACTGATAGAGCGATTTTTAAATTTTATGTTTAAGGTTAACCCCCCTAATAATAACCGGATTTCCATGATTTACAAAACTATATTGTATTTAAATCGTATATACGGAGTTTTTTTTGCGAAAAAATAAATATTAATGCCAATAGAGCGATTTGTAAATTTTGGGTTTCAGGTAACCCCCTTCTGATTTCACTTATTTTCAAAAAATAATTTTCCTACATTATTTTAATGGCATATAACGAGTTTCCTTTAAAAAAAAAATTTAAATTGCGCCCGCTAGAGCGATTTTAAAATTTTGCTTTAACCACAACTTTTTTCAGGCATACCCCCTTCTTCTAATGGTCCGATTGCCCTGCTTTTCGGAAAATAATTTTATAAATTTATATTACAGAAATCTACAGCGTTTCGTTGAGAAAAAGCCAAAATTGCGGTAGTTAGAGCGATTTTTCATTTTTTTAAAAACGGGTCTCTTTAGGTTAACCCCCCTACAGTTTTTCTGGTTAACAAACTCAACTATTTTGTTAATTGATGGTTATATATCGAGTTTAGTTGAGAAAAATAAAAATGGCGACCTCTAGAGCGTTATCAAAACCACACACAGATAAACAATTTTATTATTTTTCTTTTTTTTTATCTTTTTATGTGCCTAGGTAGGATCGATGCATATTTCAAAACGAATTCTATTAGTACAAAAGCAATTGCTTACACTCCTTCGAATTTCGTTAAAAAATAAAGTAAATGTTTTACGGGTACGGTTGCAACAGCGTCATTCCTTCGAAATTCTCGAAAATGCATTGTAAATAAAACGGTTTATGGTTCTCACCTTTAAAAATGACTATGTTTACAGTAAGCTGGAAAAATTAACATATGGGAGAGAAGTTATCCGGACCGTTAAACAGTTTGACTATCTTGGAAAAACATTTGACATGAGTGGAAAATGGAATAAACAACAGGGGAGAGTGAACTTTCTGATGTACTGCTCGGATATGCCAGTCAAAACATTAAATGAGGCAATGATTAGGTTCTCAATGTTATATGGAAGTGAGGTTGGGGAATGGGATGAAATAGGCGGGCTAAATAAATTACAATGTGATTTCTGGAAGCGAATTAGAGGGGAGGGGAGGGGTACATCAAAGTACGGCGTACCACGAGAGGTGGGATGCTGGGAAGATGCAGTTTACAGCAAAATAAATGCAATTAGATACTGGCTAAAAATAATTAAAGGACAACAAACAACCCTCAGGACAATGTGCTACCGGCACCAATTAAACAACATGCATTATCTAAAATGGTAGGTGACTGTGTGAGTACGTTCTTGTTAAAGTTGTTTACTTTTGTTGGAATTAATTTCAGAAATTAAGTTTTTACAAGAGCATGAATAGTTTTGCGACCCATGCGACTATGATGTGTAATATATGTTACCTAGTTTAATTGGAATAAAAAATACCACTACAACTAAAAACGGTTTATAATATGCCATAACCATGTAGAGGATATTAAGAGGTATTATTCCTTAGTTCCAAATCAGACGCTATTTTGTAAAAATACATTTTATGTTATTTTCAAACAAAGGACGAAGTTATATAGAGCATATACAGAGTGAACCAACTGAAACTACCACCACAAAAATCTCTGAAACAAAATTGATACGCTTTTTTCACGGAAGTGAAATTAATATTCGGGACCCATCAAAGTACCAGTAGTTCAAATAAAAATTCCAACAATGGTTAAAAAACGTTCTACCACAAAGTACATTTTTTGAGTATTTATTTTCTATTTATTCCTTACTTGATCCTTCTTTTGGTATTATCACTGCCAAATAATTTTGCAAACATTGATTTCCTAATTTTCTATTTTTAATTACTAGTATTTCATTTTCATTTATTATTAGATACTTTGTATTTTCCTTATTTACGTTCAAACTCGCATTTTAATACTCCTTTATAACCTTCTTCAAGATATATTCAGTTTAAAAAGCATTTCACGGTATTCTTTGCGTACAAAAGTTACATATGATTTTGCAACTTGATAGTTCCATTCCGTTATATAGAAATTTTGAAAAATTACTTCCAACTTTTTTTTTTTTGATTAGGTTTATTCACGGACGCTCTTTAACAGCTCAGGTCATCAGCGTCCCATTCAATTCAGGGCGTGAAATGGCGACAAAATTTGCTCAGAGGCCTCTTCATTCAGGCTTGAGGTCCTTTATCGTGCCGTAAATGTACGACACGGGACCCACGGCTTTACTTCCCTTCCGAAGGAAACCATGCTTAGGATTTTTACGCCCGAAAAACTCCATAGGTCCTGGCCGGGTTTGAATCCGCGATCTTGGGTTTACGAGGAAAGTACGGTTACCACTACGCCACCAGGACGGCTCTTCTAACTTTAAAGCGTTACAAATATTGAAATAATTGAAAAACAAAAATATCATTGAGTTGGGAAAAAAATGCGGTATTTTTTTTTTCTGCATTCCATAATTACCATTTTAAAGCCGTGGGTCCCGTGTCGTACATTTACGGCACGAAAAAGAACCTCAAGCCTGAAAGAAGAGGCCTCTGAGCAAAATTTGTCGGCTGTTTCACGCTCTGAATTGAATGGGACGCTGATGACCTGAGATGTTAAAGATGTAAAAGAAAGAAAGAAAGAAAGAAAGAAAGAAAGAAAGAAAGAAAGAAAGAAAGAAAGAAAGAAAGAAAGAAAAAAGATAGTTACCATTTTGCTTTTTAAATCATTAAATATTTTATTAGTACTTGCATAGTAAATTTAAATTGCAAGCCATGCTTCTGTCATTAAATGTTAGATAATATTTGGTTCAAAAGAATAGAAGTCTTTCTCAAAGTCTGAGAAAATTAGAACGCATAACAATGAAAGAGAAGGCTAATGTTCTATTCATAATTAAGACTGTTTGAAGGGATAGGTTCCCTTGCTGATAAGAAGCAATCTGGAAGACCAGTCACTGTCTGCACAAATAAAGCAAAACCTCACATTTCCCTCAGCATTCAGTGACAATGTTTGCACTCAAAAAGTGAGGAGCAGGAAAGTTGTATTTAATAGGAGATAAGAATACCGTATGTTGAACAGGAAAACAGCAGAAATGTTCCTAATATTTTCTTTAACACTAAGCGGACATTTTAGCCAACACAATTGTTATAATATCTATAGCCTGAAGAGCTTCTACATAAAGATATGCTCAAACCATTATTTATACTTCAAATTATCACTTATTTTTCAACACCTCTAAACAGAACAAATTGTATATTTTTTAACGAAAGAATAAGAGAAGAAAAAATTAATTGCATAATGGTTGAGAGTCAACATTTGTAAATTAAAGGGGTTTTGAGCGAGAAAACAATTATTGTAATACTGTATTTCTTTCTTCGTTCTTTAAAAATTAAACACAATTAAAAAGAAATAAAACTAAGGTAAACAGCAAAGAACAGCAGCAAATTTATTGATAGTGTATGTCACAGTCATTTCCTCTACAACTGAATTTTTTTCTATTATTACTATTTGATGACTCAAGTGGTCGATGATTACAAACGGATAAGACGATCCACCTAACAAAACTACACATAGTCAATTAAAAGTAAACAAAATAAATACACACACTCTTCAAAAACTTAATAGAGTAGATTTATAAATCCCTGTCATACCCTCTTATGAGGTGTAGTTATCTGTCAAGCGTGAAATGTAATGCTCAGTTTTTAAGTATTCCTTGAAACAAAATAGCTGTCACAGTAACGAAAACAAATGCCGAACGTTACTGCAGCCATCCATTTTGTCACTGCAGTGAAAGCTCAAAAGACCTAAGATAAATGGCGTGTAGAGATGAAAGTATTAAGACAGAATATTCACCTCATAAAACTGTGTTTTTCTGGTCTAGTTTGTAAGCAATAGAAGGCTTTATTCTCCATCTTGCGTTGCTTATTCCCTTTACAAAATCACATTACTAATAATAATGGAAATGTTTAGTATTAGTTTGCAAACCTTCGTAATATCAATTTGATACATTAATAGAAAGATAAAAATGTCAAATTATTTTTATAATTTTTTGGCACTTTCTGACGCACTGGCAAGGAAATCAGCCCTTAGCACTCAATACCTTTAAGTATTCTTCATTTTTGGAATGAAAAAATATCTGCTATATTCCAAAGAGTTGCTGTAAGCTTTTCTCTTTACACAGCCTTCCTTGCGCATTTAAAAGAGGAATGAAAGACACGAGATGCAATCTCGACCCCTATACCTGTAGTACATTTGGACAGATCAACATCATACATAATATTCTTAAATGACGTATTATTATCATGACTATATAAAAGTTATACGTTATAGTTCATTCAAAGTTTCTGTGCCTATTGGGTTTAGACCTTCTAGGTCCACCGCGCCTTTATGACTCGTTTAATATAGATATGAAATAAATTAAAAGCAAAGAAACAGAAAAATAAACGGTATATAACTTTTCCAATTAAACCCTAAAGAGGATACTATACTAAAGAATTGATGAAACGAAAGGGCAACTGTTTAATAAACCATTATGATATTAACAATAAAACAATAAATGAATGATATACAATACATTAGTAAGTGTAAAGCCCAATTATTATGTTTAACAATAGACATTCACGTTGACTTGAAATATTATACGGCAATCTGCTAGAAAAGTAAAATTTTTGGTAAACTTTGGGTTAGTTTCTTAAAATAATTTACTTTAATTTATTTTTCTATTTTTAAACATCGCTTTATTTTATTAAATCTGATATGATTTCTGCAATCGTTTCCTTGTTATTTAGTGCTCATCACAATTTTATGTAATTTTACTGCATGTTTTACATTTGAAAAGCTTTGTATAGCGAACAAATTAGAAAATAGTTACGCAGCACATAATGGACTTAGATACGTCCGCATTATCGTTTTCTTTACTTTTTACGTTTAAGTGGAAATGTTTTGACGATATATTTAAAGCGATCGATTGTTTTTTTTTTTATTGATTTATTTAAGGACGCTGTTTAACAGCTCAGGTCATCAGCGTCCCATTCAACTTAGGGCGTGAAACGGCCGACAAATTTTGCTCAGAGGCCTCTCTTTACTTCCCTTCCGAAGGAAGCCATACTTAGGATTTTTACGCCCGAAAAAATCCATCGGTCCTGGCCGGGTTCGAACCCGCGTTCTTGGGTATAGGAGGCAAGTATGGTAACCACTACACCACCAGGACCGACAACGATCGATTGTAAAGTTATACTGGATGGTATAGTTGTCATCATGTATATAAAGATAAATGAAAACATATAATATAATTTTAGACCTTGAAAATGTGTGTTTAATATATTTTGCCCACTTTTCATGACCTTAAAATTATACACAGAATTATGGACAAGGCATACTGCATGAAAGGATATAAGACAGCTGATGAGCAATTTTTGTTCTCTTCACTTTCTTCCTTTCGCCATAATTTAGCATTTTAATTATGTATAAATCGTAACTTTCAACCGGAGTAAGATGTTGCAATAGTGCCTGATAATGTGGGGTTGGAGAAGTTTGAAAACACGTGCTACCTGACCTTGTACTCACTTCAAACCAGTTTGTTATATAACGGGTGCGCGCACTGAAGTGGCTGAATGGAATTTTACGTTATAAACACGAGTACAACACACATGATTAATCATATAGTTACAACCTGCACAATTGCACTTACGACTGCAATCACTGAATGTATTTTCTTTTATTGATAGCTAAAAGTATTGTACTTATTTTGTACTTATTGTACTTATTTACCTAAAATACATATAATTAAATGTTTCAATGCAAAACATTTCTTTCTTTCAAAGTTCAAGAACCTGTGTTTTAGCGACGAAAGAATGTAGTAGTCATTGCGGTTGTACCCATGAAAGGATTTTTGGAAAATTTCTTCAAACCTGCACCGCTCCCACCTACTAGGCAGGAAAAAATGATTTTGTGTCTGTTAACGCTCTAACGGCCACACATTTTTTTCTAAACGAAATTCGCTATATAACGATAAATTAACAAACAATTCATAGTTCGTTAATCCGAAAATTTGGATCATTAGGGGTAGGGGGTCAACTTAAAGCGAGAATTTAAAAATCACTCTAGCAGCCGCTATTTTTTTTTCTCAATGAAACCCGGTATGTCATTGAAATAAAATAAGACAAATATTTTCTGAAAATCAGCATAATCAGACTATTATTAGTGGAGGTTCACCTGAAACCCAAAATTTAAAAATCGCTCCAGAGGCACCAACATTTTGTTGTTGTTTTGTTTTTTGCAACGAAACTCAGTATATAATATTTAAATAAAAAACGAAAAATATTTTCCTTGAAACCAACGAAATTGTACAACTAGGAGTGGGTATACTTGAAAACTGAAAATTTAAAGAGTGGGGGCTAAACTTAAAGGAACTTTTAAAACGGCTCCAATTTTTTTTTCTCGACAAAATTCGATATAAGCCATTGAAATAAAATAATAGAAATAGAGTCTGAAAATAAGCGAATCAAATTATTAGGAGTGAGGATTTATTTGAATCCCAAAATTTAAAAATCGCTCTAGCGGCGGCACCAATATTTGTTTTTAAACATCAAATATCGAGTGAGTGTTTGGAATTGTGGACTCCTGGTAGTACACACACAGGTTACTGCTCCCTCCCAATTTCTGTAAACTCAATATGCAACCTCTCCTGTCTAGCGCTCTGTAATAATGTTTTCAAATTCAAATTGTTGAGATATTTGCTTAGTTAACGCAGCTCCTGCTTGAGGAAATTTCGCCTTCAGATACCTTCATTAAAAGTTAAAATTTTCACTACAAATATACGAAAAATCTATCTTAGGAAGTAAATATTACTATCAGACATTAACAAATGGTGCAATATAATGCAAATGGTGTAACATAATCGCAGCCACTTTCCGACATTGCCTGCGCAACAGAACGGTACTGTGGGGCAACGATCACATTTCCTCTCCAACGCGTATCTTCTATCCTTAAGACTCACCTGCACAGTAACGTCATTTCAGTGGCTGAAAGAGGAATATGAGGTTATCAAACTTCTCTTTTTTCCAAAACGCTTTTAAACAAATCGAAGAAAAGTGTTCTTAGTCTTTTTCATTGTCCTAATAGAGATCTCTTTCTGGGTCAAAGGATGACATCTATATCGCTTCCACCCGGATATCAAGCAAAATATACATTACTTTAGCGTCATTAATGATTATTACATGACGATGGGGCAAGGAGAAAATAAGGTCATGTAGTAACTTCTTTAAAAATTTGGCCAGTCCTGTGGAAAGAAGATGACATAGTGACTACTGCATAAATAAGATATGGTCGTATTCTTATCTGTCCAACTAGCAGAAACTCCTTTCATAGAATTCGAGAATCTATTCAAATGATAATTATGAATTTAAAAGTATACTAAATTATTCATGATAAAGAATGAAAATAAAATAAGAAATTGCGTGTGCTATTCATTTGTATTGATATAAATAAAAGGTTATACGAATTAATGAATAACTGAAGTTATATTCTGTTCTAGGTAACATAAAACGTGTGCCTTGGGCCGGGGAGGAAAAGATGTGGCTTAATAACTTCAGTTGGACAGTAATATAAATCAAGCAAGTTTTGAGCAAGTGGCTTCTGTGTGCAGTTGATGAAAACCAACGTCCCCAAGCTGCTGTGAATGTAGATTACATCGCGCGCTGAAGTGCCCATAACGACTCAAAATGGTAAAGCATCTAACTACATTGAAACCCCAGTTGGACTTTATCCCCCTCACGTTAGTGTTTTTATGAATGGAGTATTCCCCAAGAACTCGTTTGCTATAGAGGGACCTAGAAAAATCAGTTTATATGTCAGGCAATAAACGTCACGCACATAATTAATATGCTATAAGTTTAAATTTATTAATGATTTTGTAGAAACATGTTCTCAATACAACCTATAGTAAAATACAAAACTACATTTTTAAGCATTAGAAATGGAAAGTTTTACTTGTATGGAGTTTATTATTATTATTATTATTATTATTATTATTATTATTATTTGTTAATGTCTATTATTTCTTTGTAAAATTTAAACTAACCTAACCTATGAACAAGTGATATTTATTGCATTAAGAACAGTGTAAATTAAGAAGATTACAAGGGAGAGAAAAAAACATTTCATTAGAAATATTGTAAATAAATTGAATCTGTGATTTGAAAAAGGAAACAAATCCACATTTTTGCAGAAATAAGTTAAGATATATTATTGTGTTTCTCGGTTCTTAAGCTATATATTAGTTCAAAAAAGAAAAATGTTGTACATTAATTTTGAATACAGTACCATATTAAAACTACAATTGATTTTAAAAAGAAAACAATTCTTGGACTAGTTTCCTTTATAAAATCATAGATGGCCTTGAAAACTCGTTTTATTGTGTTGGTAATATCCATTTATTTACTTGATTATTAGAGTGTATTGGTAATATTGTTACTTATTATTGTGGTAGCTGCCTGTAGTACATATTACAACTTTATTTGTTATTTTCGCTGATTATAATGGACAGTTCTGAAAGCGAATCTCTAAGAAAGAAAAAGAGGAAATACGTTTCTAAACACTGAGGATTCTGCTCACGAGCAGAGAAAAAGATCATATTTAGCTGGGAAGGTAGAGTTATGAATGCCAAAATATCAGAACCTGATTGCAGCTGGCAGTGAAGTACACAAATAAATGTTCTGATGTTGATAAAATAACTATCCTATCACAGAGACTTTGTGGATCTACTAAAAATGAACAAGATGCCTTTCTAATGGGAATAATGGAGAGTAAACCAGTACAGAGAAGACACAGACAATAACATCGTCATTCATCTTTGATATGCTATTAGGTTGTAGAAGAGTTTGCGTTTGTAAACAAGCATTCCGATCTTGTATGCTGTCTCTGGGAAGTCATATATCACTTAACATCCCTGCTATTTCAAGGAAAGGCTCCTGTTAATAAATGTTAATCTTGGCAATGCAGTTCCTGAAATAGCATTTCGTAAAATAGATCAACATATTGGGGCATTTCCTACACACTAAAAATAAAGGTCTCAATACCCAGATCCCCATGTAATGTTAAAAAGGATGTGTAAAGAACAGAGACAATGTGAAGTATGAGTATTATCTAAAGTACTACAATTAAAACTATGGATTTAGATCTCAGGTAGATGTGTGTTCGAAGTGCAAGGATTTGAATGTAAAGATCAAGTCTGCATCAGTGCATGAAAATGTTAAAAGAGATGCGGTTGCAGAATTAATGGTACCCAAAAGAAAAACAGTTAAATGGTGGCAGATGTATTTTAAGAAGACATCTTCGTAGCCCTCATTGTAATTCTGGGCTAACTCTTTCAAAGCATAAGCATCTAGCATATAATAAAGAACAATTTGGATATCTTAAGGCACCTGAGTACATTGGTGACACTATGAGGCACTCTTTCAAGTTGGCAAAAGGTAATGCAAATCTAGTCGGCATTCCCAAAAAAATACATGGTGTAGCTGGTGTTCCATTCAACAATAAAAAGATAAGATGTTGCAAAAATAGTATAGCAGAATATATTAGTCAGCATTAAGAGAAACGTGTCATAACATTATTTTATTTAATTATAATGAAATTAAAAACATTAAAACAATATTATGTTACTTCCCATGACAAGTAAAGGCCAAGATAACTCAGCCAACCAAGAAGATCATGGCCACAATCTTTTGGGACTGTGAAGGAATACTCTTCATTGACTTCAAGGAGAGAAACACCGCAGTAAATGGGGAGTGCTATGCTGACCTACTGCATAGACTAGGTGCTTCCATCAAAGAGAAAAGGCGAGGAAAATTGAGTGGTGGTGTGCGCCTTCTTCACGACAACGCGCGTGTGCACACAGCTCTGGTTGCAAAGGAAGCTATGAAGCAACGTGGCTTCAAGGAAATCGACTATCCAACTTACAGTCCAGATCTAGCTCTCAGTGGCTATTTCCTCTTCTCAGTACTCAAGAAGGACCTTAGAGGAAGGAAATTTAAGTGATGGATGCTGTTTTAAGCCCATTTTGCAGACAAGACTTGTGACTATTTTGGGGGGGGGGGATTTAAATGTTAATTCAAAGATGTGAGAAGTGTGTTGCATTAAGGGGTGCTATATTGAAAAGTGAAATATAGTTTTTGTCTTTATCATACCTAGAAAAAGATTAGGCTGGAAACTTATTGACCTACCTTCGTACATTCACCGGAACAGGAAAAATAGAGATTGAGTCACTAAAAGCTAGTTTTTTTCTAATTTAGCATTTGTATTTTTACTGAAAGCATAAAATGATACTGTATTAAACTCGATATTAATAAGCACTAATTTGTGTTATAAGAGATGTTGTAAACGATGCCCCTCAGAGGCAATACATTGTTCGCATCTTCGTAGAAAGTGCCTGTATTTCATCTTTTATTGCGCGAGAACACGCAGTAACATGTTTTTTGTCATTAAAATATCCTGTCTCTCGTAACATTTTAACAAACTGTCAAACTGCTTCTGTACTTGGAATTTATTAGATATTATATTAGATAGATATTTTCTTGTGAATCGCCTTACCGCTTCTCTGCAAGAATAAGTTTTTACATAAGTTTTTCAAGACTATATTAGCAAACAATTTACACATAATACAAATCGGAGTAATGCTCAACACACAAAGCCTCCATAAAACTAACCACAAGCTGATACCTGCACAAGCTTATACGATCTTGATGACTGGCTTCTAGTACACAACCGTACCATTCGCTCCCCTATTAATTCCATCATTTATGCATCTCAGTACTTACAGTCCATTTTTAAATATATTTCAGTTTGTACTTTTGAATGGTTTATAAATTGTTGAAAATTTGATTAACTTCGAATAATATTTCTTTTTT
Organism: Metallyticus violacea; assembly: GCA_030762175.1. NCBI lineage: Eukaryota > Metazoa > Arthropoda > Insecta > Mantodea > Metallyticidae > Metallyticus > Metallyticus violacea. The sequence continues at coordinate 51,836,676 of CM060834.1, forward strand.
TTAGCGAAAACTTTCTAAAATCCTGAAAATGATAATAATATTACTGAAAACTTTAAAAAGTACACAAACACTCTTTGATATCTGAGAATACAACGGAAAAGTGTAAAAACATTATGATTTAAAAAGGACATGCTTAAAATAGGGCTAAAAGAAGAATTTTAATTAAAAATTACAATAAAAAAGCAAGTTCCATTAAAATGAGTTCAGAAGTGTGTAATAAACTGATTAAAACAGCTAAGTTCAATCAGAAACATTAATTGGACTTTTGGTTAAAGGTAAACAAAAAATAAATAATAAACACATTCCAATCAAAAAAGAGTCTCAGCCAGAAACAGCGAAAGCCTTTTCGTGCAAAAAAAAAAAAATGCTTTTCAGAACAATGCACAACCTCTAGAGAGATAAACATCACAAAGAAATCCGACATATAGACAATTCTACGGCAATTCACCTATCAAAGCCATAAAAGAAAGAACAAAAGAAGATCGCAAACAACTAAGCCGATGGCCATCGAGCAGAGAGAAGAGAAACAAATGCAGCACAATAGGGAGAAAGAGCTGAGAGTTGGGCATCTGTGTCAACTCCAGCAAAGATGCCGACATGACGTCATAACACATCTCCAAGCACAGAGAAATACAAACAGAACTCTCTAGCTTGAAGTGGGAGCACTAAAAGAGCCTCGGAGGCAGGGTTTCACCGGAAGTAGCACATGTGTACATATAGCAGTGCGCTATCACGTAAATTAAAATTACCGAGAGTGCACTGTCGCGTTTTAACCCATGCGCAAGTAAAAACGATAAAGCACGCTAAATGACACTTGACTGTTTGCAAAGCGGTTTCATTGAAAAGGTCTGCTTGTATTTCAGCAAAACAGAAATGCCCTTACCACAGGCGCACTCTGAAAGTTTGTCCGGGTTGAATATTCTCGTTTTGTCGTTTTTTTAAAAAAAAAAATTTCCCCATAGCATTCCAGTTGCAGTGTAATATCGTAAAGCCTGCTTTTCTGGAATGTACGTGGTTACAGTAAACAACAGTAATGTAAAAATAAAAGTAAATTAACTAGTTTGTCCTTCATTATTTAACAGTAATATTTATGCATGCACTTGTCTAGTCTTGAATGAAAAATCTAGCGCACTGCAATTCTCATATAAGCCATTTCTATAAGTGTAGGTAATTTTGCAATGATGAAGTGTAGGTAATTTTGCAATGATGATATTCATAATGTATAAAGTTCTCAGAGGATATTCTTATTTCTACGGTACTGTAAACAGTTTTTGTATGCCATAAATTATACAACATTTTTTTAAAAGTTTTATTTTTTGTCGCTTTGAATGTATTGGTATTCTCGTAACGTGTGTGTGTAGATTGGCCTGAAATACTGTAGCTGTAAGTCTGTACTCATGAATGAAATGAAATGAATTAATTATAGCGCAAATGAGCTCAGAGTCCTTAGCTCCTTAAAGCTATCTGACGTTTACATTCTCAGGGTAAGGAAAACACATGAAAAAACTTAACCAGACAGCTTGACCTAACCGGAATTAGAGGTCTACTACCACCAGACCCCGGGGACTATCAAGCAGATTTTATTGTTGATAAAAATGTTAATAAAATGCTACAATATGGCACTAGCTCAATAACATTACCATAGTAACAATTAAGTCATTAAATTTTCATTGTTAAAGGGCTTCAACAACTGAACATTATGTTAAGATAATATTAAGGAAACGTATGCATTACTGAAAACAGAAGAAACAATTATTCCTCTTCATTCCATAATTCACAATTACAGAATAAAAGAAAATTTGATAAGTTAACATTAACTACCAAATGAACAGATAGAATTTGATAGTACTAACCTGCTTTGAAATAGGGGCTCTTTAGTGGTTTTGTCGTTCGTTTCACAAATTATAGCGGGTCAGCAGTCAGAGCAAAAGTACTCGGCCTGACTCAGAGATATCGTAAGATGGGCAAAATACTGTTTTAGTTGTTAAATTTCATCAGTTTATGGCGTGCTGTAAAATTTCAGACGCTAAATGTAGTCACTTGTTTGTAACGATCGTGTAAACAAACTAGTGTTAACATTTTCTACAAAAATGGATAAAATTGAACTACAAGTTGTGATAAAGTACTACGATTTGAAGGATTTAACTCAACAGAAATACAAAAGTAATTAGCTTCCAGATTAAAGAATTCTTTCCCTTCGTTTTCGACTGTTAAAAGTAGGTTGTCCAATTTAAGCATGATCGTATACATCCATTTAAGATGATGAACGCTCAGGGCATACAAACTTTCTACGACCGTCGAGAATGTGACAAAATGCCTTACTCAATGATCACCAATTGAAGGTAAGCGAGATGGACAACATTGCAAAGACCTCAATAGGTGATGTCCTCTACATTTTACACGAAGTTTTCGGTATGAGAAAGTTTTCGGCTCGATGAGTGCCGCGTTCGTTTATATTAAAAAACCGCATTGGAATGTGCCTTTTGCAAGAGTATTTAGGTTAATTTAAACGCAATTGCAGTGAGTTTCTCCGATGTATCATAACATTAGATGAAACATGGATTCATCTCACACACTGAAGACGAACAGTAATTCAAACAGTGGTGGCAAAGTGCTCCAAAGAAAGGAAAAACGGTTCCATCTGCAGGCGAAGGTTTTCTGGGGCTCTCCACTACCTCCAGAGGGGCAGAACCATCACCAGGGAGTACTACACTTCTGGACTAACTAAAGGATGCTATTGAGGCTAAACATCCACCCCTTGCGAAAAAAAAAAAGGTTCACTTTCATCACGATAATGTGCATCTTCACGCACGTCTGGGATTGCTGCTGCAAAATTGCACGATCTTTGCTTCCAAGTGCTTTCATATTCACCATGTCGGTCCTGGTGGTTAAGGGTAACCATACTTGCCTTCTAAACCCAAGATCGCCGGGGTTCGATCGCGGCCCAGACCTATGGATTTTTTTCCGCCGTAAAAATCCAAAGTATGGCTTCCTTCGGAAAGGAAGTAAAGCCGTGAGTCCCGTGTAGTAGATTTACGGCACGAAAAAAAACCTCAAACCTGAAAGAAGAGGCCTCTGAGAAAAATTTGTCGGCCATTTCACGCCCGGAATTGAATGAGACGCTGATGACCTGAGATGTTAAAGAGCGTCCGTAAATAAATCAAATAAAAAAATATTCACCATATTCCCAGATTTGCTCCCAGCAATTATCTTTTGTTCCCAAACGTGAAGAAATGGCTGGATGGATGAAGATTCGCATCAAATTATGATTTGAAGACAGACACTTATTTTTCACAGTTGGACAATTCTTGTTTTACTGAGGGTATTAAAAAGTTGGAAAGTCTTTGAATTAAATGTATGCATTTACAAGGTAACTTTGTTGAAAAATAAAATTCTCTTAACCCTTGGCCAATCCGAGAACTTTTAGAACGCCCCTCTTAATACTTGTCTGTGCTACTGATTCGACCTCTCTTAATTACAACTGCAAATACAGTGAAAACAACCTTATTACAGTGGATGTTGGAAATATTTTCCTATCACATCCACATATTTCTGACATCCTTTTAGAAAAATGTCATTTGCGCACATTAGTAAATCTTCCAAAATGGATTCAATTTGAATTTGAAAGCAATACAAAGTCTCTATTTTTCACGCATTGCAGACAGGTGTTTTGGACAGTGGTAACATTTATGTAATTAATGTTATGAAACGTTACTGATAAGGGTAATTAATATTCTTTACTGATGAAGCATGGTTTTATTTCCGTGGTCATATTCAGACAAAGTAACAGATATTGGAGTGCAGAAAATACAAATTTTATACACGAAACCCCGTACATGATGAGAAAATCGGTACTTGGGGTAGAATAAATGCATACAGAGCAATAGCATCTGTAGCAGTGGCGGCTTTTGGTCCCTGTAGAAGGGTGGGCCAGGGGTATAACTTCCTGACACCAAATGGCATGGGGAAAGATCTCTTTTATTATAATTTATGCTCCACTCCGACATTCTCTCATAACTGCAGCACGGTCGTATATTTGTGCTATAACTTCTGGTTTATATGCAACTCTTTTAACTTAGCTGTTGAAAGACACTTTAAGCCTTCTGCAATCAATTGAGAAACATAAATTAATTTTATGAATCTTTCTACCGGTTTATCCACTCTGATGATTCGTAATATCCACAAAAAATTGTGACATGTATGTAATATCTGTCGTTTCGTTGATCTTAAACAAAATTTGCCCTTTCTATTTCTTTTCTAATTTAATTTCAATAGACAAGACATACACTGTCAGCCAAGATGATTTTTCAAACCATAAAAAATGTTGTTCCGTTTTGTTGAGTAAGCTCCTATAGCATTCAGTTAATGGGGTCCAAATCGTTTTACTTCAAATATAACAGTTAAACTTAAACACGACAATGGGATCTTCAATATAACGTCAACTTCATTCATTGCCACAAATCAGACGTGATTTTTTGTAACTTGACAGTTAACACCGTGAAAGTAAACTTTCCATGACAAACAGTGAAAAAGCCACCCAATTTCAAACAAAGCACGAAAACAACCCCTAGTCAGTTATGCATCGTGGCAGTAGCCCCCCCCCCCCAATAGCTGGTTCCTAAGAAAAGAGAGAATACCGCGCATTGGCCATTTGGCCGTTATCTTGCTAGCCCAAGAGAACGCAGAAATAAGCAGGAGAAAGGCTGACCCATCTTGCAGGAAGACAAATGTAAGATCTTGTAAATCTTTGCTGGCCCATGAAAGTTTAAGTTTAAACCGTAACATTTTCCGTGCTGGCCCACGAGCTTTCCTGCTAACGGAAGACCCACATGCTACTCGCTTATTGCGTAAGATACAATTAAGAATTACTACGTTATACATCGCTATTTTCGTGCATCTTTTATTTTAAAATCTGAGGAGAAGAGAAATGGTAAATAAGTACGGTATTTTCTTTGGGGGTCCGGGCCCATTTGGCCCTTATTGACGGGCCACCTATACCATAAATACAGACCATACTCCGCTTTATTTATAGGGAAAATTGAAAAATAAAGTGATGAAACATGTCCTTTATGTTTTTCTTTTGTTCGTTTATTTACGGACATTTTGTTTATTTAACATCTCAGTTCATCACCGTCCCGTTCAGTTCAGGGCGTTAAACGGTTGATAATTTTGCTCAGAGGCCTCTTCTTTGAGGCTTGAGATTCTTTTTCGTGCCGTAAATGTACGACACGGGACCCACAGCTTTATTTCCCTTCCGAAGGAAGCCATACTTAGGGTTTTTATGCCCGAAAAAATCCATTGATCCTGGTTGGGATTGAACCCGCGATCTGGGTTTAGAAGGAAAGTATGGTTACCACTAGACCGACGACACTCTATACATTGGAAGCATTAAAAGAAAATATCAGGTGAGAAACTGACTCGTTTTCAGAAGATGAAACGATGCACCCGAATGACAATTATTTAAAAATGTTAGTAATGTGTGAGCGTATCCGGAAAACGGTTTCCACACCTCTTGTCATAAGGTACGTGCTTATTTTCATGTAATTGCGGGAACTTGAACCAATTGAGCGGATATTACATTCGCTTGCCAGGAATCGCCGCTCTGACTGCTATCAAACGGTCCGCTAAACCATAAAAGACCCAGTATATGCCACCAATAAAGTTTCGGAAATACCGGTAATATTTTTACTGTTCATCAAATTAACGTATATGTCGTATTCCTTCTGATAAGTAGCACACAATTTTCCCATCATTAGTCACATCTATATGAATAGAAAACGAACTAAATAATCTCCATCGTTATAATTATATAAGTATAATAACAGAAGACATTGTCTTTGAGTAGACTGTAAAATCTACATTAACTAATTTTGTTTTATTTTATTTTATTAAAATGCTTTTATTATTCTAGTATATAAAATAACATATGAAATCTTCCTACACACGCATAGTGTGAAAAATGCATTTCTATATATAGTTGGTGCTTAAACCAAAGTCCGGGTCAAAAGTATTCGAACCACATCCAGTCTTTAGGAATAAATCTCTTGCGGGAGAGAAAAACCATAAGAAGGACATATATATATATATATATATATATATATATAATCAGATGAAAGAGGTATGTACTTTTATGTTTGGATGACACGGTGTCTCAGTAGGTTAGAACGTCGGCACGGAAGACCGAATCCTGGCTGTGACCGGATTTTTTTATATCTGAATCTTCCTTTCCAACATATGAAACCCATTTATAATATTATACAATAATTGCTTTTATAAAAATTAAGAATCTCGTCGCTCGATTCTTAAACATTTACTAATGCAATTAAATATAACTTTATATATATATATATATATATATATATATATATATTATTTCATGACTTTCTTTTCGAGTGTTCCGTGGAGTTATGGAATGTAATGTATAATGTTTTCCCTTAAATGCACATTCATTTATGTATACAGAGTGATTAAAATAAAACAGGTACCCCTTAACAGTACGAGGGTCACTACGAAAATATTGGGATGAGGAAAAATGAATGTTGACCCACTTAAAAGAATGTGGCCACGTGGTAGCCCCATCCTTTGAGAGTAAAACATTACCAGGTAACAACCCTCTCCGCTTCCACATTCCAGCGTATAATGGTAAACAACCCCCCCCCCCCCATGCACAGGTAGCCAGACGTTACGATGGAGCTGGAGAGACAGTATTTTCGCGCTATTATTCTTTATGATTACAAAGGTGATATTAAGGATTCTCAAAGCCTTGAGTGCTTGCAACAAGCTTTTGGGAACCTTGCAGTATAAAAATCCTGCACGATCATCATCTTGCCAGTAAGTTGGGTGTTCCTCAATTTGACAGAGGTACAAAAGCGCACCGCGTTGGATAGTTAAAAATACTGCAAAGATTCGATGGAGGGAGCTCAAGGCGTGTTTATGTCATCAGGGTGATGAAATATGGATTTACCAATTTAACCCGAAGACTAAACTGCAGTCGACAGTTTAGATCTTTCTGGATGACGATGCGCCAATGAAAGTGCGAGGGGCCGCAGTATTGGGAAGAAAAACTCCACAATTCCTCTGGAGGAGCAAAGGACGGTTGCTACTGAGTGGCACACCACAGTCTGGCTGCCGAAATTTTTCCACAAGCTCTGAGAAAGCTGTTCAAGGATAGGACTGAGGGTGTTCAACGCGACAACGTTTCTGTGCGAGTTATCACTCAGTTCCTGCTGTCCACAGGGCTCAGACCCCTGTCATTTTTTTAAATGGTGTTTAACGCCCGTTTTTACTACTGAGGCACCACAGGCAGTAGACCTACATACATGGGATGAAATGATATGGAAAGGATTTATTTAAAGAAAGGAAACGTTTCAGGCCTAAGTTTCGGGTACCTCCCCGGCATTTGCCATTTATGAGGACTGAGGAAAACCTGAAAAAATCCCTCAGTCAGGAAGGACGGTCCTGGCGGGATTCGAACCCCAGAACTCCCGCTCACGAGTCCGCGCCTTAACGACCTCGGTCACTCGTGGCAGTAGACGCAGTCTTGACCTGGCTGCATGAGGTTATTTTCTCTTCCCAGCGGTAAAAATTCACAAGTGACGAAATGGATTTTCCAACCCCTATGATGCATAAGAAAATGAACGTTTCACCCTTTGAAAAGATGCAACATTCGGAATGAATCTTTCCACTTGAAGTGTTTCAAATACTTCAAATCAATACTTTAAGGATATTGAAATTATGCTGATTTAGTAAATAAACACCAACAGAAACAATGATAGATTTTATTTATTTCGAAGATGTTCAATTTAGGTTTTTAGAGCCGCTTTGGTAGCTTCACATGTAGATGCTGGCAGATGTAGACTTTCGCATGGCTGATTACGAATTTTAAATTGTAATTAGATTTGTTTATCGATGGAGTTTTCACATATTCCACTCGAAAGCGATGTTGAACTATGATTATGGACTTAGTCGCATGGAATTTCAGCATACAAAATTCCTTCTTCGCCATACAAAGGGAATTTGGAGAAAGCTGGGTGTATATATGCAAGAGAGACACAATACTCTCTTTATTGAGAAAGTTGTATTGTTGATAAATGGCGAGCACCGCATTGAATATTGGGCCGTCTGTAGCAATCTCCATTAAAGTCATTAAGTTCTTTGTCTCAAGAGGCGAAGTACTCCACCCCAAATGTTAAAAAGCTACAAAAACTAAGGAACTCCTGAATTTCTGCTGCTCAAGATTTGTAGAGGCCAGATAAGGAGAAACACATTGTTTACTCACTTGTGTGGCTACATGGAATTCTGAATGTGATTGAAAAACGAGGTCTTGATTCCACTAGATAGGTGAATTACCAAAATAAAACCACACGCTAGTCACAAATTGCTCCTGCAACCATAGAGGATATGCAAGCCGAAAAGCAAGTTCATTGCTTTTTCCGGGCATGGCAAATACAACCTCATTTTCGAGGGATTTGCTGAGCAGCTGGACAACACTGAATTCACTCAAGGATATTTTAAACAACGGAACAACTTGTCACAAGTTAGTTGAGCCTCTCACCTTTATAAATAGTTTGACCAATTTTTATAAGACTTTTAGCCATACAGTTACCAGAGCACTTATAATAGCGTTACCTTAAATATGGTGTAGGAAATTGGGACGATTTGAAGTCCAAAATTGTCACAGGAATTAACGGTATTGACAAGGACATACTGCAGCAAACTTACGAAACATGGAGCGATTAATGTTGATATGTACATTATTTACTGTGAATGTAGTTAATGTAGAGAGAATTTACATTTAAGAAGTACACTGCTAGCCATTATAATTGCAATACTTCGTGCAATAGTTATCCGGAAATGTCCGTCCTCTCATTCGGTTGTTTCTTGCGGCTATTGGGATCCTTCATGTCTGTGTTTTCGTATACATCGATCCCTTTTTATGTTTTTTCGCTGCGGACGCATTTCGTCCAACAAAAGCATCAATTTCTCGGAATGAAATTCCGCACTTTTGGTATGCCACAATTCTCTTGCGATAAAATTCAGGCACCTGTTGGTAACGCTTCTATTTTCGACAATTCATAGATGCTCTTTTTTTTAAAAAAAAAAAAAGTGGGTCCATTTAACGCCTCTCTTATGGGCGATCCCATTTTAGTGGCTAGTAGTATTCTGCAGGTTTAAAGTTGCTATTAATTGTTATTGTTGTCACAACTTCTTGGAAGATCAATTTTTAAGTTTAATAATAAGCATTTGTTCAAGATAATCTTAATTCGAGAATGTGTAGTATGTTTCGTAATTTGATATTTAAGCAAGTTATGAATACGATGGTATATCATCTGGATTACGATGAGGGATAATCTTATTTATTGTATCAGAAATTTTCTTCTTTATTTCATTTTTTTAACTTTATATTGTTTTCATCGATGAGCCAATAAGATAATTTCACAATTTATAATCAAATTACCAGTACAATATAATAAAAAAAAGTTGAAATACAAAAAATGCCTAAGACATGGTGCGGGCACTGAAGTCATGAGCCTGTTGTACAGGATGAATCTAAATGACAGACATAGCGGAAACACCTATATCAATGGAAAGAGTATTTCTCCAAGTTTGCATTCATAACAGGTACCCTTACGTAGTTGTATATTTAGCCGCTGGGGAGTAGTTGTAGCAAAAACATGGCGTTCACTGGTGCACATAAATCTTTCCAAGTGTTGCAATTAGTTAAATGTGAGTCCATTGTGCCGCACAGTGACGATTTCATACAAAACATCGATAAAAACCACTTATAGGCAAAAAAAAAAAAAAAAAAATCCTGCATAGTACAAAAAGTTAAAACGATTGACTGCTTGTGTGATGAACAACGAATAGGCCTGCCAAGAGAGTCGGTTGAGACCGTTGAGTGTGTGCGACGCGTCGTGCAAGTCAGAATTGCAAATTCCGCAGCCAACTGTATGGTGTATTTTACGTCAACTTAAAGTGAAACCATACCGAATAGAGTTGTTGCTGTTCCAAGAAACAATCTTCGTCTTAAATTCTGTGGTGATTTTCAAGAGCTGCTAGAAGAGGATTGTTTTGCCGAGAAACTGATATCTAGCGACGAGGCCACGTTTCATGTGTTCGGCAAAGTGAACGGTCGCAATGCATATCTGGCGGAAAAATCTGGAGTTGTGGTAGAACAAGTGCTTCCCTTTAAGTAAATGTGTTTTGTGCTGTTTCTTGATCGAGATGACCCTTTTCTTCTTCTTCCGTGGCCTCCATGGCTACCCTATGGATTATATCAAAGATCGTATGTTTATATCGCCTTTGTCATATTATTTAGCACAGCTACAAAAGAGGATCTTATTGGGACGTGTGTGGCAAAAGCTTGACTAAATATTAATATCTGCCGCGTCACCAATGGAGGACAATTTTCTTGATAATGTTTAACGCCCGTTTTTCCTACTAAGGCACCACAGGAGGACGGAAGACAAATGAAACACCTGTATGGTACGTGCAAAAATTTGAGATATAATCATGGTCACTGTTCTAGGGATCTCCGAAACCAGGGAAAGACTTTAGAATCACGCTGTGCTATGTTCACTTGCAATGAAATTAAGTGAAGAAACCCATGATGATGTGTGGACCATAGGCAATATACCCACAGACCTCCTATCCCGTTCCAAATCCCCATAGTGGGTGAATTTTCAAACGACACCATTCATACCTCAGTAACACGGACGAGTTTCTACAATGGGTGCGAGGTTCCGAATGGGAGCAGCTTTTCACTAAAAACGTAGAGAGACAGGAAAGTAGAGCACTGGCGTACATTCCTGCCAACCACATAAATGACACCTGGGGTCGAAGAGTTTTCAAGATGAAATGCGATAAAAGAGAAAGGAGGAGAAGCATGTTATTGTATGAAACTGAGGAAACGAGAGAAACTCTAGATGGAGGGAGAAAAGCATGCGAGTAAGAGCACGATATTAGAAATATGTACAGTTGAAACAGAAAGTGTAATCAGTTCCAGAATAGTACCTTCATAAGTTTTCAAATAAATCCTGCTCAGAATAACCACTAACTGCAGATGAGGAGAGAACATGCAGAAAGCCACATACTTCAGCAATCCTTTGTCCAGTATATCCTCACCTTAACCATTTAAAAATGTAACCAATGTGGTTAAATTTACTTAATTTCACAGCAGCTGATAGTTCATTTTTCACAACAAAAACGTAAAACTTCCTTAGGCAATCGATTCTGGAAAATGGTGTTAAAACTAATGAAACAAGATGGGTCCTTATTCTAACAAGAAATGAAGAGGGTATTTTTACATGCAACGGTTAAGGAAGTGTGTCTGATTGTCCGGGTTCGACCCTTGCGGCAACATTAGAGGGTATGAAACGTTCCCTTATCAACGACATTGTTCCTTTTATTACATCTTCTTCTTAGACACTAGTGATTGATCCTAACAGACCATTAGCACGAGTAAATGTCATAAAGCTAAGTGGTTAGCTCCTTGCTTTAGTGTCATCTAATGTGATGCTAAGGGGACGGAAATATCAACATGGAGTTATTTAACGTGTCGTAATCGTAGATCTATGACAAGGGATCCACGAATTCAAGTTCGTACTGGAGGACTTGCGCTCGAGGATTCTTACGTCCCGAAAAACCTATCGACTTTTGAACCCGCGAACTTTGGATCCAGAGAAGGCGCATTATCCTTTACTCATATACACTTATGATCAAAGTAAGGTAAATAACCTACATGCAGCTAAGGCGTCCAGTGTAAAATACAGAAAAACAAACGAGAGCAACCCGCTCTGCTTTCCGCGTTGCCTCTACCTAAAGAGGAGCTAATTTTCGAAATATTGTATTAATGTTTTTCTTTATTTAAATACTGAACATCTCATCCCCATTTCACTATAAATCATTTTTAAGCTCATAAGAAAGACGGTTTGTCGGCAGGTATTAATATACCAGAAACAAAGTAGGGCACACGATATTTTTGTATATAATTCCCAATCTTAACTTTCGTTTAAATCTGTGTTTTTTTTCTATGTATATTTGAATCCGCTTTAGTGTTCCCCTACCATCACTAATGTATCGCTGTAGAGTGTGACACTGCAGTTTTTTTCTGGCCCATACCTGTTATCGTTCTGTTTCAATAGTTTCGAATTTATCAGTCTGTTTTCGCTTGGCCTTTTGAGTGGTGTTACCTACTTTTCTCCCGCCCCTACGCCCTACAGTAACCAATAGTTTAACTGGAGGGATTCGATTTGAATATCAGTGTTTGTTATTCATTGATTTGTTGTTTTACCTTGAGCAGATCTGTACACTTCGGAGATAAGAAATATTCTGTTGTTTACCTAGTTTCTTTGTTTCTGGTTCATTAATACACAACTTCTTGTTTATGGCCTTTACATGTAACACTCTTAATTACTTCCTATTTAGTATACAGGTTTAGTAAAAAAATATCTCCGAAATTTCACTAGTAACCGCATATACACTGATGAAGTTATCATGACAAAATAAACCGCCACGGGTGACCGAGGTCGTTAAGGCGCGGACTCGTGACCGGGAGGTCTGGGATTAGATTCCCTGAATGAGTCCTTTTTCAGGTTTTCCTCAGTAATAAATAGCAAGTGCCGGGGACGATTTAGGCCAGGAATATTTCCTTCTTTTTCTTCATTTGAAAAAAAAAATGTTTCCAAATTATCATTTCATCTCATGTATCATCATTTTCCACCACTTGCAATGCCTCAGAGTAAAAACGGGCGTTAAACACTCTTCAAATAAATAAATAAAATACAAGTAAGCAAAAACAGACACAGCAACTGTGAGTTTTTCTACTAATTTCAAGAACGCTCTTAGTCGGTCCTTGCCCTCTAAACCCAAGGTCGCGGGTTCAAACCCGGCCAGGATCGATGGATTTTTTTCCGGCGTAAAATCCTAAGTATGGCTTCCTTCGGAAGAGAAGTAAAGCCATGGGTCCCGTGTCGTACATTTATGGCACGAAAAAGAACCTCAAGCCTGAAAGAAGAGGCTTCTGAGCAAAATTTGTCGATCGTTTCACGCCCTGAATTGAATGGGACGCTGATAACCTGAGTTGTTAAAGAGCTTCCTTAAAAAAAAAAAAAACGAATAATAACAAGGACGCTCAATGACTACTTTGGTGACATAATATAGCACACGTTCCACCTTGGCTGTAGATGTAGACAGACACACGATTGATTAGGAATCTTTCAATTGCGCATCTATTTATCTGCCTGTGAATTCTTCTCGTATTGTGCTAGAAAGCGGATTTGAACTGTAATTATGGTATTAGTCGCTTGGAATACCTGCTGGGCCACCATTTGAACAAAACACAATCTAATGGTGAACAAATCAAAATGCTGTGTTCGTCGAGACAGTATAAATATAAAATGTTTTTTTTGTGTGGGTGTGTGTGTGTGTGTGTGTGTGTGTGTGTGTGTGTGTGTGTGTGTGTGTGTGTGTGTGTGTGTTGCTGTGTAAATTGCACCAAAAGCAAGTCAATATTTAGAAATTTCCGATTTAAACTCCCCAGATCATTTTGACTAACTCTGTTTATAGCTGCATTTCAGCCAATAGTTCAATTTATGTTTGGTATAACACGATCTAATATGCAAGCTAAAGATTTCAATGCTGCTAGGAAAAAGTAATGTAAGTGTTGGGAGAAAAACCAGAAAAATAGCATTAAAAAAAAAAATTAACGAGTAAATAAACCACTCTCTATACTTATAGTGCTATCTCTCGTTTGTTCAATTTAAACATGACTTTATCCTGTATCTTTATTCTAAGTATTGTGTTTTGTTCTCCTGATATATGACGATCGCGGCTAAATATTTACTATTAGAGTAAATTCCAAAGGACCGAAAAATCAGCAGTTCGTGTTAAAAAGTTAAAGCTACATATGCCATTTATTTTTAAACGTTATAATAACTACTGGGTTTCCAGAATATGTTCTCACCGCTCGCACGGCGTTTTCTAGGCTAAAGCGCCTCTCCTTGAACTTCCGAGAACTCGCCAGTTTACATTCTTTGCGAAGACTTTACAAAAACGTATTTTTGTGTATAAACTTTATTACAAATACGAATCAACTTTCGTGTTCGAAGGAATTTATTCGTTAAGTTCCCTGGGCAATTTCCGCCTTCCAAAACTGCAATTCACGATTTTGTAACAAGAAACACGCGAAGACGTACACTTTTAACAGAAAACATATTAGACGAAAATGGCGCAAACCTTGAACGTGCGCAACAAAATTACTATCGAAATTAGCACACCAAGTTAGGGTTTCAGTGTCTTCTGTACAAACACAAACAAAATTGTTAAAAGTCAAAACTTAAAGGGTACACGTGTCCATTGTATATGGCAAGGTGATCCCGTAGCACATGTGCACTATTGTGAGTGGTTTCTTTCATCAGAGATTGTTTTCAGATGTGGTGTGATTCCACCAAAATAGTCTGAATACTGAAAACACTCACTATTGGTGTTCAGAAAATTCAAGTTGTAAACAAGTAACCCCCCCCCTTTATGATAGGAAAATTAGAGTTTGGTCGTTTAACAAGACACAGAATGAGTGGCAGATTGTGGCATGTCCAGCTGCCGAAAAGCAAATTCCCGTGCGAGCGGTAATGACCTATTTTGGAAGTCCTGTGTGTACGTATGTTATCAGGTCTGTGCAGGAGAATATTAGTAAACTAACTATAAAAGTAGTAAAAAATAATTTTCTGAAGAAAAATTACTATAATGATGTTTTGCTGTTGCTCAAGGGAACAAAAGTGCCAGGTAATTTTTAAACCCAAGTCTGTAAACCAGCGGCGAATTCGGATGTTGGTACAAAGCACTTGTAATGTATACAGAATACAGTTTTCCTTTCTTAAGATAGTAGTTCTTATATCTAAAAAAAAAATGGTGGCAAATCAATGTGTAACGAATTTCAAAACTTGTAACTCGTAACTTGTTCATAACATCTTGCAAGTCGGATGAAGTGACACGCATGTCACTATACAACTCGCGGACGTGATTAGCGTTAAAGCTGTTCTGTATGTACAATGAGGACACGGTTTTACATGCTGCGGCGACAGCCTTTATTGCATCAAGCATACTCCATCGCTTGCAAATCCTCTTCATGTCTTTGTTGATAAAGCCAAAGTGACATTTGATGGAAAACAATTTAACTTAATGTTGGTTCGGTTCAGTCTGTACACCTGCCTAATGTTTATTCTGAACGACTATTGAACTGCTGAAAAAAAGACACCACTTATGTAAAGTAGAACTTCTCTTATGTGTGTTTGAGGCAAGATAGAGCTATGTTTACGTTTTTGAATTAGCGTGGCTTCTCGGAGTTACTTTTTCTCTGCAGTTTCAATTACATACAAGAACATCAGCAAGGTGTTGTTTGCTAGGATGTTCATCATAATACTTTTCACCTTTTACCACTAAATATCCGATTTGGGAAATGAACAGGAAAGTCCTGTTTCATGCGTGATGAACATAATCACACAATGCACGCTTTTCTCTCATGGATTCATATTCTTATAATTAGACCTTAAGGAATTTATTTTGGTTAAAATAGGCAGGCAAAAAAGGCACTGAAATTGCTGAAAATAGCCAGTAATATAATTAAAATAGACTTTATTAAAAGTGAAAACAGAAATTATAATCACTCATTATTGAAGAAAATGGGTATTTAAGTTACTTAATTTCTTTATCACATAATTAAAGAACTTAAGCTTACTTTTTTAGTTACAAGCAACAACAAGATGTTTTTTCAAGGTATCAGCTGTCATAGTCAGCCGCTTGTCATAGAGAACTTTTCTCTTTATGGAAAAAGAACATTCTACTTCCACTGAAGTGATTGGAGCATATTAAAACAAGTTATTTCGGAAGGACTCATGCCATTTACAACAGAGCATTCACCTTTCATGACATCCGGAAATGTTGATCAAGGTAAAGTAAAGAAGTTTTGAATAGTCCTGATGAATGAACAAAAGATGCGCAGTGGTTTCTGGGTCCAGTTCATTTTCTGTTAATGTGATTATAGGGAAATCAGGTTAGTATCTGACCGCCTGAGGCATTAAACACTATTAAAAAAAGTTATATCTCTCTTGTTTCCGTATTGGACACATTCAAGGGACGGTTTATTGCACAGCTGTACCGCGCTCGTCTTGCATTCTTGCAATTGTTTGTTACATTTATGTAGCACATCACAAATTCCCTAGAATTGTCTCTCGCACAGATCAATATAAGGTCATTCGCAAGAATTATTCAAAACGACAGTACTTCCGTCATCCTCTCTATTTGCTGGTATTCGTATGCCAGAGCAACCGTGCGTTCTGCTATTTAAAGAGCTCAAGTGAGTGAGTGAGTGAGTGAGTGAGTGAGTGAATGGAGAAAGTTTTTGACTGCTTGAAAAGAAATAAATGTATAATAAGGTGCTATAGATATTCTTGTGAAGTGAACATGCCATTTAATTTTTACAGCTTTTTCACCAAGATATAATGGGATTCTTTATGTGCTTTTAAAATACATAAACATTCGCAGAAAAAATCCATAACAATCCAAAGCAAACAACAAGATTTTAAACCTTAAAATAGACAACAGAAGCCAAAATAGGAAAGCACAAGTTCAAATACAAACACAAACTTTCCCTACCAACTACAAATGTACGGAAACATGTTTATTTCTATCTGAATCTTAAATATGTCCAGCCAGATAAAAAAGCAATTTTGCCTAACCTCCTGGCTCTGTTTATAACCGTTCTTTTGCAGCTTACCTTCATGTAAGTTCTTTTGACTAAATTAATGTTCCCTTAAAGTATGTATATACTTATTCAAAAGTAAACGCCCAGTTTGAAATGCTTGTATCTTCTGCCCATATTAAGATTTTGGTTTCGTTTACAGTATTTTTCAAAAGTAACGCATACCTTTTTAGAGGCAGTTGGAAGACACATGAAATATTATTTGTTAAAACGATTTACTTTATATATTTAGTCATTGTTGCATGCCCTATAACATCAACTATAAAGTTTTTAAATCAGAACCTATGATTCTATTTCACATTTTTTATAGAGCGCCTTCGCTTTTATCTTTCTACTATCTTCATTTGTTTTATATATAAGCGTCCATAATAATATCCAAAATACAAAAATAATACATTTATAAAAAAGCGTATATTCCTTGACAAAAATAAAATATTCAGTTTTTGTCCTTCCAATCACGTATAATCCTTCAAAAAAAGGAAGGGTGTTTAATGTTGCGACTTGCGATTGTAGTTTTGCCCTAACAGAAACTTTGGGTAATTGTTCTCTATCATATTTTAAAAAAAAGGTGCTTGAGATTGCTAAATTGCAAAAGAGAAAAACAAACATTCTTAGTAACCGGGCTATTTTTCTTAACTCAAGAGTCACTCGTTTGTGAAACACAAAACTAAATAAACAAGTGGTCATGCCTGGTATTTTAGAACAGCACGCGATCCTTGTCTGCATATGGATCTCATGCGGCTACCAGTTTCTCTTCAACAAAGTTTGCTCTTTCCGATACTACAGCAAATGATTTGAGTGCACTTTCCTTAAGCTTTTGTATCATGAAATATTTTGAGAGGGCTGTATGCCTTCTTGACTAACAGTTCCTTCCTTCAGCCATTTTCCTTTTGTTGTAACGACAATTGGGATTAAAAAATCTCTCAATTGCCTTGGTCTACAATATCGTAGTTAAAGCTCGAGGGAATTGGCGCCGTCAATTGTTTTGATATTGCCATTTATCGGTTAATTCCATCGGTATAATTTCATTGTAGTCACTAACGTTTCGTGCTTATGAGAGGTGTGCAAGTTCAGACATGTTCAGTTCCTTCTACAGAAAAATGGAGATGAACGCAACCAAAAATATGCTGCTCTGAAACTCTGATTTCGTCTCAACAAATTTTCAGCTGAGGCCTATGCAATGTTACAGGAGATCTATGGAGATTTTGTTCTTCCTATAGCACAACTCGAAGATAGTTTAAAATTTTTAAAGAGAAGAGGCAATCAATTTCAAAGGAAGGTCGACAGGTTCCTCCAGTATGTGTTCTAACTAGCACCACTGCTATATTTGTGGGAGAGGATCGCTCAATAACATTAAAAAAGCTGATAAGTGAAAAGTTGCATATGAGACGTGTTTGTGCACGGTGGGTCGTAAGACTGCTGATTCCTGAAAATGGACAGATGAAAATGATTTTATAGAAAATGCGGATTTTGATTCAAAAGTAATCAATGTTGATGGTATTTCCCTACATCAAACAGAAGCTGTATATGGAAATCCCCATCACCACCAACACCAAAAAAATAAAAAGCGGTTGTTTCTGCTCGGAAAGTTAGTCATTTCATTTTTCGATATTCAAGAAACGGTTTACCAGCATGACATACCTGTACACACAACTGTAACTGGACAATACTACAAAGATGTTTTGAAGCTGCAAGGACATATTTTCGTGCAACTAGGTGCATGCTGCATCAGAATAATTCAATGCCGCACATACAAAATATTATTACTGAATATATCACAAAAATCTATGAGAAGTATGTCCCTCACCCTCCCTATAGTCCAGATATAATCCCGTGCGATTTTTTACTTTTTCCATACTAAAAGAAACAACTTTGTGCGATGTACTTTAAACATCAGAAGCAGTGATGAAGGCTGCGGAGGTGATTCTGAAGATTCTGTCAAAAAATTGTTTCCTTCATTTCTTTGAAGACTGCAGAAACGCTAGAACAGGTGCATTTCATCAACGGGTACCATTTTGGGAAATATCATCAAAATTATGAGGATGAGTAAAGGTATGTTGTAAAAAAATGTGAACATTCTTTATTGATAGGTATTGTATTTGTTAATAAAATCAATAATTTAAAGAGGACGATATTTAATACAGTGCAAGCTATTCGGAATTAGAGGTGCTTGTAGTTAATGTTTTTCACACTGGATGGCTCAATTTTTAAGTGGTCATTCTACTTGTGGGTGGTTAAAGGGTGAATAAATTTTCATAATCTTTCTCAGGTTGTAACATGTGCTTAATATATCATGTACAAGCATACTTAGTTTTTTTTTGGGGGGAGGGGTATCAACTTTGCTTTTTAAATTAAGAGCTACCTATATAGTGGTAAAAATTAAATTACATAAAATAGGGATATCTATCAGTGGATAATGTCCAAACCTAATTTAAAACGTAACTTTTTTTTTCATTCATAACAGAAACAAATTCATTCTAATGTTTTTAACTTAAAAATATTTTTGCTCCTGGTACAAACATCTATTAAAAATTTGAGGATCATCCTTTAAAATCTTAAAATAAAAATAATTCTCAGAATTCAACTAATACAAAGGTGGCCTAAACTTTTGAGTCATAGTAAGCAGTTTTCCAAATAATACTTCTGAATTACTCAAATATTGGCTTAAAAGAAAGGGATTTTTGAAGGCTTTCTAAAAAAAAAACTCTAATCCAGGTATTGAGTAATATATAGAACGTATTTTAAAATAATAAAAGCATTTACACAGCAGGGCATATATCGAATATACAAGCATTTATTATACTCAGGACGTACCAATAAACACACACAAACATTTGGGAGTCAATTATATTGAAGTATTACGCTTAAGTTAAAGTCGATCTTGGAAGAGAACATTTTCAAATTCAAAGAGGAATTAATGAAGAAAACCCGCAGTAAGAACTATTTTAATCGTGCCTTTAAGTTATGAAGTTAAAAAGTCGTTGAAATGGGGTCACAAATGTGAAATAAATATAGTCTCAGATCGTCAAACCGACAGTTTCGCGAGATTAAAACTGATACATGTAAATATAATCAATTATTTAAATATTCATAATCAACACCAAGATTATCGTAGAATCATAAGAAAGGAAACAATTTGTGAATACTTAGGAGGAAAACTTAGTGAAACTAAACAATGGAATCATCGACTATGCATACACTAATTTACACTTGCAAATACAAATACATAGAAAATGTTCCTCATCACTGGAACGAAAGTTTTGTTTCTGGATAGAAGGCAAAAACTAAACATCAAATACTAAATATCAGATTACGGAAGCTCAAGCATTTATTTTGGTTAAAATAGCCAGGCAAAAAGGCTCTTAAAGTGCTGAAATAGCCAGTTATATAATTAAATTAGGTATGTATTAAAAGTGAAAACAAATAGTAATATCACTGAGACATTTAAGACATTAATTTCTTTATAACACAATTAAAGTACTTAAGCTTACATCTCTTTGTTACAAGCAACCAGATGATGTTTTTTCAAGGTATCAAGTGTCATAGTCAGTCGCTTGTCAGAACATTTTTCATCATGGAAAAAGAAACTTGGATTGAGAGTATTTAAAACATGCCGTTTCGGAAGGACTCATACTTGTTACCACAGAACATTTACCTTTCAGGACATCATGCAAATGTTGACCAAGACAAAGTAGAGTAAATTTGAATAGTTCTGGATAAAGAGCAAAAGATGCGCAATGGTTTCTGGTCCAGTTCATTTTCTATTTATGCCTTTATAGGGGACTCAGGCAGTATCTCTCTTACTTACATATTAAGGGACGGTTTATTGCACAGCTGTACAGCTCTCATCTTTCTCATTTGCAATTGTTTGTTACATTTATGCAACTGAGAAGTTACCCTCACCACAACTTTCCTAGAATTGTCTCGCGCAGATTGAAACAAGGTCATTTGCAAGGACTATTAAAAATACAGTACTTTCCTAATGCGCTCTATTTTCTAGTATTCGTATGCCCAAGGTAACCACACATTCCCTTTACTAATAAAGGTTCTGTTATTTAAAGAACTTAAGTGAATGGGTTGAAGAGAAAGTTTTTGACTGCTTGAAAATAAATATATTTATTATAACATTCTAAATAGTTTTTGTGAGGTCAACAAACCATTTAATTTTTATAATTTTTTTCCACTTCGATATATTTAAATTCTTTATGTTCTTTTTAAATTGCGTAAATAATTGCAGAAAAAATTCATAACGACCAAAAATAGACGACAAAGGTTTTAAACCTTAATAGCAACAGAAGTCAAAAGAGGCACAAAAAATAGGCAAAATAAAAACTAGACCTACTGACACCAATTGTACATATTCTATTTGACTCTTAAATATACCCAGTCGGTCCTGGTGGTGTAGTGGTTACCATACTTGCCTCCTACTCCCAAAACGCGGGTTCGAACCCGGCCAGGATCGATGGATTTTTTCGGGGCGTAAAAATCCTAAGTATGGCTTCCTTCGGAAGGGAAGTAAAGCCGTGGGTCCCGTGTCGTACATTTACGGCACGAAAAAGAACCTCAAGCCTGAAAGAGAGGCCTCTGAGCAAAATTTGTCGGCCGTTTCACGCCCTGAGTTGAATGGGACGCTGATGACCTGAGCTGTTAAAGAGCGTCCGTAAATAAATTAATAAAAAAAAAATTAATAAATATACCCACCCAGATAGAAAAGACATTTTGCCACTTCCTGACCGTACTGATTATCAACAATTTTATCTTACCTAACTTTGTATTGGAGAGCAAACTTGTTCTTTCACAAAAAACATTAGGCAAACGTAACAAAATGCCAACATGAGAGGAAAATATTGCACATACTTAGGTTAATCTCTGTGCTCCACCTTTGTTAATGTATTTTTAGCACAAGAATGCCTGAAATTTATAAAAGTTGTGTTTCAACTTTTAAGTTAATACATTGTTGTTGCACTGCATTTAGCAATTGTTGAATTAAGAAATATTGAAGCGTGTCTAGCAAAGAGCTGCAAGTGAAGAGAATGTCTTCTCCTGAAATTTATAAACATGTGCCAGCAGCTTTGAGGAATATACAGTCTATTATGATGTTCTAAAACTTTGATGACGTAGGCTCTGCTAATTTGTGCAATTCCCCCATTTGTCAGTCAAAGCAATATCATGGAATTTATAGATGATTTCTTGTCTCACACCTGATTTTGGAGCTCCAGGTTGTGGCGCGTCTTCGATAACTGTTCTGTCACTCTATATTTAAATTGGTACACCTTCCTGCGAAGATGAGCACTGTGTTATTCCTTGGAAAATTATCACAACAGAAGAAAATATAAATAAAATATATGCTTTAGTGTTGCAAGATTGACTAGAGAATTAATGATATACTAGTAAAAGAAGCACATCTCAAATAATTTTGAATTAAATAATTTGAAATGTAAAAATAACTGCAAGATGGATACCTCGAATGTTGGCACCTCTTAAAAAATAGTTGACAGTCGATATTTGTAAGCAATATTTAAGATATTTTAGGGCGGAAGAGGCAGGCAGTTGTTGACAGATTAGCGATTCATTTCCTAAAGTGCAAATACAGGAATGGTAATACACAGGCTTGCCACACCCTATGAGATCCAGGGCATGCTTTTTGCATTATTCTGGTTGATTATTTGCAGAGAACAGCCACAATAATAAGTCATTACTATGCTAATTTAATTTCTAAATTGCAACATGTAATCAAGAAGGAAGTTAAGACGAGGTTTGATCTTTCTTCAGGACAATGCCTCCAGCCACTACTTGTGTTACAATGGCTGAAATTGATACAGCGGAATTTGTATAGACTACAGAACTAGCTTTCAGCGATTTTAGGATGAAAAAAAAAACTTCAAGGGAGAAAAAATGTTCACCATGTTATGGAGTACTGGTGGATGTAAACAAGTAGTTTGCAGAGATTGAATAACCCTCTTTCGTCAAGCCGTGGAAATGTTTAAGAGCATCGCTTGAATATGTTGAAAAACGAGGAAATATAAAACAGTGAAATGAAAGTTACTAGTTTAGATTTGTCTAGTAGAAATGAGAATGCTGTACGAATCCAAAATTGCAGCTGGGTTTGTCTGATTTTAGAAAAACAACAATGAATATGGGGATAAAGTTCAGACACTAAATGTATGAAGTTAACTGCCTCGCGTGCTATACACTTGGTGTTGTTTACTTCAAGTCAGAGCTCCTTTTACAGGACGTCTTTCATTTTTTACACGAAACCTGCAGGTTCACCAGTAAAATAAACAACTGACGGCATCCTACAGTCGCATCTGGTGTCTAGACTTCATTCCCTAATTGTAAAAATTAGAGAGTAAAATACTGTTGATTATGGAATCAACTTTAGAAGTTGGGTGTAAGTCCATCTGAAACAATATTGAAGAGGGAGAAAGAGTGCTAAATTCTAAGGAACAAGAACGTCAAAAAAGAAAGAAAAAAAAAATCATTTTCATGCATTAATACAAAGCATGTTGTTATAAAGGTCAGAAACATCGACATTAAACAGACAACTTACTAACAAGTTCTTAGTTACAAGTAGTACGCGTCCTCCTAGAGAGTATATTGTAATATAAGTGATGAAAGACAAGCATTGTGCATCCGAGTGTAATTAGTTGCATTTCAAGCGAGGAACGCAATGAGCCTTTCAACAAGTATGTTCGTATATACTCCCATATCGTAATGTAACTTATTTTTAATTTATTATAATGTAATTTAATTTTAATTCAATCAATTGGCATTTGTTCATATGGTTTGTATAGTATAACCGAGAGATCGGAGACGGGCATAGGACAAAAAGGATTATAAAAACACATGCTCTTGAGCTAATAAGTTGATTTTTCCACCAGGAAGACATAACTGTCATTGTTCATGTGTTCATTTTGTACACAATGCTAAAAATTCTGACACTGCCTTATTACACAAGAAATAGGAATTTTTGCATCACCAACAATATTCATACCTTCATCCTTGACGAAGTATATGTCTATTTTATTTATGTAGAATAACAGTTTCTCTTCCATACAGCAGCTGACATTTCCTATTCAATATTTGCCACAATGTCCTTCAGTTCATCAATTGTCACCTGTTTGCTTGGGAATGGGGCCAGATCTTAAAATGTTTGAATATTAAACCGCTTAAATGTTGCTAAAACTGGATACACATTCATAAATCATGGAATAAACCCTATACGAGTTTGTAGAAGTAGCACTATTTTCTTGCACAAATAAAAATTAATGAAATCGCATTTAAAACCTATAATTTAATCGAAACTTGAGTGACCAACTCTCAATATGTAAAAAGAAGAACGGAAGGATAAAAATGAGATACATTGGACAAATTTGAGGGACAGCGCAGAACATGTAAAGTGTTTATTTTCTAAAATTAATTATATATATATATATATAGTTCTTCACATTATTACAATTTTCAGCGCACATTTATTGACGGAATTTGTACTTCTTATTGTCCTAGATCACACCAGAATGACATTTACTTACTACGCTTTTTCATAAAAACCCCTTACAACCTACACTGAAATTTATTTTCCTGAATCTCTGCCTTCAATACATCCATTTCTAATATAATTCCACTTGACTGAAGGTTCCTACTGCGAAGTCATTTGATGGAGAAATTGAAAACAAGAAGTCCATCAGTATACAGAAGTTACCATTAGTTTCTTTTTCTATAGATAAGAGTTCATAATTATTGACCTTTTGTTCAGCATGAACCTTTACTGAATTTCTTTAGCTTATTCATTATTACTTTAATGATCACATTTTTTTCATATAATTCATCTACATCAATTACAGTTTCCAGTTTCAAAGTTCTGAACCAACTCCAGTTAATTTCCTTTGTCAAAAGCATAACACTCACCTTGAATAGAATGAAATAAAAGCTGGAAGTTACTTTCATGCAGTTTCTGCCACACATGAATATAAAAATAAATTTTGTTGAAAAAGGTTGAATTTCGGGATGGACTCGCAAAATGAGGGACATTTGGCCAACTTAACCACAACAATCAGAAACAGCAAACCCGTTGTCATGGTGATACAACATTCTATTTACTGTGTTATTCGTTAGTACCAGAATGTTTAAGATTGTGCGGAAAATGACGAAAATATGAACAATTCAAGTTACCTCTTATTTTTGAAAAACCCTGTACATAGAAATTGAACAGTTCTTGCAGAGTTGCGCGATCTAGAATACAAATATTATTTGAGAGTTGTATAAAAGTAGTAAAGAATCATCAACTAGTGCCGTCTCTAAGTATGGTAGAGGTCATAAAAGCACCAAGAAGACCTTAATTCCCTGTTTAAGAGGATGTCTCACTTCTCTTAAAACGAACACGTGTGGATACATACGCTGTTTACCCGAAGAAGGACAAAAGCGAAGGGGGAAGGAAGAAATAAGAGAACTTGTTCTTTCGTTGCACACATTCTCAATTTAATATAAAAATGGACATGTTATTTCATATGACGAAACATAAACAAATTAAACATATGATTCTCATCCCTTTAGCCTTTTGTTTCGAACTGTCTGCACTCAGACTTTAACTCGTCTGCTTTGTTAACTTGTTCTCCACCACAGTAAGTCTAAAATTGAAGTATTGATTTACCTTACATTTGGAGATCTTAGCGGTTCTCCCTCTCTCTCTCCTTCCCAGTATTCCTTTTACAAGGAAGCTGCGGATTTGCTTTGGATATCGGTAAAACCGCTCTTCTCCTTTGTACCTCGCGCATTTTCGCTAATGATCTTCAACGTTTAGAGTTTTTGCAGCTTAGAGATTTGATTAAAAATGATGATTTACGCTTTGCTTTCAGAGCTTGCATAAGAGAATATCGGCAAATGTTTCACTTTATATCCCTAGATTTATGTATTGTCACAGACATTTATCCTCTTCATTTTATCCTATTTTTAACTTAGTTCTAATATAGACATTTTTAGTTTTATTTTAATTTTTTTACTGGGTATTTACTTCAAGCAGTTTACTTTTTAACTGCATACATTTTAATATTAGCAGAATACAAAAGTTAGACTAATATACACTTGCTTACAAAGCAATTTTCGTTGATTCATTATAAATATAGAGGAAGTTAATGAACAACAGAAACAATTCTATTAAAGAGGTCTTAAACATGTACATACAATCGTGTTTAACTGCAAATAGGGTTAAGACCCGATGGTAGTAACATTTACAATCAAATATCTGCAAAAACAGAACTACAGAGGCCATGCAAATTACAGTATAATAATAGTTCAGTTATTATAGGGCTATTTTAAAATTTATTTTATTTATTTAAGAAGTAATCAGAGGTCTTGTATTACTAATGCGAAGTTATTCGTTTTATGTACCTTTTTGTCAGAAAGTATTACAGATACCACAGTGAAACTTTTACTGCTTATTTTTCATTACACTATGAGTTCTGAGCTCTAGTTTAGAGAATGCACTATATAAAAATAATAAGTATTATATTTTTGTAACAGACTCATGTTTATGAAAACAAAATTATATTAATATTTATGTACAAAATATTCTTATGAAAATGGTCTGAAACTAGAGCTCAGTAATGAATGTAACTATGTAGATCAGCTGTAAAAATGTTGTGCTTCTATCTTTATTAGTTTATGAGAAAAAGTACATGTGTTGTGAATGTTTACGACTAAAATAGTGTTAAAGTTAATACAATTTACATACTAATCTATATCTTGTACCTGCATGTTCACACACATTACAGAAGACTCAATACTCTAATTAAAATATTCAAGTCAATCATTATATAAATCTTTGTTGTCTTCAGTGTCCTCCATACGATTTCCAGATATCTTTCTTGTAAGCTCTAAGGGAGTGCCAGTAATTGTTTATCATTCACTGAATTGTTTTTCAGAAATAAGTCTATTATTTTCATTATCACTACTACCATGCTTTACTGGGTAGTTTTGTAATATCTATTTCCTTTGTTTTTAAAAACATTTTTATAAACTTGGTGGACCTAGGCATGGTATTACATGACTTTAAGAAAGAAAAATGTGATGTATACCTAGTAACACTCAAAATAAATATAAAACTTTCCAATTGCTTCAAAATTTAAACACACGAGCAGTCATTGCTGTTATTGGCATTTGAAACGGTAATTTACGTACAAAACACAACAAACCACAGCCTTCTGCAACAAATGGTTTCAGAGATATTTTCATTTTTATGCAATAATGCGTAATTAAAAGCACTTAAAATTGGATTTTTAAATAAACAATATGAAATTAAGCAGAAAAATTCACTTAATTATTTAGAACAAAAAAATTAAATTTGAATTTTTTTCACATTTAACCTCTGATCCTAACTTAAAATATGTAAGTATGCTTTAAAATTATCCACTTTAAAATTGTAATAATTATCAGTTTTCAAAAGTACGATCCGGTGCCAGAAATAGCTTAGGAAAATTCAAACTTCTTATAACAACGTACGGTGCAATTCACAACATAATGGAACTGTTAAGCACTTACAATTGGAATTTTTCAATGAATTATATACCAAATTAAGTAGAAAAATCAAAATAATTATTTGAAATAAAAAATTAAATTTTGATTTTTTTTTTTCTTTTCAAAATTTCATCACTAGTTTTACCTAAAGAGCGGTCTTTAACATCTGAGGTCCCATCCCATTGGGGGCGTGAAATGCTGGTAAATTTTGCTCAGAGGCTTCTTCTTTTAGGCTTGAGGTTCTTTTACGCACCGTAAATCTACGTCACGGGACACATGGGCTTTACTTCCTTTTCGAAGAAAGCCATACATTTTTACGTCCGCGGTCTCGGGTCTACGAGGCAAGTATAGTTATCACTAGTCCAGCAGGCCCGATACTCTTAGAAATTGCTACCGTTACATAGCAAATACTTATCTACATTTCATTTGAGCAGTTTGAGTAGTCTGTACGGAGAACCGTACAGACTACTTGTTCGATTTAAAAGGAGAATTTCCCAAAATTCATTCTTTGAGTTGAACATCTAATTTTATACCCGTAAGTGGTGGTGATGGTACAGACTTTTTGTGCCACCTCCAAATCCCTTATAGTAATTTGAACTCTGTATTCTTAACAAGGTACAGACCTGACTTCCTATGAGGGGATCATCAATATACAGTTGTGGACCACAGAGTAGGTTTCTCCTTCTCTTCAGAACCTCACACTCAAGGAGTACATGCTTCCTAGTCTCATGAAATTGGTTGCAAAGCTTATAAATGGGCTCTCTTTGAAAGAGTCCCATTTTCTGGAGATGTTTCCTAAATTAACCATGCCCAATAATTAATTCCACCACTCGTCTCGACTTTTTCCTTCCAAATTTCAGGAGTGTTTTAGTGAATAAGGGATTCAGTTCACTGACAAAACATTTTCCGAAAGTATGTCCGGTATGATAGGACCTTGTGTTGTTATCTGGCCCATGGCCAATTGTTGTTCTTGCTATGGATTTGCTAACTCCGCAGGCTGGTTTGAGTCCAATTTAAGGGCTTGATGCTCCTCTCTTGGCCAGTTGGCCTGCTGCTGCATTCCCTGCCACACCTCGATGGTTGTACTCACTCCAATTAAAATGAGCTGTCATCTGACTGGGCTGTCAGTTTTTGAAGGCAGTCCCATACCAACTTTGAGTTATTTTTTTTTAATTGTGATCGACACCCATTTTAACCACTGAGGCACCATAGGCGGTGGAATCTGATGATACACGAGATGAAATAATAAATTGGGAAAGGATATTTTTGTAAGGAAGGAATCGCTCCAGGCATATGTTTAGGGTAACTCCCCGGCATTTGCCATTTACGAGGACTGAAGAAAACCTGGAAAAAAAAACCCGTCAGGGAGGACGGTCCTGATGGGAATCGAACCCCAGACCTCCCTCTCACGAGTCTGCACCTTAACGACCTGGGCTACCCGTGGCGGTGGTTAAATTATTAAGAATAAAGTGCTCGAAGAGCAGCTTGATTATCCGAGAGGACCAGAATGTGTTTACCATGATAGCCCTTCTTTGTGGCTTTTTGAACAAAGGTAGCCGTAGTTAATTTTACAGAGGAAACACAGAGTCACCAACGTAAAATTTAGGGGATATGGAACATTGAAGTTTTGATAGTGGGAAATTAAAAAACTTCAAGAGTTTTTAATGATCAAAATTATCAGGTTGTTAATGACTTACAACAGCGTAGCAACCTAATTTAGTGTTATCGCAATCTGAATAACTTACACACTAATCACAAGCTGCACGCCGTTCCATTTGTGTAGTAACAGAAACTCAAAAGTTAACAACGAAGTTACGATCTAATCTTTTCCTAGAGTTGCGAGATAATTATCATAATTTATTTTATGCAACAGTTGATAACTTGTGACTTAAAATATTAATTCTTAATTAAGTTATAAATTAAAGAATAAAGGCATCGTATCTTTCTTTCTGCTAGCAATTATTCTGTTAAGTTTCTTGCCTTGCTGTAGTTTCTTTGAATCACTGACAACCGAAAGCATCTGGTTTGCATTGCGAACTATATTATTATTATTATTATTATTATTATTGTCAAAACTCACAGAACTGCTCTAAAATTGTCACTTTGCGTTGCTAATGTTATCGACTCCATACTGCAGCTAAGGCATCCACCTTACAGCCCTGACATTCCCTCCAAGGAATGCTATTCACAAAGGATGAAGACGCACCGGGTGCACTATTGCGACTGAATAAAGATTGTTGAGCTTTTCCATTGGGCGTTCGAGTTTTAAATGACTGGACGTCATATCTCAAAACAAATTAGACAGCAGGTCGAAAATATACGTCTCAAAATACATGTTTTCTATATTTGAAATGAAAAGACGACCAAGGAGAGTTTATATTAATTACAGATAGTGTGGTGCACTTTTCCATAAAGCTTACACGTTTCAAATAACAAGTGAATTAAATGCTGTCATTTACAAATAATGAAGTTATGTCCTTATGCAGCATACATTGTATTTCAATTATAAATTTCATTAGTAGGGCCCGGAAGTTTATGACCTAAAATGTTACAAAAATGCAAGCATTTATGACCTAAAAATGTGAAAATACTACAATAATATCATACAAAATAAAAATTTCTGATGTATTTTCAATCTTACTAAATGCTTTTAAAATATTAATCTTTGTGATTAATTATTGAATTTATTTAATAAATCAAAAGATAACAACACTACACAAAAGAAAAATAAACGTTACAACATGATAGAGGCAAAAGAGAATTACAGTAACGAAGTACATATAGTTTAAAGTTTTCAAATAAAAACCAACCATCTTCTATTGTCACTACATCTACATCTCAGGTTGCTATTGCGGCATATTTAAAATAAGTTAAAGCTTTACTGTTGAATTCAGACTCGCCTTAATTGAATGCTAGTATTTTTAGAAAATAAAAATTCTGAGAAATACAAGCAACAATTTGCGGTTGTTCTAATTTGTCTCTTAGACAATCATAAGCAAATGGATAAAAACGAAATGAAATATGATAAAAGTCTGCCCTTTCCGAACCTTGAATATCCCGGAATCCTTTCTATTTTGGAAAAAATTATTGGTACTGGCAGAAACCATATGTCTATTATATTTTTTCCTTAATAAAAAGGAAACCGTCAAACGCGGAAACAGAAACGTTCGGCACTGTTTACAAGGATAACAATATTCTTGAATACACTATTTAAGCAAACTGTATTTTGAAACAATGTGTAGCTTCATGGAAGCAACAATGTATGTGGCTCACTCATAAACACCGGGTTTCTTTACAACAGTCTGCGAAGTTACTTGAGTTTTTTGTTCATTAGGTTTATTGCCCTATTGACCAGTAGGAACAACCCTTAAAGTGTATTTCCGTACATCACACCAACAGTAGACTAGCAGGACGCAGAATCGCGATTTGCTTGATGAACAATGTCGCTTAAACTGTTGGCATTGTGTTAATTGATAAGGTAATCGAAATAAAGGAAAATAAGAGACAAATGCAAGAGAAACAGTGTTAAAGCTTAATTGCAGAAAAACTTAAGTGTATGACACTTTTAAAAATAAAGATCACATCATGAGTGTCTTGCAGGCAACTATAACGACATGAAGAGAAAATAGAAAACAACAGGCTATAAACTGCTATGTGAATGCTTTGTTCATGCCCGTTTGAAGAATTTGGTCTTTTCGGACGTATTCTGCAGGCTCTAATTCTTAAAGGGCAAAAATAAATAAATATATATAAACAAATAACAAATAAATAAACTGGAATTTAGTGTTAGAAATCTTCAGAAACAGGCATAAAATTGTCTGCGCGTAATGTTAAGAGATCTCTTGATTCCGAGTGACAAAAGAAAAACATGAACACGATATATCAGGAGGGATTTCAACCAAGCGATATACATTAAGAATGTTAATGAACTACACCGAAATAATTTCAGACAGTGTAAAGATGTCATATATAAACAATTTGAGATAGACACTGTATGGTTCACAATTAATCATAACTCAGCTTTATGGTGTTAAACATTTTTGCATTAGATGCCGATAAGTCGGCGTTAAAGTCAAGTCGGACGAAAAAAATTTATTTAGAATGTCTTAAACTACGTTGCGAGTGTAGAAGTATCCATTTTCCGCAGCGCGTTATCGGTGTTTTCAAGATGTAGTGCCGTAAATACCTCTCAGATCTCGAACTAATCATTTGACAGTGCGACACTACACATCTATTAATTGCCTTCATGCATTATGTAGCCTACTCTAGAGGGAGCTCCTTAACTGCTTATGTGGCTTAATGTATAAAGCAAAAATTTGATGTACTGCAGACCGCGGGTTCAATTCTTGTCATGCCGCTCATTTTTTTTATTTATATGTGAAGTGCTGCGATACGATACTGAAGAATTAAGAATGAAATTTAGGTACTCTTTGAATACACGACACTCAGACACTCAGCTCATTAAGAGTACCCATAATTCTACTTTTGGTTAAAAAAAAAGTTGTAAATATATGAACTGGTTAAGATTTTTAAGTGTCCAAATTGAAACATCTCGAAACGTAACCTAAAAGCTGTATTATTATTTTGTCAAAAAACGACAAAAAAAAGTGATGAAAGAGACTCGAACTCGAAAACAAATGACCAAATCATGAGGCCAGAGTGATACGTCCAGAAACCTGTTATGCTTTCGAGGGGAATAACATTCTGTATACAGTAGAGACAGAAAGTTCGTTTTTACGGCTCTTCCTATGGAATCACTCTCTTTGTGCGGAGAAAGATGTGTAGTTGACAAGATATCGAAAGAGCGTCTGTCTGTTCCTTTTCCTTTTTGTTTAAGATACTGCAGATCATTTTAACATCATACCCGAGTAATACGAAAGTCTGTCCAATACGGCAAAAAATTGGCAATAGTCATTAGACTGAGTGAGTTCCTTCTTGAATAGGTTTCAATGTTAAATATTACCAAATTATAAAAAATGACAGAAAAATTACCAAAAAATGGCATTATGTGAACAATGAAATGCACATAATTTTATCCAGAGCACGTGATATAATGCTCATTTTAAGTTTTGTGATGGACATTACAAAATGGGAGGAAATGACTTCATAAACATCAGGCCCTACTCATTAGAATTGCATTTCTCTATTTTTTAATCAATGTCACTGTACTTTGTGTTTCAAATGAATGACGAGGGACAGGTTTTATTAAAGTCCGCTCTAGTTACAGGCTTTAATGTGCATGGCTACAGGGACAGCCCATTCGTCAAGTTAATGAATGAAATAATTTGATTTTTGCTTGTTAGTGAAAACTGGATGCAGCGGAGAGAAATTAGACGATTGCAAAGAAGGCTTGCTGAAATCTTGTGCACTTGTGTAGGGTATACCTTTTCAGCCTTGTAGGATAAAGCGTAGGAGCATGCCATTGTTCCAGTACTCGAGATTACAATGGTGACGGCCAGGGCAGTCTCGGTATGGCTTTGTTCCCCTGAACAAAGCAATTAACCCAGACAAAAGTTGACCTCAGACGAGAGATTTGCGGAGAACGCTCTCTTACCCGAGGAAGCCAAAGGGATGTTGAGAGCATTTAAAATGCACACAATTCCAATTATCGGATTGTCGCTCTTATCTCCGGATTTAAACGTCAAAGTTCAAGCTGACGACCTATAAAAGTGGCCACATGCAAACGAACAATATAACACAATTTAATTTAACGTGAAACGTAATGATAAATGTATATTTCTAAAACATATCGATTCTCTGTAATATACGTTTAAAAAATTACATCTTTCAGTAATTTTAGAATATAAAGCAAATAATTTCGGACCTATGTATACTTTATTTTCCCGTACCAATCAGTAGTGCTTAAAAGTTTGGGAATTTCCTGAAGAATTGAGGAAAAAGAGGAATGTAAGGGGTAAATATGTATGAATTTGCTTGACAGCATGAACAAGACATAGATACAGAGTGTTAATGATCTATACCGGAAATAATTTCAGAGTGTCATATTTATAAACAACGAAATAGTAAACTTACGGCCTACCTGTTCAAATTTCGAAGCTATGCGTATAAGTTTCTAAACAGCCAGTACGTCACTGGCTAATGAAGATGCCTCTCGAAAGCAAAACACACGATAATGAACGTACCATAGTTATAACATTGCTTTCGAGTAAGAGACGGTCATTTGTTTTCTAGTTAAGAGTCTCCATCACTTTTATGTCGTTTTCTGACTAAAACCTAATAATACAGCTTTTAGCGTACGTTTTAAGACTATGTTCCAATTTATAAAGTTAAATCTTAACATATAAATTTGCTTACAAAAAGTAGAATTATGGGTAATCTTAATGAGCTGGGTGACGTACATTGAAAATGATCTAAATTTTACTCATAATTCTGCAGTATGCGTATCGCAGGACTCATATTAAACAAACAAAAAAAAAATTAACGGCCATAATTTAACCCGCGACCTGAGGAATATCAGTTTTTGCGTTATACATTACGTCAAACAAGCTGTTAAAGAAGTCCCTCTAGAGTAGGCTACACAATGCAAGGAGGCAGTTAAGCATGTGTTACGTAAATCAAGTTTTAAGCATCATTTTAATAATAAGCTTATTAGCCATTGTATGTTAATATATTCACTGTCGAGAAAGAGAATAAAACTTGAAAATATTAAGTAAAGTTCATCCATAATTCTTTAGTATCATATCTCAGCACTTAATATTAAATAAAACATGTTCAGTCGGTCCTGGTGGTATAGTGGTAACCATACTTGCCTCATAAACCCAATATCGCGGGTTCAAACCCGGCCAGGATCGATGGATTTTTTCGGGTGTAAAAATCCTAAGTATGGCTTCCTTCGGAAGGGAAGTAAAGCCGTGGGTCCGTGTCGTACATTTACGGCACGATAAAGTACCTCAAGCCTTAAAGAAGAGGCCTCTGGGCAAAATTTGTCGGCCGTTTCACGCCCTGAATTGAATGGGACGCTGATGAACTGAGATGTTAAAGAGCGTCCATAATTAAACCAAATTAAAAAAAAAAAAAATAAAAAAAAAAAAAAAACATGTTCAATGACATGACAAGAATTGAACCTGCGGTCTGCAGAACATCAGCCTTTGCGTTGTGCACTACGCCACACAAACAGGTAAGGAGCTCTCTGTAGAGTAGGTTACATAATGCGAGAAGACAGTTAATATATATTCAGTGTCGCACTGTCAAATGATTATTTCCAGGATTGAGACATTTTTTGGCACTAAATCTTGAAAGTACCGATAAAGGGTTGGGGGAAAATCGATATTTTTATGCTCGCAAGGCAATTTTAAAGATATTCTAAACCAATTTTTCACCCGGCTTGATTTTAATACCGACTTATCAGCACTGATGCCAAAAGATTTAACACCATATAATTGCGTTATGTTGAGTTGTGGACCATACATTGCCTATCTCAAATTGGTTATATATGGAATTTCTACTCTATCTGAAATTATTTCGGTGTAGTTCGTTAACGCTGTATATATACATACACGCGAAAATTGTTCTTTCACACTAGCCAGTAGAACAAAAATTGTAAATTGAAGAATTAGATTTAAAAACTTAGGGTCATGGCTGGGATTCACACTACGCATCTTCAGCCTTCCGGGCTGACTTTCTACCTACTAAGTACGAAACCCAGAACCCCTCTCGTTTGTTTCTATATACAGCATATATATAAGGGATAATTGTTATAGGGAGAACAAGGGCAATTTCTACATCAAATATTAAGAAAATAACGATACTTAAATAATTAATACTTCTTTATCCCTCAAATAATACTAGTGGAGGGTTAAGAAGGGCAATTAAAGTAGTGAAATGTAACAAATGGGGATTGAAATTAAATGAAAAGAAATCAAACAGCATAGTTTTTAAAAAGAGGTTATTACTTGAGAAATGATGAGAAATGGCAGTTAAATGGGAGAGAAATAGAGGTGGGAATGGAATTTAATTATCTAGTGACAAAATTAAGCTCTAATGGAAGTTGGAATGTACAGAAAAAAATGGCAATAGCCAAAGGAAAAGCAGCTATAGTGATATACGTACATGTTAAAGAAAAAATCCAGATTTAAGAATAAACTGGTTGGAAAGAATTTACACAACCACAGTGGTAGCAAAAATGCTATATGAGGCAGAAATATGCGGGGTAGAGGATGCATGGAAAGATGTTGATAAAATAAATAGAAGTAGTGAAATTATTAAAGAATGTATCAGTAGCCAAGAGAAATGTAAGTGAAAGGATCCTGATATCTCAAAGTGAAGGACATTTTGCAACAGAATGGTGAGGGAAACTTATGGATAAACAGGGAATATCAAAACAGAGGATTCTGGGAAGGTTGAAAGATATTGCAAGACAAGAAATATTTGAAAGTAGAGAAAAGAATTCATTGAGATGTTTTAGGAAAATAAAGTAGTAGGGATAGAAAAATATAGAACAATGAGCTAAGGCAGGTCAGGAAGGATTAGCATGGGCTAGAACTGGAGTTATGAATTTATAAGGGTTAGGATATGATAAAGATGTAGAAAAATATCCAGGTGTAGAGAAGCTATCGCGGATTTCCATTGTTTATTATACTGCAAGCAAACAAAGTTATTGAGAGAACAGTCTTGGCAACAATAATGGAAAATTTAGATGTGGAAATATTAATTAGAAAGATTTTAACTGTAAGAGTAGAGAAGAATTAAAAAATGACAGGGAACTATTTGGGCAAATGGATAAGAATATTTAAGAGGAGCTTAATAAAATAGGTCAGATAAGTATAAACAAGGATAGGATAATACAGCAATATGATGGTCACCAATACATAGTAACCTGGAGTTGTGTGTTTTGGGATCAGAATGTAAACAAGTAACTAGAGATAAGTAAAATTAGTATTATTTTATTTTCAGATCTTATTTTTATAATGAAGTGATAAAATTCATGATATTTTATCAATTGGTATTTGAGTATAGTATATTATGCAGTCTGTTACGATATACTTTCATTTCATATACAGCGTAGACCGCCATAAAGTATACCCACTATAAGAGATTTGTATACATAAATTAACCCCTATATAGTTGAAGGTTAAATTAGAAGCATTGGTCATAAGTACTTGTAGCATTATAAGTCGCCTCAAAAGGAATTATCTCTCATAGTAGTAGAGAAATCTTAGGGAGGTCTCTTAGGGGTGTAAGAATTAGGTGAGAGGTTTGTGGATCCGTGCTTGTAAAAGGACACAGCAGAGCATCAGTAAAATCAGTTGTTCGAACCCAGCCGTGACCCGAAATTTTCAAGTGTGACATTTCATTTCCAAGCACAAGATATGTATTGCAGAAGATATAGAAAGGCGACCTTATATGTGGCACTCTAAAGAAGTTTAAAAAGCGTTACAGCAAAACGGAGTTTTAAATACTGAAATATCACCTAACCACAATCCTCCCTTTGAACTAAAACAATATCTTTATTGAATAAATGATGAGCAGAGTGTTATTACCGTTTATAGAAAGTCTATTTAATATAATATAGGGCGTGCATAGATATCTCAGCTTTAGTTGCACAAATCAAAAAACTTTGTGAGTAATGTATTTTTCTCAATCTCTGTAAATGTAAATGTACATATGGGAAAATTTACATTCTTTAATCGAAAAATGAACTACATTTCATATTTATGATTCAATCAGTTATAACATTTTTCGTAATACTTTATTTAGATTCCTTTTGTTACAACACAGGTATTTATTTGCTTTATCCTGCTGTAAAAAGTATTGATTCTATTATTGTTGTTACTACCATACATTTTCTTATCTCCTTCATAGTATTGTTAGGGTTTTTAATTTAAGTTTTGCTCGTATATTTATTTCTACTTTCAGGATTTACCAAGCTTGATATATGTATAAATTATTAGTTGCAGGTACTTGTTATATATTATTGTTCTTTTATTTCCTTATTTTTTCTTCTTAAGTTAATATTTTTCATTGTTCATATTTGTGTATTACCAGACATTTATTTATATAATCATGTTTTACTGGTTTATATGTGTACGAGTATTGTCAATGATACTGTGAACATTATGATTATAATATTGTCGCTAAAACTTAATTTAATTATCGTTAGATCGGTTGAGCGGAAGAGAAGACCGAATGGCCTCAGCTGTACCAGAATATATATATATATATATATATATATATATATATATATATATATATATATATATGAGCAAATATTTATCATAATTTTTATTATTATTGAACAGAGTGTCTATAAAATGAGTAAATTTCTGATAAAATTATACAAATAAAATTAATGTTTTATGGATAGAGAATGTAAAAGAACTATATTATTTTCCCAAATCGAATTTATTACATTATTGTAAAGAATATAACTTCTTACAATATAATAATACAATAGGACTTTGATTAAAGTCTGAATAACTGCCTATTTAAAGTAAATTTAATTTAAACAAAAGAGATATAGTTTATATATTGAGCGGGTAGTTTAAAACCAATGTTGATTATAGTTTATTGTTGACCCCTACCTACCTGTATTGTCACTATTAGTAAGTCAGTAAGTCGTAGGGTAATAAAACAATGTATTTTGGATAATATTATAATTTTATTAAATGTGGGTCATTGCTGGCTAGACGGTAATACAACTTATTTCAGAACTCCTCGCGAAATTCCCGGAATGTTTTCTGACTAATGAGCTTATATCCTTGTAAATATTCTCAGCGGAGGAATATGAATAGCATAAAAACAATTCAGGTTTCTAAGCAACGACAGAGGAAAAAAGTGATACTTTTATCCTTTTTAAAATGTTAAGTGCTTTAAATCCCGTCGGCAGTGAGCGGCGTGACGCACCCAGCAGCTGGGATTCAAACACCGCGTTTGCGGTATAGCTTTTAAGTGAAAGCCATGTATAAAGGTATATATATATATAATATTCATCGTCTGCCATCACTTAAGACATTTAGGTACTTTTCTTCTTTTAGTTATATCTTCATTAAACTCAATTCCACAACTTTTATGACATTGTCTAAATAGTAGTTATAAAACAGGCGGCAATCTGCAATTTTTGTGCAACGACAATTCCTTTGAATCACTTTATGTTGCATTAGCAATCTCTCTCGTTTGAAATATTTCTTTCATTAAATATGGAGAACAACAACAAATGATGGTTTGGTGTTAATGTAATGTGTTAAGATATCACAACCATAGTGAAGGCTCAAGTGATACCTTTCTGTAAAAAAGGAAATAGTAATGAGTATAAATGCAATACATTTATTATGTATTCTCAATGTAGCCAACCCATTTCCAAAAGCATATTCATCATACTTTCATTATGCATTTAATTTAAGATAATTATTTTCAGTTTTGCACGTTTTACTACGAGTAAATCTTTAATTTTGGTTTCATTTATCATCTACCGCAAGAGTATATTATTATACTAAAACCTACAAGACAGGAAATAATAATTTATATTCTTTGCAATGTTCTCCAATCTGTGACATAATATACAGAACTAGTTAAAAATATTTCAGGACTTTTATAAGTAACTGAATGCACACTGTCATGATAAACGTAAACACCAACAGAAGCTGCGAAGTTTTATACCAAGGCTGTTCAATAAAGAACGATCACAATTTTTTACTCATTCACATAATTTCGGCGATCTTTCTCCAGTCAAAGACACACAGGAAACAATTTTTGATAGGCCCTTCAGAATCGCTTCCGCCGCAGCTTTCATCATTGCTTCCCATAAAGATATTTGGGGAAAAGAAAGTGCTACACAGGGCTAAATTAGGACCGTAGGAAGGGCAAGGGACACACTTCACATCGATTTTTGCGAGATATTCAGCAACAACATTTGTGAAGTGCGGCCGTTCATTGCCCAGTACAATTCACGTCCTTGAATAGGAAGAAATGAGGTGATCATAACTTTTTCCAGCACAAGTAGCTACTTTTGTTTTTATTGGCGTTTGTTTTGATGAAGATTTTTTACATAGATCTTGTTGTTTGCTGTAAGGATCGAGATGAAGTAAAGTTTAATCAAAGTGATTACGTTTGAAAGAAACTGTGCATCTTACTGTAACACCATCTTCAATTGCATGCCAATCTGCACGCGAACGTCCTTTTGTTCGGGAACTCACCGTGCAAATGTGCAACTTTTCAGTTAGCAGTGTGTACGTAGCCCTTGGTGAAATGTTTAGAATTTATGAAAATGTTCTGAATGTTATTCCATGATCCTGTTTCACAACGACAGCGGCACAAAAAGGAGCCCCGAGTCCACCTTTCTTTGAAATTGATTGCCTCCCCTCTTTAATAATTCTAAAATATTTTCGAGCTGTTCATATGGAAGAACAAACTCTCCATAGGCCTCCTGTAATATTACATAGACCTCAGTTGAACCTTTGTTTAGGCGAAAGCAGAATTTCAGAGTAGCATATGGTTTGTGATGTCTCGCCAGCATTTTTCTGTAGACTGAACATGTCTCAACTTGCACACCTCTCTCAGGAGAGAACTGTAAGTGGCAAGAATGAAACCAGTACCAAGTGTGCATTATGCATTTAGGTAACCAAATATTGTAAGGTTAGATTGTAGATGAGAAATTATGCCTGTAAAAGTTGTGACCATTATTGAACAGCCCTCACATATATTTTGAAAGAAAAACTTTCAAAGAACAAAATATAAATTTAGTATGATTAAGAGAGAACCAATTTTACTATATAAATAAAACAAAAAAGAAAATTTATAGCATTTCAAAGACATTTTTCTGTTAGAGCAGAAATACTTCTTGGTAATTATATAAAAGAACAAGAATTTCGTTTCAATTACTCAGGGGTAAATTTAACATGCAGGAAATAAAAATAAATAGATAACAAACTTCAATCATTTGACCATATTTGTGATACGTGAAATTAAAACTAGAAAGAAAACAAAATATTACAAATGAAATCATTGGGAAAGGTTTAGAAGGTATTCCTGTTTTAAATTCTATAAGAAACTGTTAACGACGTAGGTAATATCGTAGGAATGATTTTTTTTTTGATTGATTGATTTATTTATGAACGCTCTTTAACATCTCATGTCATCAGCGTCCCATTCAAATCAGGGCGAGAAACGGCCGACAAAGTTTGCTCAGAGGCCTCTCTTTCAGGCTCGAGGTTCTTTTTCGTGCCGTAAATGTGCGACACGGGACCCACGGCTTTACTTCCCCTTCCCTTCCGAAGGAAGCCATACTTAGGATTTTTACGCCCGGAAAAATTCATCGGTCCTGGTCAGGTTCGAACCCGCGATCTTGGGTTGAGGAGGCAAGTATGGTAACCACTACCCCACCAGGACCAACCCGTATGAATGAGATGCCTATTAACAGACCCATAAATAAATACTACATAGCAAAGTGAAAGGACAAATAGCATATGTAGAATGGTGCAAAAAATTGATTGAATGATGCTAAACAGACTGAAACCTAGCTTAAGTGAGGATTCACAATTTGGATAGCCATATTTTTTCTTTTAAACTTTTATGCATATTAGAAAACTGCATAGTATGCATTCGTCTAGTCTTATGACATAGTTTGTAGAAATGATTTCATATGCTCTCACGCTTGATATGATTGAAAAACTTAGTACTTCGTGCTATTTTATTTTTTAGGCTTTCACTTTTGTAAACGTGCAGGTTTCCTAAAAGTCGCAAGCGGGGACCTCATGCATGAACCAATACTGGAAAGAGATTTCCAGAGAAATCGAGTCGAGCTTGAAACTTTTACATAACAGACGGTAGGGATGCCGTAGCAAGCGATAACATTAACCGTAAACACACAACAATTTTAAACAGAGGTTTTAGTACTCTTAAATAAATTTTGACTTTATAAAAACATTCAATCTATGCGGGCTCTCTATAGTAACAAATATTTTTAAAAAGGCGGTCAATCAATGTGAAAACTATATGAAAATAATAACACGAACATTTAAACCAAAACTAGTAGTAAGAAGAACAAGCAGGTTTAAGAGTGGTAGGTTCTGTATAGGCGATATCCTTATATTACAAGAAGCGTTGATATATGTAGAAACTTTAAGCGAGAAACGCATATCTTGTTCACATATTGTATTAAGGCTTTCGTAAACAGACAGCTGTGCCGTGTTCCACGAATCTAGTAAAACTAGTCTCTATTCTAGTATATATCTAATCTATGTCTAGTATATATCTAGTAAAACTAGTCTCTATTCTAGTATTGCTTGTTTATTTTACAAGTGTGTGTTTCTAGAACTCACGAGCGTAAACTGCTAGTTACTAGTGTGACAGACTGACATTATCAGTGTTTTATTGGTGTTTTGTTTCACGAAACATTTGGTCTTGTAATGTTGTGAATTTACATACTAGTGTATATATTTTAGGCTAGGTATTGATTTTATCAATTAAACTACATGTATTCTAATTATAAAGCTCATTAAGGGTTATTCATGAAATATGTAGTCTCAAATCCACCACTCATTTCCGTACTTCTTGAAATATCCATTTTTACCTGAAAAAATACCAAAAAACCTGTACTACTTACCTATTATTTGTAAATAATATGAATGGGGAATATAAATGTACAATAAAAGAACATACCATTGTAGCTCTTGATGTTTGGTCAAAATGTGTCCTCACATATGCGTAATATTTCTCTAATGTAATTAACCCCAATGCTTTCACGTTTTACGTAATTATTTCCATATTTCGGCTTTGTCTTTCTTCATAATTTTGCCGGAGAATCACCCAAATAGTGCTTATTTATGCTCAATAATTAAATGCAGCACTGTTACTGTGTTTTGAATACTAAAAATTCTTTTAGATGTGATAGACATAATGCTATTTCTTGGCTTGAATATACAATTTACGTCGCGTAAACAAAATCGCATCAACAAACAGTCCAGAGTAATAAATATCTCCGAAATAGCCTTCTCGACGTTCGGATACAGTCGCTACATTAGTAATTTTGACAAGTGACTAATGACAAAATTTTACGATACTACCATTGTGGAATAAAAGTTCGTGAAAAGGGTTTTATTAAAAATGGTGGAATTGCGGTTAGTAACTAGTAAACTAGAAGACAGGTTTTTTCGTTAAACAGGGCCCCAGTGTGGAAAATTATAACTAAAAAAAAAGCATCTTGCTCCACTTAATCAAAATATTTCACAAGCATATTGGTAGGACTTAAACGGATATGAATTAATAATATTGAAGAATTAAATTTAGTGAAATAAAAAGAAACATTACGTCGGAATTTCTTTTTAATTTATACATAGATTAAATTACTAGACCATGATACCAACTTCAGAATTTTATTAAAATAATTTTAATCATTTAATCACATGAACTGATGGGTGATATCTCAAAATGAGAAGAGGGTGTAGAAATGTCATTAATAAGGAAATAAAATAGCTATTAAATATATCAAAAATATATCGTCATAAAAGCAAAGCAATGATATTTCAGGCTTAATATAATACAAACTATAAAATTAAAATAAAGACAATAATCTGTAACAATTAATATATAAAATACAAATATGTACTATATTAATATCTTAGAAATGTAAATATAAATGGAAAAAGTGGTTAAATTCTGTACAAGATAGCCCTAGAAAAGATACTATTAAAATTTTATATTGTAATATATGTTTCAAAACTACCATATGCAGGCAAAATATAGGTAATCTATGATAAAAATAAAGTCATATTAAATGCAAATGAAACGAATTGTTCAAGATATAGGAAACTGTAAGAAATGCGGGAAATTAACTTTTTTATTTAAATAAAAATAAAGCAATGTATTATTTAAATAAAAAATAAAGGAAAATACTAGCATTGTATACCGCACGAACAGAATATACAAGCAGCAAAACTGCCAAGCATTTTTCAGAAAATAATATCCCATTGAGAAGAATTAGTGAACTACATAAAAATGCAGGACAGAACAAATGTAGATGCTGTAGGCAGAAATGCTTCAAGTATGAACAATGATGATACCATTCCCCAGATTTATACTTTGTTACAATCGGACAATAATTGTAATTTGCTGCCATAACATGCAGAGGCTTCTGAGAGGTACCAATAATAGTATTTTCCCATGTGTTCCTTCTTTTCAGTTCATTAAAAAATTAGAGTTTCGCTTTAGGTTACCTTTACGACAGCATTGCAGGTATAAATTTATTGCAAGTGATGATTGCTGCCTATTAACAGCACTGTTATTATCGACGTTGTTAAATTCTTACATGCCTTAATATTTATTTTTAAATCTTCATAAACCAAAAATAAGATCTGCTATCTATGCTCTCAGTTCACTATCTTATTTTAACTTCAGGTGAGCACAAAAATACTTTGTGTTTAGTTATATTCCAATATGAAAGACTGATTAATGTTGAAAGCAAGCGAGTTATTATACTACAAAAGAGGGCAACTGGAATAATTTGTGATTCTAGCAACAGAATTTAACCTAAGAAAAAAAGGTATGTTTTTTGACATTTCACTATGAATGTATCAGTAAGGTTATCCGAGTTTCGGACTGGCAGGCCGCGGCTGCGTACTTGGAAAGGCCAATTCTCAAGGCCATATA
Organism: Metallyticus violacea; assembly: GCA_030762175.1. Taxonomy (NCBI): domain Eukaryota; kingdom Metazoa; phylum Arthropoda; class Insecta; order Mantodea; family Metallyticidae; genus Metallyticus; species Metallyticus violacea. The sequence goes on from CM060834.1 coordinate 51,880,546, forward strand.
ATGCATGTTCAAGTAGCAACTTGAAGTTAGTTTGAGGGAGTCTTTGTCAGCAAGTGATTATGCGCCATGTTTGCTCATTGCTATCACTGTGTAAGTTATGTGCAAATTATCCTTCATTAATTATATAATTACATACTATGGTATTTAAGAACGAATTTTTGTGTAAGATACATATGCGAAAACGGAATCTTTGAGGCGATTTTCAAGAAAATATCCTGGCCATTGTATTCCAGGTAGAGAAACTGTTCTCCAAATTTTAAAATGTTTCGATAAACAGGATCACACAATGATAAGAAATATGTTATTTGATTTATTTACACACTCTTTAACATCTCAGATGAGCGTCCCATTGAATTCAGAGCGTGAACCGGCCGATAAATTTTGCTCAGAGGCATTTTCTTTTAGACGCTCAGTTCTTTTACCTGCCGCAAATCTACTACTCGGAACCCGAAACTTTACTTCTTCTAAAGGAAGCCATTTTTAGGATTTTTACGCCCAAACCTCGATCTTGGGCCTACAAGGTAAAACTTGTTAACACTTGACCATCAAGACAGACTCGAACCGTCCTTTTGGGAAGAGCATTTCGATGACATTTCCTACGCAGATACCTGCAATTTATTGCCACAGGGGGGCATCATTTTCAACTGCTCTTACAACACAAGTTAGTACTTATTATTAGTAGTTTAAATTCCGTATCATTTTATGCTTTCAATGAAAATATATATTAAATTAAAAGTACTAATTTTATGCGCAGCGACTCTATTTTCAATTTTCAGGTTGAGTTTCTCCTTTTACAGAAAAAAGGCATACGAATTATCACTGGTACACATGGCGGACATTTATGCAAAACCCCCTTTAGGCAATTTGAAAGTTTAACTCTTCCATGTGAATATATATTATCCGTCATGAACTTTTATATAAGAAATAAAGAAACATTCTTACAAAACCAAAATATGCATGACAAGAATACTAGGCAAAAAGCAAATCAATATAGAACGGTTTCGGCACTTTCCTGCCACCAAAAAGGAATTTATTACGAATGCATTTTAGTACAAAACGCTCTTCTCTATAGTTTAAAAGTCACAATAAACAATGGTAAATCCTTCAAATCTACTCTTAAAAATCTTGTGTTAAAAGATTTACTTATTTATTTATTTATTTATTTATAAAGGAATATTTGAGTGACAATATACTATACTTATTCAAAGCACAGTAATCATTTTATATCCATGTGTATACAAATAGGTATGTAGCGAAATTTGTAAACTGAGAGATTTGCCATTTTCCGCTTCTCTAGTTTTTTGTTGTTTGGGCTGAGTTGTTCTAGGTGTTGCTTTTCTTTTTATTTTATTGTAACCATTTATACAAAGGTATACTGTATTTTTGTTAATGTAGAATGTGTGCAACTCTGGTACTTGTACGTGACAAATTCTATATTGCCTGAAAGAAGAGGCCTCTGAGCAAAATTTATTGGTCGTTTCATGCCCTGAATTGAATGGGATACTGATGACCCGAGATGTTAAAGATCCTCCGTAAATAAACCAAATCGATCAAAACAATTAAATTCTATATTCATAAGTCTTTGTGACTGTTTCGCGAACTCACGAAATGCTCTAGGAACTGAACAGAAAAATATTTAAGTAACTTTAGCCAAATTTCCTTTGAGTGAAACACAATACTGTAGGGACTATTCGATCTTCTTTAAATTAAGTTAAAATATAGACTAATGAATTATTAACAGAAAGCATATATTATTTAAACAAGTAAATGTAATCAGATTATTCATTTTCTATATTACTTATGCCCGATGCATTTTAAAACTGGGACACTAAATACACATTTTGGACCTGTATAAAAACAAGGAAAAAAATGAAAAATAAAAACTAACGATGCCGCGCACCGCAATGACGTAGCTTCATGGTTTACCCTCTGCAGGTAAACACAGCCACAAAGCTTTTATATTCTCCCCTCCCTCTCTCTTCCTCCCTCCAAACCCTTCATCTAATGCACTGTATTTATACATTCGTCCCTATTCTGAAACACTGCTTACATTTGAGCTAGCAATCTGCGAAACGTACAAATCAATACGCACCTGCAGAAATGAATACGCAAAGTTTTAATTATTCATATAGGATTAAGATCACAAATATTTCATATGTATAAAATATTCCTTGTTAAGAACCGTTAATGGCGAATCGTTTGGTATATCTTCTGATACCAATGCGTAATGGCGGATAACGTAAATGTGGTAGTCACATTAATAAACAATACGACCAAGATAATAGGCAAAATTTTATACATTGCATAATTTACATAGTTTGCAGAAATCTTTTATAAACTGACTTCCGTATTTGTTATATGAAATCTGATTTTCAGCGTATACAGTGCGATTGTGAAGGTTGCGATAAAAGGTCATTTCCAGAAAAAATGAAAATTTAGTTTTTTTTTATGGTTTCTATAGGTTTAGATAGGCAACTATCTCTGGGGAAGGTTTTTTTTTTTTTTAAATATAAATCGGTAATTTTCAGGAAAACTTTTTGTTAATATTTTTGTATCAAAATTGGACAATACCCCCTTCCCCCAAGAAGTTATGACTATCTGAATTTTTTGTGTCAGAAACGGAAATTTCTAACACTTTGTAAGCGCGTTCAAAAATAGTTAATTCCTTATTGGAGTACAAGTTGGTTTTATCGATTCGAATTCTCATGAAAACTATTTCTCTTTTTACTGAAAGCCTTATTCTGTGTCTCCTTGAATATGAATACACATTCCCGCTCAACATTAATTCTTTAGCTAGCGGTATTTCCTACTGCTTGTGGTTCGTACTAATCGAGTAAAACACACTTAGTTCAAGAGAGAGCAGAGTGGAGACTACAAAGAATATTAAATAAGTGCCATATTTACGTTGTATTCTTTTCAAAAATAAACTTTACACTTAGAAATTACATTTCAATTGTAAGAATCTCGGCCTCGTGGATTTTGCCCTCCTTTGGACCCAAGATTTGACGGTTCAAAGCCGGCCGAGATCAATAAGTTTCTCAGGATGTGAAAATCTCTAGCGCCAAGTCCTCTTGGAGGAGCTTAAAGCCATGAGTGCCGTATCACTGATTTACACATGTTAAAGAACTCCATACCTAAAAATAAAGAGGCAATAGTCTTAGTACTACGCTAGAATGCATTTGAAGTGCTGGGCTGACTACCTTTCTGTAGGTGCTAAGTGTACCTAAATTAGAATGGAATCCTTGTACGTCATGGTGAAATGCAAGAACACTGTGTTACATAAAATAGCTGAAGTTAAATGTGAAATGTGAAACTTCAATAATTTTGTCATCTAAAACGTAAATTTCCTAACTTTTTCTGATCACCGCTGAACATTTCCAACTTTCGAATAAAGTAAGGCATTTCCAAAACTATTTTGCTTGGGGTAGAATAAACAAAGTTATTCGGCAACATTAGATCATAGGGGATGGGAGCATTAAGCATAAAAAATACTTTTCCCTTGGGAATAAAGAGAAGGTTCATTCGTTTTCTGCTCTTAACGTAAAAGCTACAATTTTGAGCAATTAAAATAAAATTCGAACTATATAGATAAAATTGTTTTAGTTATTTCATTTATACATCTATTATGGCCTAAATACATTCCTTCTTTTGTTGAGTATTGCTGAAATAATAAAAATCACATTAAACCCAAAAATAAAACTATGATAAATTCATAAATTTTTATAAAACAATAGCTGTGTTATATCTTTTTTGTTTCGGAAGCATAGATGAAGCTGTTATATTGTGCATAGTTAGGGGAACACGTTTCGTGTCATTGAAAGACTCTGCCTGTGTTAAACGTTAAACACATTTCCATACAGTTTTTCTACTTGGAACACGATCATGATATTTTTTTGCAAATCGATTTACTACTTCTCTGTATGAATCCGTTTTTTACATATGTAAAAACTAACTACAAGCAGTTACGTGCATATGCATTTTATTCAGTGGTGCTTTCGGATTTATTGTACAAAAGCCAAATTCTTAATGGGAGAAGCTTAAGATGAGATGAAGGCGGTTAATAACCCAAAATAAGTTTAATTTTTAGTACTCAATGACAAAAAATAAGTAATATTCTGTATTAAAGGAAGAGAAACATGCATATTGCCTAGATATAAGGTATGAAGTATAATGAACAGAAGAGGGAAATAACATATAAGTTTTATGTATTATAAAAGGAAAACCAGGAATTGCCTAAGTATTCTATTACCGACCTCAGATACGAGAAGTTGCAAACCTCTAAAGTGCTGATAGGTAACTAAATAATAAAATTTTGCGCTGATGAGGTCAAGAAATTGAGACACATAAATGCGCTCCGAGTTTATATGAAGTATGCTCTGCTAGGTACTGGATAAAAAATGTCCACTTCAAGATAAATTAATTGAAACTAGTACTCATTTTCGACAGCAGTGATAGAAAAATACTAAAAATTTGCAAGAAATTAAGACATTAGCACTTTGCCTATATGGGTCCCCTCTTATTCTGTTTTACTCAATAGCCTGTAACTTATAAGCTGGAGAGGTCCTAAGCGAGTTCGCAGATTTGGTGATAATAGTGCTATATTATCTGATGGAGGCAATTCTAGGCTGTGGATTGCATATGACATAACTTTTTAACACTTTAAAAATGTATTGCATTTTCTAACAAGTTTATGGTGTATTTTATGTAAAACTTTTATCAAAATGGGGTGTATGTATAGCTTTGTAAATTTTGTTTTGCAATGTAAATATTAAGAAAATAAAATTCAAGCTGGTATGAAATAAATGCATATGTAAAAATAGACTGGATGTTCTCTTGTTCACATGAGCAAGGATCATAATATTCCAAGTAATTTCTTAAAACAATATATGAGTGCTGTTAAAAAATTCTCACGTCATAATTTTAAGGTAGGACATTTTGTTAGCTTAATACGTAATATACACGTGGCACTATTTCATTGTTCTCACTTAAGGTTCCAGTCTGTGAGAGATGTGCAAGTTAAGACATGTTCAGTTCCGGCTACAGCAAAATGGAGCTGATACAGGACGAACAATTTGCAGTTCTGAAATTCTGCTTTTATGTCAATAAATTTTCAGCTGAGACTTATGCAATGTTACAGAAAGCCTATGGAGAGTTTTTTTTCCCCCTTCTCTATAGCACACCTTGAAGATTATTTAAAATAATTAAACAGGGGAGGTAATCTGTTTCAAAGGAATGTGGACCCGGTCCTCCAGTTTGCGTTCTAACTGAAGAAAACATCAACGCCGCTTCTGTCATTGTGAGAGAGGACCGTCCAATAACAGAACACGTAGGCACTTAACTAAAAAGTTGCACATGCGACGCGTTTGTGCACAAAAGGACGTTTGCACTCTGTTGAAGATGAAAGATGTGGAATCTCTTTTCCAAGGTAATTGCTGCTGATTAAACTGAACAACATACAAAAAAAGTAAAAGTGGTTGCTTCTGCTAGGAAAGTTATGGGCATCTCATTTTTCAATATTTAAGAAATGTTTTACAAGTATGTTGACCTGCACGTGCAATTATAACTACGTAATATGAAAACTCTGCAAAGCCATGTTTCCTTGCAAAACAAGCTAAATGCTGCACCACTATAATGCACGACTACACATCTCAAATATTGTTGCTGAATGTCTCTCAAAAATCATTGTGCCTGTATCACCCGCTCTTCTTTTGGTTCAGATTTAACCCGTGACTTGTTCCTTTTCCTCAAATTAAAGAAACATCTTCATGGGAGGGAGAGTTTTTATCATTAGAAACAGTGGTGAAGGTTCTGAAGTACCTGTCAAAAATGCTAACATGTCTTTGAAGACTGGCATAATCGCTGGTACAAGCGCACTGCATTCAATGGAAGCTACTTTGAGAAACATCAAAACTACGATCAGTAAAAGTATGTTGTGAATTATTATTATTATTATTATTATTATTATTATTATTTATTGTACATCTCTCGTAGTTCAAATTTCAACGTTTGTTTCTCATTTACTTAAAAATAGGGCTCGGTGTTATCATCGAATATTAAGAATGCGTTATTTGAAAACAGTTTATCTCCATTTTGATTGTTGAATTTCCTATGGAATACAAAAAACGGGGGAAAAAGCACACACACAAATTCAAACAAGCAGAATCGATTTACTTCAGAAGTTAGTCATATTTTTCTTCCTTAATGTGAAAAAGAGGCCTAGGAAGCTCGATCCCCCCAAATTTCAAACTAGAGGTCACTAGTTGAGAATGATATTTTCTACCGCCTAATGGGCACTATAGAAATTGTGTTTATAGGCATTTTCCCTCATATAGAAACTTTAATGTCATTCGTTGCATATGAATTACATTTCTTACATCGCAAAACAAAGTTGCACAAAATGATGCAAATAAAGTCAAATTTTTATGCTAAATCCTTCTACTGAAGTAAACTGTTGTCAATACCCAGGCGTAGGCACTGCTGCAATTTATTACACGGCTCTTAGAGGAAGGCACTGATATGCAAGGAAATTCACTTTGGTTCATCGACTGACTCGCCGCGGTCGAGATAAATCTCTTCGCTCGTTAACCGCATTTTTAAATTGCACATTTATTCTGGAACAGCCTTGCTGACGCAGCTCGGCTGTTTAATAACGCTGTTGTTGCCATGGTAACTCAGGAGTCTCCGGAAGATAAAACATGTACACCGTGCTAGACCAGCATTTAAATGACTGAGAGATACTCAGGCACGATATATGATATGGGTGTCAGCACCATGAAGAGTTATCAAGGGAATCAGGATACTGCAAATTTCCTGTTAGTGTGCACAGAATTCCGAGTAGCAATAGTAATACTATAGGACACAATATCTCTTTCTCATAAAAATTATCAACAAATTTCAACAATAATCAGGAACGATCAAAAGGAAACTAACATTTCTAATACAGTAGTTGTTTGTATAAAGAATTCCATTTTTAATTAGTAGCAGACTCAGGATTTGGGACTGTTTGGTCACTACAGTTAAAACATTCAAACTATTTTCGCAATTAAGTATATCAAGCATCTGTAAATAAACCAAAATTCCTTACTAATCGTATACACATGTCATTGTTACATTCTCTTTTCAGAAAAATATTTAACATGAAAAATATTGGAAAAAATATAAATTTGGCCAGATTTTCCATTTTTTTTTTTTTTTCACTTATTTCCCCTGCAAGAATTTATATTCACACTTAAGGTAAAATAGACATAATGGAAGAGAATTCAGTTCCATAAAAAATTGTATAGGGCATAAGAATTGGTTTCTGTTTTATTTACGGACGCTCTTTAACATCCCAGGTCATCAGCGTTCCATTCAATTCAGGGCGTGAAACGGCGGATAAATTTTCTCAGACGCCTCTTTCATTTTCGTGCCTCTTCGTTCTTTTTCGTGCCGTAAATCTACGACACGGGACAGCATAAGGAGAGAAACAAAATAGTTTAAATACGTTTTCTTTGTCTCTTACATGTTTTATCTCGAAACTGTGCCATTTTTGTGCGCATTGCCTTTGTTCCGTTTTTTTTCTTATCTTTCTCAACCCTTTTTACCTGGCCACGTCAGGATGGTCGTCGACTAATACTTGTTCGCTTTTGGTTCTATCGAACTTGAGCAAGTGACGTTATCATCTTGATTGGCGTGTTCTCTCTTCCTTCTACTGAAAGGGAGATGAGTACGGAACGGCGGGTGAAATAGTTGCTTTTTGTCTTTTTTTCTAAATTGTTAGGTCCGGAGCTTCTCTATACACAAGCTCTATAACTCAAGTACAACTTAATTTTATTAATAGTTTGAATTGCACTTGGTTACAATGATGTAAAGCTTGCAGGGAATTTGGATTTTGAAAGCCATCGAGTTAAAACTAAATGTAATTTTGAGCAGCATTAAAAGTCTTTTATTCGTTGCCCAACTAGGGGATATTATGAAATGGTTGCGACCAAGTAATTCTTTATTAATTATTTTTCAATTCTTCATTGGTTGTGGCAATATTTCGATATTTTATCATTTAAATTATATTGCTGAATTACATCTCACATAATTTTTAATTGTCAAACTAAAATATATTTTATGTGTACCTTAATTATTTTTCAATAAATTATTTCACAATTATTGTAATGGTACCTTCCTCCGGCCACATCCAGGGGGTTTTCCTGTCAATATATTTCCAAGGTTAACTTTTGCTCCGGCGCTAACAGGAGGGTATAGAATTTTCGTTACTGAGTTACAGAATCTTGTACATAACAAAACATATGACAACGCTGTGCTGACCCTTCTCCTTCCCTCTGTCACAACTCATCACTATGGGAACACACTTTACCGTGGTCGGCAACAAGAGTTATTTGTTCGATGTGCCTCCTTCCGAACGAACGGGCAAACATTTCCCGTATCCGCAGGTCGTTGGGGTTGCGGAAGAAATAGCTAGACGATCTGTTGTTGTTCTTATTGGGTGCCTCTTGGTACAGAGCATGTCTAAATATTCGCAATTTATGGATGTTTAAGAGTGCACTAACTGCATATATCCAGTATGTGTTGTTTGCATAACCTTATTGCAAAACCATCTCATAATTAGCGATGCTCACTTTTTAACGCTACGACAATATTAGGCCCAGTAATGAAAAATTTTAACTTTGCGTGCTCACATTTTTTAATAGTATTTAACACCTATTTACTGCTGAGGCATCACAGGCGCTGAACACTGGTGATAAATAAGATTAAATGATAAATTGGAAGAGGACTTTCTTTAAGCACGGAAACGTTCTAGGTCTAAGTTTAGAGGTACTTCCCCGGCATTTACCAATAATGAGGACTGAGGAAAACAGAAAATTCCTCAGTCAGGGAGGACGGTCTGGTGGGAATCGACTCCAAGACTTTTTGCTCCAGTCCGTGTCTTAACGACCTTCGCCACCCCTGGCAGTACACGCAATCAAATTATTCATATGTAACTTTTGAGGTTAATTTACTTCAAAACGTTTTGAGGTATGAAAAAATAGCAAAGTGCGTTTATTTGGTCAATTTCTATCTGTCTCTGCATTATTACAATCGGAATGTATGAATTTCAACGAATTAACACATTACAAAACATTAAAGATAACATAGTTGTATTTTTTATAATGTTTGGCCAAACAACACGTCATGGAATCAGAAAAAAATTCTTCTATTTATGTCATGGAATAATTCTATAAAATTATGGCAAAGAGTTTCCTTTCACCCTGCACATATCTATAATGGGGCTGATCATTAAAATCAATATATATATGCAGTAATTAATTTTTTTTAATAAATACGCTGAAGTTTTTAAGCATTGTTTGTTAATAGCTATAACACTAAATTCCGATTACGACCGAAACAACCGGACAGCAAATAATAAAACATTACAGTCTGACTTGGAAAATGTTGATGCTCATACATTTTTTCAAGTTCTTAAATTAACATTTCAAAAGACATAAATTACTTAAACGAAAAAGCAATGGTTTCAAAAATGATTAGGTTAATTTACGAAACATTTTATAATTCAGATTTGTTTCAACTTATTGCTATAAGAAATATCTTCCAGCAAAATGTCAAATATTTCACATAAAATGATGGATTTCGAACTGATGAGGTGTGTGGAGGAAATAGCAACACTATGTGAGAAATATTACTATTTGAGAGGTATTGATTCGCTCTCCAAAATCACATTTAATAAATTACGTTATAGTGAGAAGTTGACATTTCTGACGAATAATTAAAATATTGTTTAGATTCAAATTTTAATGACATTCAAAAATAATCTGCAGCAAACTACAGACTTACTAATGAGTCCTAAAACATTTAACTTTAAGCTCCTATGATATCTATTAACTTTTCGAAGAAAAAAGCTGATATTTTAATTTCAAAGCGGGTCACAAGTAAAGGACGTAGATTTGGAGATAGTAAGATTAAGGTTCGTTTATATTACATAGGGTTCTTGTGCAACATATGTACTTCAAAACGTAGAATAAGACGAGAAACGCACATTCTCAATCTTTTGTGATGTTGCATGTGTGTAACAAAAATATTTAATCCGCAATACGAGAAAAACTAGAGCAATACATTTCACACATTGTCACTTTGACAATTTTTCATATTTTATATGTTGTCTTATTTAGTTGAACATCATACATTGTCTGTAAATTCTGCTGAAAAATATGTCTTTTTGCATAGATATAGTAAGAGTAGAATTGAATATTTTCCTATTATCAGTTGATAATTTCAGAGTACTTGTGAGAGCATTATATATTCCAATGCATTCATTTTGATAAGCTAAATTTGCAATGCGTCTATGCAGATTACTCTTTTGTTTAGTGTTTGTTATGCATTTGCATATTTTAATGAAATGGTCTTGATTTTTCATGTAAAAGTTAATGAGAGAAAGAATATACTCAAAAGGAAGTATTAAAAATGTTAAATTTTAGAAATAAATATCCAAATGATTTTCTATTATTTGTACCACAAATTATTCATATTGACTTCTTTTATAATATAAAAACGCATTTGCTTTCAACCGAGTTTCCCCAGAATATTAAATCATATTTCATAATCGACAAGAAATACCCATACTTTTATGTAATGAGGATAATTTCAGAATTTATATGATACTATGCACGAATGACATAGGTTGTTGATTTTATTTTTGGCATAATATACTTTATATGTGCTTTTCAATTAAAGAATTTGTAACTTGAAGACCTAGACGTTTGGTATCATCGTGTTTGTTTAGTATGCAAGTATTAGCAAATATTTAATGAGAGTTAAGGTGAGTTATACGTTATTAATTTTATGATGATTATTTTATCTATATTTAACGATAATTTATTAGTAATGAACAATTTACAAGTTACATTAAGCACATAACTAATTTATTGCACCTGATTATCAAAGTTATTGCTAGAAACTATTACATGAGGAATAGAACAATAGTACTCATGTTATTTAATGACAATGAAATATCGTTTATATAAAAATATAAAAGAAGTAGTGGACGTGAATCTCCAATTTGTAATATTACACTTTAGTTTTCGAAACAAATTAATTGCGCCCTTTGCTTTCTGTAGTCAAGGTAAGAGAAAACCAGTTTAGAGTTTCGTTTTTATTCCGTAAAATATTTTCTTATTAATTAGAATTTAATGGTCAGAATAAAATACTTTTAGCTAGTCATAGAAAATTCCGCCAATATACGTTTTATTATTTAGTTCTGACAGAGTGTAATAAGTTTTGTTTTCTATATATATCTTTCCTGAAACCAAATTGTTCATTTGCCATAATATTATTTTCAAGATAAGTATACAATCGATACATATTTTTTTTCAAATATTTTAGTTGTATTTAGTGCATAAACAAATGCCATATTTCTATAATATTTATTCAGCAACGTCAGAATTGAATCATTTAAGAAAAATACCTGAAAACAGCTAAAAATAATAAATATGATGCAGAATTATAAGTCCTGATTACTAAATCCAAAGGGCGGTTAAAAGCTGAACAAAATAGGTTTAAGAATCTGGTGTTTTCCAGAGTCAAGAACCCTATGATTTAGGTATCTATCCCATAGATATGCAGTTTTATCTTACCTCGAGACGTCAAATCTATTCAGCAAGGCCATGTTTCAGATTCGGGTCTTTGCACTAAAGATGGGTAGATGCAAATTTTTCTCGGTATCAATATATGTTTTAATCTCGATATTTGATATGTTCATATTTTTAGAAAATAAAATACAACATTTTCATTTTAATATTTGGTAGAATTAATACCTATATCAAACATCTTAATTTCCTTATTCACCAGAGTTGAAATGTTCGTGAAAATAATGTTTACGTGTATGTTTAGTTTGTTACTGTTGCAAAAAAAAAAAAAAAAAAAAAAAAAAAAAAAACTTTTTACAGATGCAGCCAATGACGCTGTCATCACGCACAGTATGCAAAATTCATTCATATTATCCGAAAATGGCAGACCAGAAACGCACCGTAAAAATATCACCAAATAGGCTATAAAATGAGTTCAGGTATAATAAATTCTTTGTGATAAGATATTTTAACAGACCACAAGATATGTTTACTGAAAATTCCGTTTATTTTTGGTCAAATCAAAAATGAGGTTATTTTGTAAACGGAGTGTGGTTTTTTCATACTGCAAGAAGGAAAAAGCATGCTAGAAGATAATACAAAAGCACGTTTAAAAACATTTACATCCATCTGCAATTCAGCACGTTTTATTGCCTTGATACGACATTGTTAAAGAAATTTGCAGCTCAGACAGACATACTGCCGTCACAGAAATATAAGAATAGGGAAACTACTTGTGACAATATTAATTTAAATTATTATATTAACAAAATATAAGACATGTCGATCACTACTCTCCGGTTCACAAGGTATTGAGAACCAATCTATACATTGTATAAATCTCTCACTCTGTTAACACGTCATTTACTTTCTCTCTTAACTTAGTATGTTTCGGACGTATAAATGCACGGTAACGGATAGAACAAAGACATGAAATGGACTGTTGAAGGGAATAGGAGAAGGAAAGAACGAAGATGGCGCGAGAACGAAAATTTCTAACAAAATGACTGGTTGAAGAAGAAACTGAAGATAGGCATTTGTGGAGGGAAAAAATGAAGAAAACTTACTGTATTGTTGGACTTACCGAATAAGAATATGTGTATATTTTCACAAATGTGTATTTGTTCCAACACCAATAAAAGTAACTATTAGCCATGTTGTAGCTAGATTTATAAGTACTTATGAAAAGGAAAGCTTAGATCCCACGGTAGAATATTTTGATAGTTTTCTTAGTTGAATCTACTGCCTGATTTGAACAATTTGCGGAATACAAAGCACCATGCTATTAGTTTAATTTATTATGTTAAACCAAATTCGCAAAAAGGAATCTAAGTTACTAATTGCTTGGGAGCTTAGAACCCCATTATATTGCGTTTAAAAGTTTTTGTGAGGTTGGAACAAGTGCTATTATTATTATTATTATTATTATTATTATTATTATTATTATTTACGGACGCTCTTGTAACATCTCAGGTCACCAGCGTCGCATTCAAATCAGGGCGTGAAACGGCCGACAAATTTTGCTCAGAGGCCTCTTCTTTCAGGCTTGAGGTTCTTTACCGTGCCGAAAATCTACGAAACGGGACCCACGGCTTTACTTCCCTTCCGAAGGAACCCATACTTAGATTTTTACGCTCGAAAAAATCCATCGCTACAGGCCGGGATCGAACTCGCGATCTTGGGCTTAGGAGGCAAGTATGGTTGTCACTACACCGCTAGGAGGACCGACTTGGAACAAGTATGAAAACATTAATCTCCTAAGAAAAATCCAACAGTGCAAGTGTAAAAAATACGGAACAATACAGTATTTATAATTCTGTATTACTAGTGTTTATAATTTAGGTATATCTACCAGAAAAATTAATTAACCTCGAATATAAAGCGGATAGGGAAATTTTATAAGACGATGACGGTTAGTAATGTACTGTAAGGTAGTCCAGCCTAGAAAATAATTAAAAAAAAAAACTGTAATTGAAATTTTTGTGATCAATATTAAAATATACACAGAGGGATCGTAAAAAAATAGTATACAGAAATAACTGAGCATATTTCCCATAAAAATAATAAGAGTATACAACAAATGGAAAGAACGACTTAATAAATAACGTAATACAAATATAGCAAAGCAATCTTTATAGTAAGATGTAAGAGGGATCTGGGTCCCCCAAGTGCATATTGGACTCAAGGAATATTTGAAGTCAGAAGAGGCAGAAATAATGCTAATCCCTGATAGTACACGATGACTGGAGTAATAATAATGTTGTTTAAGTGTTAAGTAGTGGCGAATTAGCGGCAATAATAGGAAATATTTGCTCCAACTCAGTTGTTGTAAACAATGTTATGCGGCGAATTTCATGCTTTAAAGAATTGCAGGTTAACAATGTATTCATCTCCTTTAGGAAGATCTTCATACAATTTTAAGTACAATAAGTAGGCCGCTATAGTAATCTCGTTTATAGTGCGGGCGAGCGGCATTTGTTTGTGAACTGTAGATCTCACTTTGCATTGTTAACTTGTATAAATAATCATTGCTGTTACAGTGCGGCAAGTTTCAATATTTAAACCGCAATAATCGCGCGATAAGAAAATTATTTTACGTGTCACTCATTCGTATTTACAACGATACTATTATATCCAATAAGCCATTTTAAATTTAACATTAATGCCTTAGAATTTCTGGTGATATCCTTTGACTTAACAAGGCATTGCCTCTCTTTTCATATTCTGTATATTATTATTATTATTATTATTATTATTATTATTATTATTATTATTATTATTATTATTACAAATGTATTAAAAATAAATTTTAGTAAGTGTCTTAAATATTTTATAATTTTCCATTACAAATAATATTGCTGTGAAAAATATGAAAGAAGTATTTAATTTCATATAACTTCAGGTAAATAATAATTTAAAACAACAATTATTTAGCAAATTGAATGATCAATGCTTTTAAAATAATTTTAATTGCCAATAATAGTGTGAAATGTGGAATAAGTTTTGGTTTTATAATAAAATCCTTCCCGTTATTTTTACCATTGACATTACTGGAAACTTTTACTTTATTGCAGAAATTCACCTAGTGAAAGGAAGTCCATGTTCTAAACGTATGAACCTGCTGCAATTCTTGGTTAGTACAGAAAAATGTCACTTCTTGAAAGTTTTGACGAAGCCACCTTAAGCAGAATATGTGTGAATGTAAGTACGTAAATAAAAAAGGGAATTTCTAAGACATTTGCACAAGCTGCATTCAAAAATTTCCGAATTATAAACTGATAGTACTTGGACTGTATGAAACATGAAGATCTTCACATCCCTTACCTTCAAGAATTGAAAATATCCTTACTTCCAGTTATCTAAATCTTTTTGGTCTCAAGAAAAGTATAATTTGAACAGTTTTATAGCACTTTGGTAGCTGAACAATATTTTAGTACTTTGGTGATTGAAAACAATAAACGAGGTGGTGATATTCAAAGATATATAGTAGATAGAGAAATCATAGCTCTGGTGTAAGTAATAGTTCAATAATTATATTTATAATAAATATATAAATTAGATAATTGTTCGGAAAATAATTTCCGACCATTGCTTAAAAACAAGCACTGAAAATATCGAAAGTCTCAAAACAGTTTATATGTTCGTCGTTATTCCCGCTTTTACTTAGTTTATTTTACAGATTTTGCTTATATATACATATATTTACTTAAAGTACAGGAATAAATCAAGGGAATTTCTTAAAGTTGCACATATTTCCTTTTTTATCCCAAAACTTACATAGAAAGTGCTTGTTACAATAACTTATACACGCGCTATATAATTCTTTTAATTGTGAGTTTATTGCATGGATGCAACTGAATACTTTGAAATAATTAGATCGCAAATGGTAGTGAATTCCAGTCTTAAAGCATGTCCGCCTTGATTATAGGGACAGAACCTAAAAGAAAGGATGAAAGGATATATATCGAAACAAATGCTGTTCTGCAGATCGCAAGAAAACAGAGACGTCAATCGTCCGCAACAGAGATGGTACGCTCAAGTGGAGGCATAACAGATTTTCCTTCGTTCTGAGAAGAAACAGCAACAGAATTCAGCAAGCTGGCATTATTGCGTCCGGGAAAGAATGTATAGAGTGTACAAAAGCTTAAGAACAACGTTTATCTGTGCTTTTTATAACTTACTCAACTTTACATACAAGAGGTGTGCTAATGGATTTAAAAACCTGCATTACTTAGTTGTAATTAAACTAGTAAAGCATATAAACAAGGATCAGCCCAAAAACCTCTAGTGATATATTTTGTTTACAGTGATCGAATTTCCCTAAGAGGAAGAACGTGAAAAGATAAAATTCAAATGTATTAAAATATATTTGAAAATAAAATATGCTTTAGACAATACTTTTATTTTAAAACGGGCATAAATCGAACTTGAAAAAGTATTTTATACCTGGAAGAATAATAAAGAAATTAAAAAGTATGTCGATACGCAGAAATATGTACAAAAGACTTCTGGCCTCTATCTTATTGTAAATAGCGATTTACGTTTACAGTTAGAGTTTCAGAATAAGCGAACACCCAATTGCGCTTGTGGTTGACATTTGGCAAGAAAGGAAATGTTCCATTTCAGTGCGAAGACCATACAAAGAGACAGAGTAAGGCATTTCTAACTTACCGCTCTAGACACGGCGGTTGAAATATCGGCCGCCAGGATCGCGATGATCAGCACGACGGAGCGTCTCCACGACATGTTGCCGCCGCGGACAATCCCAGAATGTCCGTCTGTCCGTCTGTGCTGCTCGTCTTGTTGGGGCGCAGTGGCGCCACCAGACGACAAGCTCGCGAATCGATACCTGCACAAGGGGTGGGTTAGGCGGATGTTGCCTTTGTGTTGAGCTGCTTCTGATGTAGCAATTAGCAAGGGGGGACCTAGATCCCATTTCATTTTTATAATATTTATCTTTCGCCATGACGTTTACGTTTTAATTCCTCCCAGCTGCCAAAGGCTCCCGCATCAAGCAGGTGCAGAAAACACTTCAAGTACGTCATTCCTTTATCTTTTCATCCCTCCAGAATGAAAAAGCAACATTTCATTTTGGGAAGTGGGTACACAGTTGTCAATTTCTAAAATTGCAGAGCCGAACACTATATCAATATACTTAACAAATTTAAGTGCATATGAACTTAACCAAGCAACACCGAGACATTAAACTGTAATAGCAGTTCCATATATCATAAATTAATAACTAACGACTGAAACAAAACAACGTTTACCATAAAAATGGAATTAATTGTTCACTTAATTAATGATGAAATCTGTATTTTCTGTAGAGCATTGCATGTAAATTAAACTTAACAATTTGGGGGTAGAATAAATTACTTTTAATAATAATCGTCGTATAAAATAATAGAACAATTAACAAGAGCATGTTCAGATGCTCAATTAAATATATATAAAAGGCTTAAAATTGTTAATCATATTTCAAATGTCTATGTATCTTTCTGCACAAGAAGAGGACAGGATAACTATAGAGAGTGTCCCATTATATTTTATAGGTCGAATATCTAACATGGTGTGAATACCTAAATTATGAATGAATGTTATAACGTTTGAGCAGGACTTAGTATTTACAATGGATACCAATTTCAGAAAACCAAATTAAGACAAAATTATATAAACATATACATGTATTTATTTTTAATAGGACTATATCACCAGATATTGATTTCTTCTTATGGAATTATTTAAATACAAAATCTAGGAATCTTGAACACGAAATTTCGAAGGCATGCTTGTATATCTCTTAATATCATAGAAAATTTTGAAGGGTGCATTATAGCAATTTTATATTATATTAAACTTTTATCTTTGTAAATATATCATTGCGTAAATAGATAAAACCATCTTTCAGTTGTTTTTTTTTATCTAGGTACAAATAATCAGGTTATTGAATTTGTGAAATAATGGCATAATGGTTGATCAAATTAATTCCATCTTTTCCGCGAGCCATTTGAAATTAATGACGGTAATGCGGAGCGAGTTTCTATCTAGCTTTGAGAATTCTCTTTGGAGGGCGTCATTGTTGTGTTTACATTGTGCGGCATTGTTCGTTCTTAAACATTTATTCGGCTGCACAGTACTGGAATCTTGAAGCAAGGTGCGGCGCTAACTGAAATTATGTCACCCATTCAAACTTACTGGCGGGTAAGTTCGAATAAATTTGAGTAGTTTATAATGATATATTTTATTACTTGAACAAATGTTGAGCGATGCAAATTTCGTAATTTTCACTAAAGTAATAATTGTATCACTTTATAAACAAGTTTCATCCTATTTTCGTACCCTAGAATAGCAAAATGATATTAATAAAATTAATATAAATGTCGATTTTCTAATGAATCACCCCTAAGTCCATTCTACTTATGATGCCATTTTATCGATGGAGATTTTTAGTTAAATTGTATATTGTTATTGTGTTAGTGAAGATGAATTAACCGCAAAATATTTTAATACAAAAATAAAAAAGCTGCATTGTCATTAATACCAAAAAGTTATGAAATTTATAAGAAAAAGTATGACATTTTCATTAATTGCATGAAAAGTAAAAATAGTAAGGATATTTCAGAAATGTTAGTGATGGCATATATTTTAGAACAGGTTAATACTTTCAAATTCTGCTGGTTAATCAGGTAACTAATAGTAACTTACTATTAATGCTAGTAGTCAAGTAGTCGAAATGAAAAATTATTGAAGTATACATAAATTGTTTCCTTAACATTATCGTAACATAACATTCAGTTGACGACAACTTTTTATCAACGAAAGCAATTTAATGAGTAATAACGGGCCATCGACAAGTTCCGCCGCATTCGACTGATGTGCATCGTACAGGAGAAAGTAGGTACCCCTATATATTTTTGACATTCCTTCCTTCGAACCCGTTTTTAAGCAGGTAATAGGCCCACCATTGCTAAGGTTTGGACTTTGAAGTGTATGCTTGCCTTGGTGGTTAGGTGAACACAATATACTCGGCGCGCGGTTAGTGTTGCCACCCGAATTCGCTTCCCAAGTGACTGCACAGAGCGACTTCTCGGTGATACTTTAAATTGGACTGATTCAGAGATTATGGAACACATGATATATACAATTTATAAACGTTGTTACTTTCTTCATCCATTCTGTTGCTAAAAACACTCAATAATCTGTCCAATTTGTACAACACACTCCATAAATATAGATACACTTTAAACTAGACTTTATACGAACAACAGTGTTTATAGCGTTGATGGTTTCAGAGTTACAGACCTCTTAATTGCATGTACTTGTATATATGTGTATATATATATATATATACAAACTGATTTCATACAAATAAAAACAATAATAGTTTATTGTTCCATTCGTTAATGTAATAATTCTTTTATTCTTTGAGCCAGTGGCGTGTATTTACCATTCCAAGCGGGCTTTCATAACTAAACAAGGTTTGTAGGATTTATATTTTCGTGAACATTCAAGGTGGAGTTAGTCAAGGGTGCAACATCCGCAAATTTTATACACAAAGCTTTTCTGAATAAATTATAGGAAATTAGAAATGTCATAACGCCACAGTTGGTGAACTCTGCCCCCGTAGTCTTTTGACTACCGATGTTAAAGTGGGAAGATAATTCACACATTAGGCATTAAATGCAAAATCTAGATTAAAGTTCATATCTTAATAATAGCTAAATTTTTAAGCTATATACTTTATATTCGCAATTAGCTTTAATTTCTATAGTACGGTGCGTATTTAAAGGTGCAATAAATATTTAAATACCATGTTATACGGTACCCATTGAGAACCATAAAATCTGCGTGACTAATTAAAAAGTCCATCAAGCAGGAGCTGCATAAAGTAAGCGAATTCCTCACCGGTTGAATAACTTTTGATAAAATTGAATATAAAATCTAAATTATGGCCTTATTAATTAATTAAATAAAATAAGTTATACATTACTGTGTGATATTAGGGGAACAAAATTAGATTTCTTGCAATATATGTCACAAAAGAGAAACCATTATTATTATTATTATTATTATTATTATTATTATTATTATTATTATTATTATTGTTATTATTATTCAGATTAACCCACCAGAATTAATGGTATGCTATTAATTAAATTAATTATATGACCACTGATAGACAAAATTGTACTCTGTGGGACTTTTTAAAACATTTTTAAATATAACCATGTTTATGAACCTCCCCATTGCTATCTTCACATTCACTTAAATAAAGAAAAATAATAAAGTTTCGAGTTATATTGTGTATTTAAGAAGATGGTGTTCATATGTTTCGAGAAAACAAAAACATGCTACTATTTAAAAACAATATCGATGTACTAAGCAAATATAGAAAACCAGCAAAGAACAATTGAACGTTTAATCGAATTTCATTGGCTTTCAAATTTAATTTAAATGTTATTGTTTTAAAAACACAAAACAAACTTTTCTGAAGATTATTACAGAAAGCTCTTACATACAAATATAATTCTCAAACACATATTAGATTAATATTTCACATTTGCTATATTCGTGACGATGCTTTTGTTAAATATAAAATGTATACAACGTTATTAATTTTAGTTTATATGCTGAATTAATTTCTGCGGTTTATTTATCACATACAGAGAAAATTAAAAGAAAGAACTCTCTTTAAATTTCGGTACGATCGATGCAGTTAGAGATAGATTAGCAAAAAAATCTTTCTATTGGCACAACCTGAATAGCCTACATTCCTTTAGAATCCGCTAAAAATAAATAAATTAGCTAAAAACAAATGTTTTAAAAATACGGTTGCAATTCCCTAATAAAAACCTATGTCCATTAGTATCGCGGGAGTGAATTAAATGTATCCTCCGCCTATAAAAGGAAATGTTATTCAATAAGGGGCTCTATTTAATCATAGATTGAAGCAACTTCTTATACTTACTATAAAATAACACACAATATCTGTCATAAAATCATGTTGCACTATTTTTGCATTGGGGTTGGTAACAAAAATCCCATACAAGCTAAAAGCTTATGGTTTATACTTTACAAACTAGGCATTTTAAAAAATTTACTAATAATCGTGTTTCTAAATGCAAAGAGTCAGAATTATAACCTAAACTTTGTTTTTATTTTTATTTATGACGATACATGTGTGTGCTATGGAACAAAAAATGAGAAAGAAACAGAAGTGGAAAATATTATTTATAACATAATGCAACATCAATTAGATTATTATACTAGAAAGCAGCATTTACTATTGATAAGTGTGAAGTCAAATACAGTCTAAGATGTGTGTTTGAGAGCGCAAAAGAGACATAGAAGGGGCGGAAGAGCTAGAATAGACAGTAATCGAGCTACTGATAAGAAGCAAAGCTGGTGCCAAACAGAACCCGAAGGGGGAGGATGGAAAGAACGCCAAATAGAATGCTGAGGATTTCTGCAGTTAAAGCTTAAAGACAAAAGAAACCCAGACATCCAAGAAATGGGAGGCTTTTATCAGATATATAATGCTAAAAATAAGAAAGAATAATTACAAGAACATGAAATATGTTTCTGTGTAAACATTCAGACAGCAGATAAATGGCAGATAAGAGAATATTAAACACCCACACGAAATTGCAGAAGGCTAAGATTTATCAAGAACTTCAGTGTCAAAGAAAAAGAAGAAAATAAAATTAGATCGTTTCAATTTTCTAAAGAGTTAGAGTAAATCAAACTCCAGGAAATGCATGCAAAAAGAAAAATTATAAGTTACTAAATGAACTCTCCCCTAAAAATACAAAATTAAAAATAGTAAGTCGATTTCTATAAAAATAGATGAACCAGGCTACTAGAGATGAGATTTCTGCCTATTTTATTTCCATTAGACAGAAGAGTAGATATTTTATAAGGATTTTCACAATAAAATATTAATATGTATTTATATTACGCATGTGAATGTATATTTGAGCTATTATAGAGACCTCTGAGCAAAATTTGTTGGCCGTTTCACGCCCTGAATTGAATGGGACGCTGATGATCTGAGATGTTAAAGAGCGTCCGTAAATAAACAAATTAAAAAAAAAGAGCTGTTATGAAACATTTAACATATGCATGCATATAAATGCATTTTGCTCCGCTTTTTTGCGAGGGGGAAGAACGCATAGTAACATTGTAATGTATTGTGTATGTTGACAACTATGATGCGCGCGCGCATTTACGTCATCCATTATCAAGTACACGTCGCAGTTATACAGTGAGGTTATCTGAGTTACGGGCCGCCAGAGCATGGATTTTACTGGAGAAGCGGCCGCCACACTGTTGAAAAGATTAATTTACCGTGCGTATTTTTACTGTAAACATAAAATTATATTGTATATATACTGATATGTTAATACTGATAATAATAAGCACTAACCTGCAATATCAGAGATGTCGAAAATGATGCTTCTCAGCGGCAATACATTGCCCCATAATCGTAGGACATTCCCGTACTTCATTTTAAGTTTTCTTCCTTAAGAACACGGCGATTCGAAAGCAAGTTCTTTTCATTGAGAGATCTTGTCTATCGTAACTTTTTAACAAGTTGGCGAACAGTTTCTCTATTTGAAACACGCTTTCCACGATATTTCATGCTAATCGCCTTACCAACTCTCTGCAAGAATGTTTTTACATTTGTATTGTACATAAAGACAATATTTATGCAATGTATAATGAATGAAGAACAATTGGCACACAAATTACACACAATAAAGCACATGAACACACAACCAAATGTTGACAAACCCTCCCTCATAAGTACAAACTGCTACCTGCACGTGTATGTGACCTTGACCAACACAGCTTCCTATAGCTTCCTATAGCTCAAATAATCTTCTTAGCATTTGGCAGATAAAGTGATGATGACTGAGGAAGAGATTGCTCTTTGACACATTTGGAAAAATATAACGATCAACAATATGTCCAAGGATAAACAGTAAAAAAGATTGTTAAATTAGCTTTATTTGTAGCTTATAAATGCATTAAATGTCTGGTTTGGAGCCTTAAAGACCATTTAGACAATGAAGTAAGCCTTTCAGAAACTGGAGGAACTTTAGTGGAGAGAGTACTCAGAAGCTCAGAGCTGCTATTCATAAAAACTGTCTTTCAGTTAGCAGCATACTTGAAGGGGATCAAATCTCAACAGACATATTCTCACAGCCCAACTTTACATCACTCGTCTATTCATAATTTTAACAACTTAATTTAGATCATGGTTGGACAATAGACTAGCACACCTTCCTGTATCTGCGATATCACAAACATCTCTACTTACAAATTATAAATACCTGGGAAATCATGGAGTTAAGAGTGCCAAGTAACCACTAATATAATTACCATTAGAGCATTACGTTTATTGCAGTGTAAAGCAATTAACGATACATTACCTTACACACTGTAGCTAAGGTGACCCCTTCGGAGTGTATGGCGTACGTCCTTCACCTTCAAACATCTACACTCGATTCCCCGAGAAACTGTTGAAACTAATTGCATTCACATTCTACGCATGCGCAGAGCTAACCTTTCCCCACGTTCAAACATGCAACCGTCACAAGGAACAACGAATCTACCGCCTAACCTATACACCCGACAATATGTACACTCACACATATTGTCAGTCCCCCATATTATCAATAATATGTAATAAATAATGTCACAATTTCCTCTTCGGTAGTCCCATACCTGAATTTCTGTCCTATAGCATCATATGCCTTCAGTGTACCTTCTTCTGTTATATAATTATCCACACTGATAGGAGAGACAACTTATCGGAAGAAAAGTTAGATGAAAAATATGCTGACAGTGCTCTTTCTAAACATAGAATTCACTTAAGACCTAAGCTATTTAAATAACAGAACCCCATTAGTGAAAGGAATACACTGTTACCTTGGGCATACGAATACCAGGAAATAGTATGAGGGAAGTTCTGTAGTTTTGAATAGTCCTGGCGAATTACTTTATATCGATATGCGAGAGACATACAAACCAAAAGAACTTTTAAATAATATTTTATCTACGTTGCTTTGATTTCTTCCCTTACTTTTTGCCTGTTCCATGTTGGAACCTGTGTCATGTTTTCTCCACTCTATTGGTAGAGACTCGCGTGGAATTTTCGAAAATCGATATGATGTCAGAACTTTATGGCTGGGCTCTGAGGCTCTTGTTTCCTGTCAGAGGATAAGGGGTTCATACGTCTTGGCCATTTATTTCCAAATTGTTGGAACGTTGCTCCCTTCTATAGGCCTGTCTCAGTGAGGAAGGGACTGTGTAAGTTGTATTAATTTATTTTATTTAAATTTTGTGGTAATGTTAATTATATTTTAAATGGATATAAAGTTTTATTTTTGTTAAGTTGGGTTGGCACCAAAGTTATATTTAGGCGTTAAACTTAGATTGTAAACAGCTTGGCGTTAAAATGTTCTACTTTATAAATTGGAGACACGCACCGTTTCTAAGCACTTTTGATAAAGTGCTATGCCATGAAAGTATATTGATCTCTAGGTAAATAGTCAAGATTATTTATAGCTTGAACAAAGTTAGTAAAACTTATTAATATAATAGTGTTGTTGAATACAAGTTTGGTGAACCGTTAGATTTGATATTTTGTATGCTTGTTCACGTTATTTTGTGCAATAAATTAAAATATTGAGCAATTCTCTTCTACCATTATTGAAAACTTCCTTTCCCCGGTCACTTCCTGGATGCTTTCCCTAGTACTCTTCCTAACTTAATCATCAATAGAATGTCTTATAAGATTATTTATTTGAGGAGAAAGGAAATACATGTAACAGTTTAAAACAATTTAGAAAAAGTATTACTTTCATTACTTCTTTTAAATAAGATGTCAATTTTTTCTTTGTTTTCAAATACAAAATTCCTTTGTCTGTATTAACAAACACGGCAAACAAATAGGCGTGTTCAGATAACTTTCGAGGGTTATTAAATAAAAAATGAATACAGTTCTTTACGGGCATAATTTATCGCGCTGAAATATTTTATTACCTCAGTGCGTAATGTAGTTACACTTGGTACTAGTTTCACTGTTGTTACTTACGATTTCCTCCCATGGGAGGCGTCCAAGTTGACAGATGTCCAGCTCCACCAACAGTAAAATGGGACAACATGCTTTCGTCTCAACATGTATTCAGCTCAGGTCTATGCAATGCTACAGGGGACCAATGAAGAGTTTGTTCTTCCCTATTGCACATCTAGAAGATGGTTTAAAATGTTCAAAGAGGGGAGGCAATTATTTCAAACGAATGTGGGCCACCCTACAGTTTCTGCTCTAACCGAAGAAAACCGCGGCTGCCATTTGAGAGAGGATCGTTCGATAACATTGATTACCGAACACTTTCGGTAATTCTGAAAAATTCACTGGTTGTCAGTTGATAACTGAAAATTTGCAGAAGAGAAGTGTTTGTGCACAATGCTGTATGTGCACCACAAAGTGTCCTGAAAGCACACAAGACTGTATAACACGCAAAGTTCCATACGCAATAAGCTGGATGCTGCACCACGATAATGCACAGCGGCATCGCAAATGTGTAGCTGAATATTTAACAAAAATAAATGAGAATTGTTTCTCTCGCTCTGTCCTATCGTCCGTGTCACTTTTTCTTTCCCCTAAAGCCTTCGTGAGAGACATTTTCCATCATCAGAAGCAGAGATAAAAGCTGCGGAGGCGATTCTGAAGCACCTGTCAAAATGGTTTACAGCATGGCTTTGAAGTCTGACAGAGTAACTGGCCCAGGTGCATTGCATCCCACGAGGACTACTTTGAGAAATATTTATTTAATTATGACGATGAATAAAGGTATGCTGGCAAAAATTATGATGATCATTCTTTATTAAACAGTTTTTGTATTTCAGAATTTGCATGGAAGTCCAGGGAATTCTAATGCATATTTGGGCAATGTTTAGCGCATACAAACTAGTCTCTAGTTATTAGCATTTGTTATTAAAGTGCCAGATTGAATGGGATTTGTGAACTAGCGCATCTAAATATACCCCAAAACTGCATTTATATACGTTAAAATCTCAACTTCCATGCAAATTGGTGAAACATACCGTGCGACCAGTTTTGTTTCCTCTCGGAGTGTCTTGCCCATGGACGAGCACGCCGTTCGTTTGGCGGTTAACCGGTCAGTCGCATCTCGATCAGCAGAATGGTAAAACGGTAAAACAAGCCAATTTAAGTGAATCATTACTTACCAAATTATCAAAGTAGATGCTGAAACTGCCCGCCTTTATTCTCTATAGATTTTTAGCATCTCTTTATGAAATTACTGATCAGTGCTGTAGTTCCTTTTGAGAAATTCACACAATTTCGGGGCGAATATTATCTTTGAGTTCTTGTATGATGTTTTGTACACGACATTTATTTTTATTTTATCCCAGAGATAATAATCGCAGACGGTTAAATCGGGGGACTGAGGGGGCCACACACTCTTACTAATAACTCTGTATTGTGGAAACACATTGTGAATTGCTATCATGGAATTAATCGTAGTGTGATCAGTGACAAGAGTCCTGTTGAAAACATCCATGATAACGCTACCTGTCGTTCAGTTCTCTTAAAAAATTGGATAGTCTGATATTCACATAAGTAACATAAACAATTGTATGCTAAAAAAAATTGATCCTATGATTCTGTCGCCATTAACTTAAGACGCATGAATCATACATAAACACACTGTGCCGTTGTAAACACAGGAGGCATAATACACTTTATGTATACTTTCGAATAAAGAAACTAAAAACACAAAAAACACCCGGGAACAACTGCGCTAAGACTGCGACAGTCAGCAAGATCAACAAGTAAGCAAGCAGACTTTCTAATCCCCGTTCCAAGGCGCGGTAAACGATTGGGGGCTCCCTCATAGCAAAAACCGCGCGCCATGGGAGGAAGCATCTTTGATCGCACTAAATTAACCACATCACTTAATTTGTTAACCATGCTTGTTAGTAAAGATGACAGAAATTTGTGTATTTAAGAAAAATATATAATTTAAATCGTATTTAATATAAGAAATCCAAGTAAGTTTTCTTTCAAATTGTTTTATTCTAAAACACAATGTAATTTCAAAACTAATGGATTTTTTGATCATACGGACGGTCCCTCTAAAAGTGGCTTATATACGCGCACTCGCTTGCATTAGTATTGACATGTGCATTACTAATTTGATTTCAATAGGTGCCAATTTAGTTCTAAAATACCCACAAATCCTCTCTTCCCCGTGAAATGCTCTTGGTATCGCGCTGCTCACGAAGTCTTCATGACTGAATATCGCCAGTATCGCATACAGGTGAATGACCTGGTGTAGCAGAAACTATTATCACATGCTTCCGCTGGCTATGCCAGAATTCACATTTGACTGCAGGTGTGTTTTTACATTAGGAATATTGGAATCTACTGACTCTATTGGTTTACATCTAAACTCATATTGCGTCTAGGCTTCCTACTAGCATCACGACATAAACACCGGTCTTCATTTGTTTGCTCGATAATACGGTACATTATCTGGCGAGCTCTGAGAGAGGATTATATCGTTCATATAGGAGTCGTGTTCGCCAAGAATAGACTTGCGCGGCGACTATCACTGAACTGTATGATGAAACATCTGATCTAATACAAACTTTAAAAAAATACTCTCATTATCAACTATCCATCAAATTAATTAAATACTTGAGTTTATATTTGCTTATCTCAGTGTATGCAATTACACTTAACTGGTGTTATAAAATAAGTATTTGATTTATTTAACAAAAAACGGGAAAAAGAGAAAAAATTCAGACATAACATTAGCAAAAATCATTGATACAAAAAGTATTGAAAAGTATATATATATTGCCTGTTTATTGCATATTTTGTATGCGATATCTTTCGCTTCTCACACTTTCAATAATTCGTACTCTCCCGCAAGACGGCAGTGATCAGCTAGCTTTAAAAATGTATATTGATAGATGGTGATAGATAAAAACAATGTGGGTCATTAGCAGAGTTCGAAAGTTCCGGCATTTATTTTAGTTAAAATAGGCAGGCAAAAAGCCACTAGAACTACTGAAAATAGGTAGTAATATAATTAAAATAGGCAAATATTAAAAGGGAAAACACAGAGTAATATTACTAATTACTAATAAATATAGGTATTTAAGATGCTTCATTTCTTTATCATATAATTGAAGCACACAAGCTTACTTTTCTTGGTTAAAAGTAACGACAAGATGGGTTTTTTTTCAAATTTTTTCAAGATATCCACTGTCAATGTCAGTCGCTTGTCAGAGAGGACAATTTCATCATGGAAAAAGAACGTTCTACTTTCACTGAGGCGATTGGAGCACATTTAAAATAAGCTATGTGAGAAGGACTCATACCAGTCACAACAGAACATTCGTCTTTCAGGATATCATGGAAATGTTGATCAACCAAAGTAAAATAGTTTTAATAGTCCTGGCGAATGAGCAAAAGATGCGCAGTGGTTTCTGATCGTGTTCATTTTCTGTTTATGCGTTTATAATCAGGTTATTATCGCCCATCTTTCGCGCTTGCAATTATTTCTTACATTTGTGCAATTGAGTACTTGCTCTTAGCATAAACTTCCTAGAATTGTCTCTCGCATATCGGTATAAGGTAATTCGCCAGGACTATTCAAAACTACAGAACTTCCCTTAAACTATTTCCTGGTATTCGTATGCCCAAGGTAAGAGTGTATTCCTTTCACTAATGGGGTTCTGCTATTTAAATAGCTTAAGTTTTAAGTGAGTGGGTTGAGGAGAAAATTTTGACTGCTTAAAAAGAAATAAATGTATAACAAGATTCTCAATGTGTATTTTATGAGGTGAACATGCCATTTAATGTTTACAACTTTTTTTCACTTCGATACATTGAAATTCTTCATGTGTTTTTTTTTAAATGCGTAAATAATCGCAGAAAAATTCCATGACGATTCAAAACAGGTAAAAAAATATTTTAAACCTTAAAATAGATAACGAAAGCCAAAAATAGGCCAAAAAGGTCAAATAAAAACTGGCCCTACCGACCCCAAATGTACGGAAACTGTTCATTTCTATCTGATTCTTAAATATATCCTCCCAGAGAGAAAAGGCATTGCGCAACTTCTGTCCATTAGATGAAAAACTGGTCATCAAGGATGAGTCAGGGTCAGCGGGTGGCCGTTCACTGTAGTTACACTGCAATGAAGGAACGGTCCAACATTGTCCTCGGAACAGTTGGAGAACAACAACAAACTCGCTTTCACGGCAATATCAACAAAATTATCCCTCTGCTAGAATATTCAACGAGTTGTGCTAAAGGTCACCTCGGAGCCTAACTCGATCATAAAGAAAAGATTAACTATATATGTTCGGAGTCTCTTGCTCGTTATGAGGTTGTACAGTATTTTAACGGAAGATTTAACATGTATTCACTTCCGTGAACTTGGGACCAAGACAGAATCTATAGAATGATACCGAAAATGTCTCCTAGAAAAATAAGGTTGAAGTCTATAGCCTCAGCTGGTAATGTCCCCGCCACATTCTTTGAGACTCTGAAGGAATATTTTTTTTGATGTACTGCCATATGATAAAATACTTAACCCCAATACACTTCAGGAATTGAAGAAGGGATTCCCCTTCTACCGTCCTTACAAGCATGTGACCATAGCTCTTCACAACAATGTGAAGCCATATAAAAACCTACGCACTTTGGTGGAGTATCTTTCCTCATCTACTATAAAGCCTAACTCCTGCACCGTCCAATTTCCATCTCTTTAGTCTTCTAACTAAAAGATGCAATCCGTGTATGCAAATGGCCAAGAAACAGACCTGCAAAGTGGTACCGTAACAGTGTTTGATATCTAGATAGTGCAAAGCCATATATTTGCAAGAACATTATATAGAAAAGGTGTTGTATAGCAAGAATTGGGATATAGCCCCAATATATTTCAAATTAAAAGCAAAACAAGCCCTGAATAAAGTAAAAGAATAAAAAACATCATCAATTTACAAGGATCACGCCTGAGGCCTGTTCTGGGTCCTAACGAACCATATTAACCATTTGAATTTAGCTACACTTAGCACCTACAGATGCCAGAAGAATAGTTCTAAATATATTGCTTCAAGTACCATCTAGTAATGATGCTATTGGACGGTAATTTTGCCCAGAGGCCTCTTTTTCAGACACGGAGCTCTTTAGCGCGCACCATTAATCTACGATATTATTAAAGTATAATTATATAATAAATAAATATAAAATCCGTTCAGTTAGGTTACCCTCACGCCATACCGGTGAAGATCGTGTCAACAGCGGCAGTGCTTTAACTACTATGTCATCACAGACTGTGAACACTGGTGATGCACGATATGAAATAATAAACTTGGAAAGCAAATTTTGGGAAGTAAGTTCCATATCTAAGTTTAGGGTTCCTTTCCAATATTTGACAATAATGACCATTGAAGGAAACCCCCCAAAAATTCAGAGATGCCGGTCCTGCGTCACTATCATGAGATTTATACATTTCGTACCAAACTGTGAACATTTTTAAATTTTAGGTGCTCACATTTCGATGATATATATATATATATATATATATATATATATATATATATATATATAATGTCTCTTGTCTTCTTGCCATAGAAGCACTCGACGAGTTCGAAATATAGCGATCTCAAGCTTGACTTTTTCTTAGTCTTTTATCATTTTGTGCTATTATAATTACTGTTAATTTGTTACATTGCTAATAGTGTTACTTTATTTTTATTTTTATTTTATATATATATATATATATATAATCCATAGAGCTGAGGTCCCTTCCAATTAATCACCCTCCCTCCTTCCACAACTGCTCTCTGCTCTCTACGCCATTAATCTCCTTTGCCGGGCCTTTGCCAAAAATATTCCCATATCTCTCATGTACCGTCATTTCCAGACAAGCGTTCTTACTTCTAATAAAAAGAGATACTTAGGATAGAGAAAATAATTATTTTTACATTGTTAGGGATTCGTTATAGAATAAATGCATCCCAATGCTTATTTAAGCTGTCTGTACTCTATAGAATTTGTGCCTTTATGGCACATTAATTAAACTACTTTGTAGACAAAAGTTTTGTAATAAATGTTTAATTTTTTCACTAAATTTTTGGTATAATTATAGAAAATTAGTAATTTTCTACGCATTCACTAAGAAACTGTTCATAACTATCCGGTCAATTATTTTTAAGAACAACTAGAAGTGAAAGCAAACTCTACTCGAAAAACGGGGGGCACTGGTTCAAGCTATTTCCATATAAAAATATTGAACCAAGAATCGTACATAAAAACATGATAATAGACAAAAACGTAAGAATTAGCCTATGCTCAGAGCTGGAGCCCGAATCAAGACCAGGTGAATATTAATTTGCAGGGTTTTCTAATGCATAACAAAATGTTGTAGAACAAGTCTATCGCGGTAATAAAGACACCTAACCTCAAATATTTTGCACACTTTCCCTAAAGTACCAGATGCGAGTTAACTTACTGGGCTCCCGCATGTAGGTAACCAGCGACACTGCTTTCTCCTAGGAGTTAGGCTTTCCGCCAACACTCACTACTCCTCAGCGTACAGCGTTGCAATGTAAACTTAAACCTACAGAGGACAACTATATCTTGTTTCTTATACAACATTAATAATGTAGAAGGACTGATTCATATGATGAGATGTAACAATTAATAATACTAACAGCCCCGTTTATAGTTTTGTTTTAACAATAATGTTTATACATTTACTATTCATATTTCTAATGGTAGACCATTAAATAATAATAATAATAATAATAATAATAATATAATTTGGTTTAACTTCTATATCATATTACAAGGCTTAGGCTTAAGACCTGTTCCGGATCCTGAACGGCCATATTAACCATTCGAATTTAGCTACACTTAGCACCCACAGGTGTCACAGGGATAGGTGATCAGACTATCATCTCCAGCACAACCTAGTACAATGATAAAGCATTACTTGGGCGTGAAAATATTAGAAAGTTTCATTCAGGTATAGAGTTCTTTAACGTGTCATAACGGGACCCAGGGCTTGAAGGCTCTCAAGATCTACTTCCAGAAAAATGCACTGATCTCAGTCCGTGAACTCTGCGTTCAGAGAAGAGCGCATTGGCCCTAGACTAGACTTCAAAGTAACACAATGCAGCTAAATTGTCATTGAAAATACTAACATTTTATATCAGTATTCAGCCATTAAACACAAATAGAGAACCAAGTAGTGTGGCTCAGGTGGTAATGCTTGAGATCCGCATTCGGGAGGTTCCGAGTTCAAATTACTTAGAGTCGGCCATCCTTGTTTGGTCCCCCCCCCTCCTGGGTGATTTGGCCTTTATGATGAAACTTCCTTTTCCACGAATTTTCCGCTCTCCCATTTTACTCCTCTGGTAGGGGGACTATGGTTACGAAATTAGGGAAATACCCTCACTACTTTTTAAAAAATTCGGGAAAATTTTTCTTTAATATGATCACATCTTAGAGATGGTTGAGTTCAATTTTTTTTCCACAAATCCAGAAAATGATGTTCACAATAAAAAACGCCAATAAATAAATCCAATAACTTCTTCTAATAAAGAACAATTTCCAAATTTCAATTTTTTATCATGGATGTGAATGCTGTCGCGCGATCAATTACTCGCGGCTGGTCCAGAAAGTAATGTATTTTTTACAACGAAATCATATGCGCCAAATTGAAACTGCTAAAAGTTCATTTTAATTTAGCAGCTTGTTTAATATAATGAAGCAAAATTAGAGAAAATGTTTCGTTTGGTCGAGAAGGGGGAAACTACCCTTTCGAAAAATCTGGCAACTCTTAGTGGGACAGTGACTTGTGCTTTGTAAAGGTTCTTGCTCAGAAATCTGGTGTGAAAACGACCCTTGAAAGGGGCTCGATTATTTGCAAGGTGTCAGGATGTTCTATCTGGAAACTATGTCAGAGATCCCGCCTAACCGCCTCTGGATCTTGATCATCTAGGTTCTTCATCACTTCAGCCTTTCCTTCCGGAAGTGCCCCTATTGGGGGCGTAGGCTTGAGCACGGCTAAGTACCTCCTTTGTCCCTACTAATCCAATGCAAACACAGAAAGAAGCATAAATGCAGTTAAAATTAATAGGACTAAGTATTTATCAGTAAATATATTAATATAAAACTTTAACAATAATTAAGTTATACACAAGCAGATAATATTCACTTCTTTGAGTCTAAGGACGTGGATTGGAACACTTCAACTGAAGAAATATAAATTATGACACAAACAGTATTGATGGAATATGCAGACAATAAGCCATCTTAAACTTGGTTAAAAAAAGACTATCCTAGAACTGTAGCATATGTATTGATAATTTGGGTAGAATGCACCAAAACGAGAGACTGAATTTACATAACTCATTATTAGTTACCAACAAAATAAACATGTGCTGTATTTTAACACAATCCTAATATATTTCACAACAAAATGCAATTTTAAAAAGTAAAGCAACGCATAATGTATATCAAAATTCCTATATCTTTACAGGAGAAAATGATACAAACAGAAAATTATATTCGTAAGTATATCACAGTATTTAGCTATGTTTATAAAAAGAGGGTCATTCAAAAAGGAAAGATCTCAATTTTTTAATCTAAAAAACAATCTGAAACAATTAACTCGGTGAATTGATGTATTTTGTTGGCATGTGTTCAGACTCGAACAATTTTATGCGCATAAACACAATGTCTTGGTGTTAATTAATCGTTATGGATATGCTATTATGTTAATTATGCGCAGTCATAAATTTTTTAAAATAAAAATTGCCATGAATATCGATCTTGGGTTAACTTCTATTTAAGTGGTAAGCTGCATTACCGACCAAGTACTTCAAAACTCAAATCAAGGTCGCAATTTGCAGGAAAAGTTATGACTTGGCATCGGAATTCTTAAGTACTTAACATCAAGTTAGGTACAATTAAACTACTAGTCAATACAAACAACGTAGGTACATGAATTATGAGCCACCACCAGGAAGGTAAACAAGAACTGATGAGTGACAGACGTAAGAGTAGAGTGTGGTTTGTAGTTAGTGCCCTATTGTACTCCACCTAACTTGTTGTCTACAACCTAGTACCAACATAACTTCATACCACTTCATTCTGGTTTTAGTGCTTAGAAATTCGGATACCTGGTTATGATGAATGTGTTCTGGCTCTGTTGGGAGATTATTGGTGTCCCACAGAACTACAATGAACACCAGAGGTATTGGCGCAACATTGACGTTAAATCTTTGCCTCTAATTCAAAGAGTACGTCGGTGGCCAGCGATGAGCTCAAATTCCAAACGAACAGCTCCTGCGCAAACAGGACAAAGTGTCGAAAAACTTGTATCATGATACCACAAATTTTTGGACAGAGAAGGCAGCTATATGGAAAATTAAAATAGGGGTTCTGGAATTCAAATAGAAACTTGCGTTTCTGGATGATCCTTGTGTAAGCCACTGGCATAAGAGCTAAACAAATGTTTATAAGAAGTAGTCCAGCAGTCCTAATAACTATACCGGCTCTTCATACTGTTCATACTCTGGAACATTCCCAGTAAACTTTAGCTTAAAATAACATTCAGTGTATTTGTCATCCTTTAGCCTATTCTTATAAAACAGCGTATAATGGTGGTATGCGTCAGATAAAAACTCACATGTAAATGCTAACCGACAGTGTTATAAAAATTCATGTAAAATCTTTGGTTGATTTTAAATAGATATTATGTAGTGCCATTCATTAATTTGGGCCTCGCTTAACCAACACAGTGCGTGACCAAGATCAGTAAATCACGGTACTCGGCGATGGACAAAACACAACATTAAACACCCACACGTTTTTATAACTCGAGAACACGATGTGTATATCCCACCATAAACATATAACAGACAGGTATACTCTTTACTCTTTTTCTTTAATATACTCTTTTTGCAATTTAAGAATTGTATGTCTCAAAATACTTGTGTTTCCAAAGATGGTGGAAATGTTCACTGCTTACTGCGAGAAAAGTCTTGTAACACCTAAATACCTTCGTCGTACTTTACTTCAGAAATGTTGCACTTTTCTTCACACGAGTATAGCACAGCTAAAGTTGGGCGATTTGCTTTAAAGACTCCTGGCATTTAAACTGCATCAATAAATACAATTAAATGATATATTTTCTACCTCTGATGTGAAAAGCGAGATTTAAACAATTGGATAACAAATATGTTTCATTTAATTACAGCACAATCCATTATGAATTCTGGATCCTATAACTTGTTCATTCTAAAGAATGGCAAGATTACACCAGCGAAATTGTTTGGTACATAATGATTTTTCACTATATTTTCTGCGTTTGAAATACATCATGAATAGTAAAAAAAGTTATATTTTCTATTTTAAAGAATCCCGTAAAAAGGAAAAATTAAAAAGCTAAAAAATGGAAATAACAAGTAACTCGTTTCTGATTAGTAGATATGCTAAAAGCAATAACAATCAACATTTTTTCCATATCCAATACAATGTTTTCCTGCACATTCAGAATGCAGCTGAAAACATAAAGACATCATAGTACATGCAATGTTATTTTTTCTTCCACTCTTAAGTGATTTGAATAAAAAACAATGGCAAAAACGTATCAATGAAGAAGAAGGAGGTTTATTTCAAAAAGAACAAAATTAACCAGGTCTATTTTGCAAAACATATGAGATAACTACAAATATTCAAAATATAGTAAAATATTACAAACTGTCTTATGTTTATCATTTCACATTAATATAAAGTTATTCGTAATATATTCAATAAAGCAAATTCTTGTAGTAATTTGTCATTAAATAGAAATTTACACAATTAGAATTTTTACATTAATATATATCACAGAATAAACATTTCTCTCTTCCGTGCAATAAAACAAAACAAAAAGGTATACGTTCATGGGCCAGTATTTGAACCCCGGATCTTCACCGTCAAAGCCCAGCGCGCGCACATAGTGCAACACGAGTCAGAACACGCCAAGAGGCACATTGCAGCCAATTCGGCAGAAATCGATCCGACACAGGAGACAGTGTTAAGAGATAGTGTGTAAAACGCCGGAATTGTATAACTTCCCAATCTGCAGAACTATACATACATACACAATAAAGAACAATCATAATTTTTCACACGATGGTCTCTCGCCCTAAAATTTAAATTTACAATATTTTGTGGGCATGATTGCGTCAAGTACACGTGGTGCTAGTTTCATTACTGCCATATCCTGTTCCGGCCTGTGTGCAAGTTGAAACATTTTAGTTCCGTTTACAACAAAATGGAGTTAACAAGTGATGAACAATGTCCTGCTCTGAGATTCTGCTTTCGTCTCGACAAATCTTCAGCTGGGGCCTATGCAAGTTACAGGAGGCCTATAGAGTGTTTGTACTTCCTTATAACACAGCTCGAATATGGTTTAAAATATTTAAAAGATGTTAGGCAATCGATTTCAAGGCAGGTGGACTCGGACCTCTAACCGAGAGAAGATCGTCCAATATTATTAAGAACACTCAGGTTATTATAACAATGTTACTGGGTGCGACTCATCATCGCTAACTAAAAAGTTGCACTTGAGAGTTTCTGTGCACTGTGAGTTCAAAGACTGCTCATTTCCGAAAGAAAGGAGTTCAATGTGCGGGTTTGCGTGCAGTTGAACACAATGATATAGGAAGATTTGTAGTTTATATCACATGTAATCACTGCTAATGAAATTTTATATAGCCATTTCAATCCTGAGAGCAAATACCAAAGTTCTGTGTAAAAATCTCCCTCTTAACAAACACACAAACAAACAAAAAATAATATCGTAACTGCATAAATAGTTTTAGCTGTCCAATACCACAGAGATGTTCTGAAAACTCTTTAAGGCTATATCACAAGCAAAGAGCTACATTTCCTTGCATCATGATAATGCATGGCCGCATATCGCAAATGCTAGTGAATATCGTACAAAACTCGATATGAACTGTGTCTCTCACTCTCTCTATAGTCCAGATTTAGCTCCATGCGACTTTTTCCTTTTCACCGAATATCTTCGTGGGGGTCATTTTCCATCATCAGAAGCAGTGATGAAGAGTGCGGAGGCGATTCTGACGGACCTGCCAAAAATACTTTGAAGACTTAGACACGCTGAACAAGCGCAATATATCCACCAAAAACTACTATGAGAAATATAATCAAAATGATGAGGATGAGAAAAGATATGTTGTCATAAAAAAGTATAATCAGTTATTATTGAAAACTTCCCGTATTATACAAAAGCTAAAAAATGGGCATCATATACCTTTTAACAGCTTTTTAGACTTTATGTTATTCCGTATTCATTAAGATATTCTATAGGACTACTGTTTTAAGATAATGAGTGGAAGATTTGGCATTCAATTCACCCCAAAATCGCCTCTGTGGCTGAAATGTTTGCAGTTTTTCCTCTCTCTATAAACAGCAATAGATTACCCTAAACGTAGACTTGGAAAATTTCACTCTTTTCCGAATTCATCATTTCATTTCGCGTATCACCAATGTTCATCGTCTGTGATGCCTCAGCAATTTTTTTTTTTTTTTTGAGTAGTGTTTAACGCCCGTTTTTACTACTGAGGCACCACAGGCGGTGGACACTGATGATACATGAAATGAAATGATAAATTGGGAAAGGATATTTTTTTTTTAAGGAAGGAAGCGTTCCAGGCCTAAGTTTAGGTACCTCCCCGGCATTTGCCAGTTATGAAGACTGAGGAAAACCTGGAAAAAACCCCAGTCAGGGAGGACGGTCCTGGCGGGATTCGAACCGCAGACCTCCCGCTCACGAGTCCGTGCCTTAACGACCTCGGCCACCCGTGGCGGTTTGCCTCAGCAATAAAAACACCAATAAAAATATCTCATTTTATGTTTAAATTTTGTTTTTATCAATATTTTTGAAAACAACTAAACAGAATGTATATGAAGAATATGTCAAACATAACTAGCTAGAGCATGATACATATTTTTACTCTTACATTAATTACAAATTTAAGATTATAATTACTTTTTTAAAAATACATTTTTATTTAAAAATCATGGTGATATTTTAATTAAAAATTTAAGTTACGTGCATTTTTACAACAATTAAATGGAATATTATTGCGTTTAGTGTTAATATCTTCACAATTAATAGAATAATCCTATCAAGTTGCAATTTTTGTAGATGAAAAATTTTGTAATCACTGAAGCTTGGTTTTATCTATGGGTTCTGTATAAGATATTCATCAATTTAGCCATTATCTCTGAATATAACACTTTAATTGATGCTCTTTGATTTACATTTTGCTGAAATGTTTTTGGCTTAAGTTCAGCGTGCCTAAGTAACAAAGTAGGCGGAAAGAATGATTGTTCACAGTGATAATCGTGCCATTTTGGTTGGCTCAGTTCTCTGCAGGATCGGATGCTGGGGCTAGCTGATCGATTAGAACAGCGGTCAGTGGACAGGTAGAATGAGCAGAAGGGGACATTGATTTTCGCACACAACAATAACAGACGGTTGTGTTGCAAAAAAGCATAATATACTCTCAATTCAGCCCCTCTAACTAGGGGAAATCTGGCAGTTACAACGTGCAGAAACTACTGCAAAATTTATATGAACATTACATTATTGAATAGTTTGCTTGACAATGTAACGTTAGGCACAAATTAAAGGGGAAATAACATTTTAAAATGCCTCACGGCTTATGCTTCTATAAATGGTATTTAAATGGAAATGTGATATATTGATAAGTTTAGAACATTTTGCTGTATGAATGGAATAATAGAAATTAAAATGCACTGTCCTAAAGCATACAGATAAATCTCACTCAAAATGCTAGCCACTGGTCATCGTACTCTCTGCACAGAAGTAGAATTTATACGTCTCCTCAGCCATGATATTGCTCCTACTTTTATAATGCAACATGCAAATACTTTAACTTATTGTTAACAGCTTCGTAAATATTAGAATGCAAACTCGATAGTTCTTAAATAATGCCATAAAATATTTAAACCAAAAATTAAACAAGAGATAAGCCATACGTTATGTCATATATGTGGCATTTATTGCCGAGTAGTGCTACCAACGGAAGGCGGCCCTTGCAGTAAAGAAGCAAAAAACACCGGCGACCCGACAACATTGGTTTATTATAACATGAGCACAAGATTGCAAATTCGTAACTGGAGGGTCTCCCAAATAATGCAACATTCAAAGTAGTCTTCAAGTTAATCAATGGTTCATTGCCAGGGATGGGGATTACCACTTAGTGCCTGTGAGCTGCTAACGTGTGCCACAGAAGTGAACTTGCTACGAAACATGTTGCATGAATCTGGCGAGATTTCAGCAAGAAGGGGAGGACATGTTGTATCACCTCACTACAATTGATGAAACGTGCTTTTAAGATTATTCAGCAATGAAAAAGCATGAATTTGGAAGTTCTAGGATCATTTATTCAGAAGAATTGGATTCAGCATAAAAGTTTGTATTGTAACCGTAACCTGTGTCACCAGAAAAAAAAAGTTCAGGTTTTAATCACAGGAGCGGGTAATCTCCAACCCGGTGACTTAAAACTTTAATGTAACAATGCTATACATATGCCTCATAGCTGTTTCACTTATTAAAAGTCAGTAAAAAATATTATCGGTTTGTTATCAATTATGCCACTCCCTTTATTTATGAGGAGCCATTTGAAGAAGAATATTGGTAGTAAATCCAATATCCTGATATGTGTACTCTGAATTCGTTCCTGCGAAATATCCAAACTGTTCCTATTATATAAGTATTGGTAGTAGTACTAATAATAGTAGTAGTAATAGTAGTAGCAATATTAGTAGTAGTATTAGTAGTAGCAATATTAGTAGTAGTATTAGTAATAGTACTAATAGTAGTAATAATAGTAGCAGTACTACTAATAGTATTAGTAATAGTAGTAGCAGTAGTAATAGTAGTAGTAATAGTAGTAGCAGTAGTAATAGTAGTAGTAATAGTGAAAATAGTAGTAATAGTAGTAGTAGTAGTGAAAGTAATAATAGTAGTAGTAATAGTAATAGAACCAGTAGTAGTAATAGTAGTAATAGTAATAGTACTAGTAGTAGTAAGTGTATTTTTATTGTTATAAAATTCTATATACGTATTACAAATATATTTTATGCATGGATCGTAGACAGTACACGCTTAAGTATGATACACAATTAGAAAGAAGAACAAATAATAATACAAATAACACAATATTATTATTAATAATAAGAGTAATATATATTAAATATGGAAATAACATATTTACAGATATATGAATGGAAAAATTACGTATTATTTATATTACACTAGTTATTGCGTTCTAACCAGAAAATGAAAGGCTTCCAGCTTCGCTCACTTTGGTTAGGAAAATGTCCACATTCAACCAATTACTGTGGTTCGCAAATAGATCCCAGCATGTCAATCGACCTCCAATTGCCTCAAAATAGTGTTAGTAAAGGGGAAGCGACTTCGGTCATGCTCTTCAGATGAAGGCTCTGAGTACCCGTGGTACTTCTGACGTTACTAGAAGTAGCCGGGCTGGACTTATTCGAGCCCCCCCCCCTTGGAGAGTTGTCCGTATTGTGTTGGACTCGGCGTTGCAGAGGTCCCGGAACTCAGAGTATTGAGTACCCACATGGACAGCGTGTCCCAAGGGAGGGCCTAAGGCGTGTACCTTGGGGGCAGGTTTTCTTGAATCGCTATGTGGGGAGGGTGGTGGCTACCTTAATGGTGGGGTGACTCACCTCTTAAATTGAGTAGTTCTATGCAAGACGTGGCCTATTCGCCAGTGAGATCGCTTAGCGCGCTAGGGCAACGAGATCGTCTACGGTCGAAAGGTGGGGCAGTTTAGACTCTAGGTACCGTTCTAAATGGAAAAAAAAAAAAAAACCACTGGGCTGCACAGACCTCTGTGTACAGACCTTGTCTGGGGAGAGATCCCCACTCTATAATAATGTTAGTATATAAGTACATTGGTATCTCTGTCAATCACAACCTTCAGTTCTATAGCTAAACTCGTAGGTACAGAAATCCTGTACTGACTTACTGCCCGCAAGATTTTTTAACAGGTGAACCACAGCAAAAGTTTTCGTTACAAGAAGGTTCTTCCTTTAGGCGGAATTTAATATTTTCTCACAGATGTGTAGCTGGGGAAAATACATAATATATAATAAAATGAGATTTATTTTGCATTTTTAAAATTGTCATTGAATTATATGCAAATCTTTTCCCACATTTCTTTGGTTGTAACATTGCCATTGTGTTTGTTTCCTGTTATATCTTTGTATTTCAATACCATATCCTGCAGATGAAGTATTCTTGGTCCCTGAAATGTTTTACCTTACGCATTATTTTAGATTAAAACAATAAAGAAGCATTATCCATTGCTTTACCTGTAAAGATTGAAAAACTGATATTTTTGGGCTGTTTCATCGCAAGATGCAATGATGCCATATGTTATGCCATTAAGTTTCGCTGACTGTATGGGTATGCTACTCTGTTAGTGCTATTTTGTGAATCAGAAAAAGGTATAAGTGATTCACTTAACAGTTAAAGATTAAGTATAATATTCACTAATAAGCATTAATTATGAATATGACCCTTAGTACATTAAACGAAATTTACCATGTCTATCGTCATATTATATGTAACTTTAATTGTTTTTGAGAAATACATGAATTTAATTATCTCGTTTATCTTTTAATAATAGAGAAAGGATATTGTGGAGCTGTACATATTGGTGCTACGAAAACATTAACAGTGTTGTCAGATACTCACCAACAGTTATAAGTGCGACGGACTAAAAGATCTGAGAATTAGAAAATTACATATGAATTTCAACAAATATGGATGTTAGTATAGGGTATGTGTCAGAATTATTATTCCTAATTTACTGATGTGATGGAGGAAATGAAAATACACATTGTCCGGAAATGCTTCGTTTTCAATATAAAAGACAGAACTCATCATTCAAATATGGTTGCATTTATGTTTCACCTATTCCTGTTACCATGGAAATAATAAACAACTGAAGTTTGTTTGTTATTCTATGCCACATATCTTCTGTTGGATCTTTTTTATTTAATTTCATGGTATTAAAATGCATCGGTATACAAATGTTGAATTTGCAGACATGTATAAGGCATTTGGAGCAGATTACGGCAATGCTAATTTGGCAAAACGAATGTGTAAGGAGCAATAAATACCCTTAGCGCCATATTCCTTGCCATACAATATTTTCAAGCTTGGATTAACATTTTTCGGGATAGTGGCTCCTTTCAGATAAAAAAAAATAAATTCAGCAGCGAATCGAACTGTAAGATCATTATACTCTGAAGAGGAGGTTTTGCAGAGATTTGAAAACTAGCACACGAGCTGTTGGCTATTCGATGAATACCAGTCACATATCTGCATGGAGAATCTAAAGTAAGTATAAAAAGCATTCATTTCATATACAAAAAGTACAAACATTTATCCCGGATGATTATCCTAAAAGCCAACAAATTGCTGAATGGTAATTTAATTTGGAGTGACGTTAATCATAAAGCGGCGGTAAATCTATTAGTGTTTTATGAATATTTGGGTTGGATTTGTTGATAACTTTCTAGTAAAACCTACATGATTGAAAGAACATGTTTATGGTATTTTTCACGTGGAAATGCTTCCAGGGCTATTTGAAGATATCCCGTAGAAACATGTTCTTTCAACACGACGGTACAACTGCACATTTTGGTTAAAATTTTCAAAATTATTTAAGTATAACGATTTTCTGAATCGTTGGATACAAAGTGTAGGCTCAGTTGCTTGACCGACACGATCCCCACATATGACTTCATTTGCTTTTTGAGTTTCAGGTCATATTAAATCAATTGTTTATGAAACGTCCATCGATACAATACAATAATTAGTTGCTAAAATTATTCTTGCTTTTAGTCGTAATCGACCACAGATATTTCAAAGGATTCTTAGTTCAATCATACAGCGATATGTTTTGTGTGTCAACAATGGCAATCGCAATTTTGAACAGTTCCTATTGTTTGTCAATATCATTTTTAATGTCTAAAATTAGATTTAAAAAAAAAGCGAATCTGTAAACATATAAAAAATAAAGTAACTTTCCAAGTTGAGGTTCATTACTACTAAACTTGAAAACGAAGCATTTTGGGACATTACTCCATTAATAAAAGTGTATTAAGGATATATCATATCCTTAATCCCATCGAAAACCAGGAGCAGCTGTTGTGATACATTGCATATAGTACCGATTGTTTTCTAGAAAAATGCGTGTCCCACCCCCTTACTACCACTACCACCACTACCACTACCACCACTACTACTATTACTACTACTTCTTCTTCTTCTTCTTCTTCTTCTTCTTCTTCTTCTTCTTTCGTCTTTCTACTTTCTTTCACGTCCCATATATTTTATGACATTTTTTGATGTCGACGATACTCCCTGTTTCTTAACTTTGAACTGCATTCATCTTATACTGGTATTTGACATAGTATATATAATAAATATGTTTTATTTGTCCTATGTTAATATTAATTATTTATTATCTGCAGTAAATACTATAACCTATACTTGTTTTATTTTACAGAGCTGATAAGCATTATACATCCAATTTTGCCACATATAATTAGGGTCGGTCGTGGTGGTGTAGTGGTTACCATACTTGCCTCCTAAACCTAAGATCGCGGGTTCCAACCCGGCCAGGAGCGATGGATTTTTCGGGCGTAAAAATGCTAAGTATGGCGTCCTTCGGAAGGTAAGTAAAGCCGTGGGTCCCGTGTCGTACATTTACGGCACGATAAAGAACCTCAAGCCTGAAAGAGAGGCCTCTGAGCAAAATTTATCGGCCGTTTCACGCCCTGAATTGAATGAGACGCTGATGACTCGAGATGTTAAAGAGCGTCTGTAAATAAAATAAAAAAACATAATTAGGTGCAATCGGTAACGGAATTAACAAGTGGCAACATGAGTATCGCACATACACTCTTTGTATGCAGATAAACGATTCTAGACTCCCTCGCACTTATTCCTCACCTGATCGCCTCTTGCGGAATCGGTTGAGATGAAGAGTCGAATTTGAAAGTAGTAAATGAACGTTTCAGAGTAGAGTTTAAGAGAAGCCCTCCATTTAAGTGGATCATTCTAAAGCATATTCAGACATACAGAAACTACTCAATATAACCGTAAGGAAAAAGTGAACAAAAACAATCTGCCAAGGACAATGGGAAATGTGTTTCAAAGCATTTTAGACTCACTTCACAAAAGGCCGACACGCACAGTAAAAAAGCTTGATACGAAAAGAATATCTGTTGGGAGAATGATACATGAATTAGGGACCATTTTCATACAGTTCTCGCAGTTTTTGTTGCTTTTGAGTACGGTAGGAACAGAATTTGAATTCAGACTCGGTCTTTCATTTCCACCGATTCTGTATGAACCTAAAACTCATCTCGTTATTTCTCAAAAACTACTAAAGTTACAAATAATATCTACGATAAACATGGCTGTCTTTATTTAGCGTATTAAATATGGACATAGGATAGTTTGATATATTAAAATTCCATCACGCAGGAGCTACGTAAATTAAATGAACTCCTCAGCAAGTAAAATAGCTTAAAAATGAATAGAAAATGCAAATTGGGCCTTATTAATTAAAGAAATGAATTAATTTATGACGTTAGGGAAACAAAATTAGAACTCTTGCAATCTATAAATCTTACAAAAGAGAGACTATGTTTTTATAATAATAATAATTATTATTATTATTATTATTATTATTATTATTATTATTATTGCTGTTGTTTTTGTTTAAATTAAATCACAAAAATTAATGTTATGCAATTAATTAACTGAAATATATGACCACTAACTGATAAAGCTATACCGTGTGGATATTTTTAAACAGTTTTTAAATGTAGGTATGTTTTTGAACTGAGCCCTTGATATCGTTCACTAAAATAGAAATAAATAACAAAGTTTCTACTTACATTACAT
The DNA here is from genome assembly GCA_030762175.1 of Metallyticus violacea. Classification (NCBI taxonomy): domain Eukaryota; kingdom Metazoa; phylum Arthropoda; class Insecta; order Mantodea; family Metallyticidae; genus Metallyticus; species Metallyticus violacea. Next base: position 51,925,277 of record CM060834.1, read on the forward strand.
ATTTAAGATGATGTTCATATGTTTCAATGAAACAAACATGATACTTACTATTCAGAAATAATTACTATGTAGTAAGCAAATATACACAATAAACAATATACAATCGAAAGTTCCATCTATTTTCAGGGGATAAGAAGTTTAATTGCAATAAAAGTATGTAATACAAACGATTTCTGAATGTTTTTATAGACCGTTCTTACACACAAATTCGCAAATACATATTAAATTAATATTTAATATGATATCTTCACGATAATGTTTTTGTTATATATAAAACAAATGCATCGTTATAAAAACAGTTTTTATGCTGAGATAATCTGTCCTTTTATTTTGAAACTATAGAGAGAAAATTATACACAAGAGCGCTTTATAAATTTAGGTTTCAATACACCCCTATTCCTATTAGTCCAATTTCTCTAATTTTCCGTAACTATTGGTCTTGTTTTACTTAAACGGTATATACCGAATTTTATTGTGAAGAAACTAATGTTGGTGCCGCTAGATAATTTTTTAAAATCTGGGTTTCAGATAAACCCCGTCTCCTAGTGACCGGATTTCCTTAATTTTCAGGAAATATTTTTCTTATTTTAAATGGTATATAATGAGTTTTGTTGCGAAAAAGCAAATGTGATCCAGTTAGAGTAACTTTTAATTTTAATTTCATATAATAATTCGATTTCATTGGTTTTTGGAAATAATTTTTCTTCTTAGATTTAAACTGTGTATGCCGAGTTTTGTTGCGAAAAAGCAAATATTAGTGCTGTTAGATCAATTTTTAAGTTTCGGGTTTCAGGTAATCCCCCAGTCCTAATGGCCCGATTTTCCTGATATTTCTTATTCTATTTAAATGGCATATGTGGAGTTTCGTTCCGAAAAATAAATTATTAATGCCACTAGAGAGATTTTTAAAATTTGGGTTTCAGGTAAACCCCGGTCCTAATAATTTGATTTCGCTGATTTTCAGAAACTATTTTTATTGTTTTATTTCAATAGCATATTCTGAGTTTCCTTAATTTTTTTTAATTGCAGCTGCTAGAGCGATTTTGAAATTTCGCTATAACCGCTTACTCCTAATGGTCCAATTGCCCTGATGTTCGGAAACTACATTTATCAATTTATTTTAAAGAAATTTACCGAGTTTCGTTGAGAATACATTAACATTGCGACCACGAGTACTTTTATAGTTTTTTTTTTAACATTTTAGCTTTAGGTTGACCGCCACCCCCAATGGTTTAATTTTGCTGGTTAACGAACTCGACAAGTTGAGAAAAGACAAAGATATATATAATATTCACATAATCGTTTTATATTATAAGTGTAGGAAGGATCGATGCAGATTTCTACAAATTATTAAAAAATATATCATGGGTACAACCACAATACCTTACATTCCTTTGGAAATCGCTAAAAGTAACATCGCGCCATTCTCAGTCGCTCCCAATACCTTCCCACAAACTCCCATTTTACTTGCGCCTATACACTAGTCAATCACCATCAGCCCGTGATTACTTAAATTTTTTTTTGTTTTAATTCTTCTATTATCTCTTAAGAGTTTGGGCACCGGCTTTTTGAACACCCGGTATAGTAAAGCGCATGCTATGTGTATTAAACAGAAGCAGCTAGTTACAGATTCCTGAGAAAGTCCTGTTTGTAGAAAAGCAAAACAAATCCACTATTCGCTGAATATCCCGGATATATCTCTAACAGCTAAGTGATCTACAGCTCTGGCAAAGCGACTCCATTTGTACAAACACACAGGAAATCTTTTGTCCTATGCAATTCTGAAATTTATTATTGTAGTTCTGTAAGTGCAAAGGGTAGTTGAAAGTAGTTTTTCAGTTAATAGGCATTAGGAACATTTCTAACTCCGGATGGCTTCATACTTATGCCGGGAGCGTACGCATCCAGTTAACTAACTTCTTGGTAGAAAGTGTGGGGTTGATTATCTCAACAAGACCTCAAACATTCTGCACAACTATTTGCTGTCTCCGTTAGCTATGCCCAGAATAAAGTCGCTCTCTCCTCAGATTTATAATTTACTTGCATTGTTTTTGTTAGGAACTATAGTAGACGATGACTCGTTTTATGCCGCTAGCTGGCCTCTAGGGCTCTAATCTCTGAATAATTGAGAGTTAAACTTTAATTAAACTGGGATGGACGTAGCAATTATATGAATATTTAGCTACAATTATCTCTGACAATAACTGTAAATTATGCATTGTCCGTGGGGCAATAACGCTTTACCATTTTAAAGCAATTTGTGGAAATGCATCACAGGCGGTTGGAGTTTTTCCAAAGAGAGATATAAAATTACATCATTAGAATAGAATGCTATTTATGAAAATGTATGTTAAAGATCTAAGGTGTGTTACAAAATAAGGTCACAATGTTTTTAGATGTAGGGACATTATAAATAATTCTAATGCCAGAAAGATGTTTACATAAAAATGAGCATTCAAACTGTTTAATCATTCCTCATTATTAAAATATTTATTGTAGTATATTCTAACATAAATTTTAGAAACACAATAGCATTAAACACAGAAACAAATTATGTTAATACAACAATTTGTGCTCCATTTCCTCTCCCAAATTTTTATTAAGCCGTGTGATCAGTTTTATTTTCTCCCGGAGTGTTTGCCTAAGGAGAGCGCGCCGCTCGTTAGCCGGGCAGCCGGATCTGGGTGATTAGCGGGAGAGTAAAACAATAAAAGATGACAATACAATACACGAACCAATTTAAGAAACTCGTTACTTACCAAATTATCACATGAGGTGTTGAAACTGATCGGTTTCGTTCTCCACACATTTTTGGCATCTTTTTAAGAAAGTATTAATCACCCGCTGTAGTTCATTTCGAGAAATTCGTACAATTTCTGACGAATATTATCTTTGAGTTCTTGTATGGTGTACGGTTCTGTCTTGTGCAGGGCATTTTAATAATCTCAGGTTGTTAAATCAGGGGACTAAGGGGGCTACAAACCTCTACTAATAACTCTTGTCTTGTGGAAAATGTTGTGAATTGCTCCCATGGAATTATTCCCAGTGCGAGTAGTGGCAGTCTGTTGGGGAAAAAAATGCATGATCACAATTCCTGTCGATAATTCTTTGAACAAAGGAGTTAGTGTAACAAAATCAACTGTATATTTAAAAAAATTTGGTCCTATGATTCTTTCACCACCGAGTTATCACATATGAACCGCACATAGACACGTTGGGCAGTTGTACATATGAGGCATAATACACTTTATGTATAATATCGAATTATGAAACTAAGAACACAACACACACCCGGGAACAGCTGCGCTACGACTGGGACAGTTAGCAAGGTTCACAAACAAGCAAACAGGCTTGCTACCCCCTCCAAGACGGATAAGAGCTCCTCGGGAGAAGCATCACTGACGGCACGGTCCTTATTTTACACCCTCCAGCTGATGCCTGGACAAATGTTAAATTAGGAAGCGAGCTGAATGAAAAAAAATATGGCGGGGGAAAGGCAACACTCAAGTACGAGAGAAAAAATTGCAGATATAATTTCTTTTATAATATGCAAAAATATTATTAACATGCAAAAATTATTTAACAAGATGAAATGTATTTAATTAGGTTGATGGATGTTTAATTATGTTGACATTCATTTAATTAGGTTCACATGTTTTAATTAGATTGATGTATTTATTTAGGCTGACATGCATTAATTTAGGTTGAAATGTTTTATGTTAAAATGTATTTAATTAGAATGATTTATGTATTGCAATGGGAAAAACACTGTTTTCCCTTCTCTCTTGTGTCACTAATGCAGTAATCATTTCCCAGTGGCCTTTCTCCCGATTATTCGATTTGTTGTTGATTTGTTTTATTTACGGACGCTCTTTAACATCTCAGGTCATCAGCGTCCCATTCAATTTAGGGCGTAAAACTGCCGACAAATTTTGCTCAGAGGCCTCTCTTTCAGGCTTGAGGTTCTTTTTCGTGCCGTAAATGCACGACACGGGACCCACGGCTTTACTTCCCTTCCGAAGGAAGCCATACTTAGGATTTTTACGCCCGAAAAAATCCATCGATCCTGGCCGGGTTTGAACCCGCGATCTTGGGTGTAGCGATTAGTCGAGACTAGTGTGTACCTTCTAGTAGTGATGGAGCCATTACCTTACGTTTGGCTTACTATGAGCATGCCTCAGACTTCAGAGCGAGAAGGATATCTTGGGATAGAGACATATTTCGGCCAGGTATTCAACATTTATACATTGGCTGCTTCTTCCCCACGCCTCTACCGCTGAGCAAGAATGTTGTATGTTGTTTTATTTATTACAATTCTCTCTAATTTTGGATTTTTTCTTTATTGTTTGTGTATGATTTTAATTTTTAATATGAAAAAATGCAAGTAAAACACGTGTGATGTTAATATTTTTATTATTTTGCTTATTGTTCTTGCCGTTAGATTGTATTAATGTGTAATTAAAGGAAATCGCGTGGTAAAATTAATGTTTTACGTTACTAGGTTTATTATAGTTAGCCACTAAATTTCTTCATTATCAAGCACTTTTCGTAAGCATTCTATGTTTATTTCCCTCTATGGTCATAATAAATGCATGTTTTGCACAATTCTTTTCCCGTAACTGAACAACTTTTCCCGGCCACGTTCAGAGTGCTCTTTCTAACTTAATTGCATGCGTAGGCATTAATGCGAGGTTGTTGCCTAAGATTTCATATTTGTAATAAGGAATGAAAGATTTATAGCAGATTGCAGTTAGAAAAACGTTTGGTTCTGTCACTTTGAACGCGAGGAATAGACACGAAAATTCTGATAGCATTAACCGAGTTACACAAAAAATATTCTTTTAATATAAATCTATAAATTTTCTAGCAACAATTTTAGCATTTTTCTTAGATTCAAATTGTGTCCAACCTCTTGTATGGGAACAAGTCTTCAATACCTGCTAGATAATTCTTTTCACTTAGTTTCCTATTTGGAGTTATCAACTGACGCAGGATATGACATGTTATGAGAATGACAATTTCCTCCCTACCCCCTGGTACTTATTCAAGTGATACAGAAATGAAGGAAGTTTCGCTCATAAAAGCGCAACCAATCTCCTGTCCTTTCATTTGCTCTGCAAGATGCTGCTTTGGAATTGACAATGGTTGACAGAACTACGCTGTCTGTCATTGATATAGGGCAACAGATGTGTTACAATTGTGTTTTCGAAACTACTAAAGGGACATATAATCTTTCCATCTTGACATTTAATTTCCTATTGCAAAACGATTTATTGTGAGTATTCATTTACAAAATGGAAGACCTGATCAATTTATTACCATAGTAACAAAATAATATATTATGGATTATTATTCTAAAGTAAATATTCTTTCCAAATAATTTAAAAAGGGAAATTATCAAATAATACTAGTTATGGATTTTTTGGAATATCCAAATGGCATAAAAATGGTATTCAGCCAGAGTAGTAGATCAATGATTTTGTCTATTTTGGTTAATTATATTTTTATACGAGGATAATTTGAAAATATCTCGGCATGACCCACAGATTGCAAACCTTGTTTGCAAATCGAACCAATTGTCATATCAAAGTACACCATCTTCAGCAGAAAAATCTGCGCTTGCTTGGACATTAGGTAGGTATTGTGCTCTTTGTTACAGTGTGTTGGAAAATGGCAAATAGCGAACAGCATGCGGCAATGAAATAGTGTGTGAAAAAGGTTATGATAGCAATCGAAATTCATAGACATGACCAGAGCCCTTAAGTTAGACAAAATGCCTTTTCTATCTGGGTGGGCTTATTTAAGAGTAAGGTAGAAATGAACATCTTTCCGTACATTTGGGGTTGGTAGGGCCACTTTTTATTTTACCTTTTTGCCTATTTCGACTATATTGACTATTTTAAGGTTTAAAACCATTTCTGTCTCTTTTGGGTGGTTATAGATTTCTTCCTGTGATTATTTACGCATTTTATAAAACGCATAAAGAATTTCAAAACATCGATGTGAAAAAAGCTATAAAATGAAACGGCATGTTCATCTTGCAAAATATCTATTGAGGATTTGTTATATTTATTTCTTTTCAATCAGTCAAGAAATTTCTCCTCAACCAATTCACTTAAGCTGTTTAAATAAAATAACCTTTATTAGTAAAATAATGTACGTTTACCTCGGGCACACGAACATCAGGAAACAGAGAGGATGAGGGAAGTACTGTAGTTTTGACTAGTCCTGCGGAATGACCTTGTATCAATTTGCTACAATTTGTGGTAGAAACTTCTCAGCTGCATAAATGTAACAAACGATTGCAATCTAGAAAGATGAGAGCGGTACAACTGTGCAATAAACCGACCCTACAATGTGTTCAATATGGAAGTTAAGAGAGAAACTGACCCGATTCCCCCATAAACGCATAAACAGAAAATGAACTCGACCAGAAACCACTGCGCATCTTTTTTCATTCGCCAGGACTATTCAAAACTATTTTTACTTTGTTTTGATCAACATTTTCATAATGTCCTGAAAGGTGAATGTTCTGTTGTAACTGGTATGAGTCCTCCCAAAATAACCATTTAAATATGCTCCAATCCCTTCAGTGGAAGTAGAACATTCTTTTTCCATTATGAAAAATGTTCTCTCTGACAAGCGGCTTGTTATGACAGTTGATATGATACCTTAAAATCATCATCTTGTTGCTTGTAATAAAGAAAAGTAAGCTTAAGTACTTTAATTATGTGATATAGAGATTATTGAATATTTTATACAACCATTTTCATTAATAATGAGTGATAATATCCTGTGTTTTTCCACTTTTAATAAATGTCAATTTTAATTACATTACTACCTATTTTTAGTATTTTGAGTGCCTTTTTGCCTGCCTATTTTAAACAATATAAATATCTGAACTTCCGGGCTCTTGATATGAGAGATTCCCTGTTTGCAAATACATCATTAGGTTCAAATACAGTCTTGAAAGCCAGGATGAAGGCTCGCTTAGTTGACGGACAAAATCTGCTACCATATCGGAAGGTGTCCAAAAATAATCATATAGTATTGCAGGATTGTTGACTAAAGGTAAAAGAAATTGCTGAAACTATAGGAGCTTCAGATGAACGAGCTTTTAAATTGTGATAGGAACTATGAATTAAAAATATCTGTAATATAGATGTTGCGGCCGTTGACACCAGATAAAAATTAAAATAGAACCCTACTCTTCAAGTAGAGTTTGGCGCATTTTCAGGGAGACCCGACTAATTTACCCGTCGTTTCATATTCAGTGATGAAATATGAGTACACTAGTACACGCCGGAAACAAAACAACGATGTTCTACCTCAAAGAAAGTCAGATATATGAAATTAGAAGAAAAGATCATGGTATGTGACAATGTCTTACTATCAAGCTGAACTGATTATCGATTATTGCTGGAGCATAACATGCTAACTATTTGGATCAACTGAAGGCAAATTTAGGTCAAATAAGAAAGTGATCTTGCTTCAAGACAATACTCGCCCTCAGACAGGTGTCGAAAGTCAATGAACTGGACTATGGTTTGCTGTCACATCAGCCTTATTTCCAGATTTTGCATCGACTTCTTTCTTTCTGAAGCTGAGGAAATTCCTTGGTGAAATCGTTTAAAGCGTATTTTGCAGGCATGGAGTAATCTGAATTCTGTAATGGAATAAAGACTGTAATATGTAATTGGACATTAGTATCAAGGAAGAGACTATGTTGAAAAATAAGATAAATTTATAAAGTGTTAACAGTCATTTTCAGAACTTTTCATATGTGCTTCATATTATAACAAAGATTTTAGCTTAAATTGCATATACCGAGAAATACGATGTTGACCTGCATCAGTAATGAGCTCCTCTCAATTGTGTCGAACCGACGTCCTTTCAACTTGATATTTAGTTTGGGGAATAGAGCGAAATGGCAGGGTGCCAAATCAGGCGAGTACGGTGGGTGGGGAACAACCGTCATGTTTTTCGTCAAAAGCTCCTGGAGGATTTGTGATAGGGCGCATTATCGTGATGCAACAGCCTGTTCCCTTGTCGTCAATGTTCGATCCGTCTCTCCGCACATTTTCAAGGAGCTGTCGCAAAACGTCACAGTAGTACATGGAATTCAATGTTTGATTTGTTGGGACGAGTTCTTTGTGCACAATTCCCTTGGTATCAAAGAAAACGAGGAGTATGCTCTTGACTTTCCTCTTCACTTGTCTCGCTTTTTTGGTCTTGGTGAGTTCGGGCTATTCCACTAGGGGGACTTGTTTTGTCTCAGGGTCATAAGCGTACATCCAGCTCTCGTCGCCGGTGATGACCCTGGACAAGAAGGTTGGGTGATCGTATAAGGCCTGACGAAACTCCGTGCAAACTTCAACACGCTGAGCCTTCTGATCAGCAGTCGGGATCCTTGGCACAAATTTTGCGGTGACACTATGCATGCCCAATTCATGATTTAAAATTCTTTGACATATCCCATAATCAATTCCCACTTCATGAGTAAGGTCTTCAATGGTTCGGCGTCGATCCTCACGAACGAGGTGTTGAACTTTGGCAACAATGTTTCAGGCATTATGCAGCTGACGATCCTACCGGTGTGAGCATCGTTTTCAATAGCTGTACGGCCGGTCTGAACCGAGCATGCCACTGAAACACAGGTGTACAGTTAATGCTTTGTCACCCAAATACTTGTTGAATCATTGCAGGGGTTTCCGTAGTATTTTTTCCGGGATTTGTACAGAATTTGATGCACACTCTCTGTCCTAATCTTGGATCCACCATAAAATCGCCACACACTACACACAGACTATCATGATAAGTGCTATAGAATCTAAACACATCTACCCAGTGCATGAAACTTTAAACACTCACTCATCAGATGTACTAGTGTTGTCACCTAGCGGTACAAAGTGGCAACACTACGATCACTACTGTCGAGATGGCAGCACCATTCCCGAATACTGTGCATACCATCTCGTATATAACTGCGATCGTTATGTATAAGGGCTGCTCAATAAAAATTATTATAATTGTTACATACTAATTTATTGCGCTAAAATTAAACGTTATAATGTTAGGTTAATGCGTTATGTGCACATGGTACTAGTTTCATTGTTGTCACTTCTCTTCCCGCCTGTGAGAGATGTGAAAGTTGAGACGTGTTCAGTTCTGCCTATAGCAAAATAGCGGCGACATGTAAAGAGCAAAATGCTGCTTGAAATTCGGCTCAGCAAATCCTCAATTGAGACTCGTGTAGAGTTTCTTCCTCTCCATTATACAGCTCGAAGATGGTTTAAAGTTTTTAAAGGAGGGAGGCAACAATTTCAAAGTAAGTTGGACCCGATTTCCAGCTTGTACTCTAACGGAAAAAAGCTAATAACGCTCTGTCATTGTAAAATTATAGTAGCGTGTTGACGGGAGACCGATAAAGTTTGAGTATTTTTAGTTCCCCCATGATGCACATGTATTTCACAGAGAATTCAGAAAAAAAGTATTCCAGCAACAATATTACCACGACTATGCTACAACTTCGTGGTCTCCACTAAGGAAGCAGGCAACATGAGTTCTTTAACTGTGGAATTGCTTACACGCAAGCATGGAATTCTGTGAAACTGTAATATCCTGTGACATTCCTGGGTAGGGTAATGAGGTGGAAATGAGCACGGAGGTTCTGTGCTGATACATTTTATCCCAGCAGCAAGCATTTGCAGATCATTCGAATAGCAATATACAGGTGCACTTTGAATAAACGGTTGAGCAATTCGCTCATAATTCATCCTCTTTTGAAGCGCATGTCCATATAACGAGCTAGCTGCTTCACAAGATTAATAACAAGGGCAGAGAGAGCACGTTTCATTTGGTGCACTGCTCATCTGCCTAGACAGCCAAACTATTGTGCATTATGCAGGCACTACATTTATATACAAAGCTCTAGGTCAAGGCCAGCTGGAAGTTGTTGATGACTTGTTTTATTTATGTACGATCTTTAACATCTCAGGTCATCAGCGTCCCATTTAACTCAAGGCGTGAAATGACCGACAAATTTTGCTAAGAAGCCTCTTCTTTCAGGCTTGAGATTCTTTTTCGTGCCGTAAATCTAGGACACGGGATCCACGGCTTCCTTTACGAAGAAAGCCATACTTGGGATTTTTACGCCCGAAAAAATCCATCGATTCTGGCTGGGTTTGAACCCGCGATCTTGGGTTTAGAAGGCAAGTATGGTTACCACTAGACCACCAGGACCGACCCAGCTGGAAGAAGCTTTTTTTCTTTTTAGTGTTTAACTCCCGTTTTTACTACTGAGGCACCACAGGCGGTGACACTGATGATACATGAGATGAAATGATATATTGGGAAAGGATTTATTTTAGAAGAAACTGACTGGCAATACTGTAATATACACAAATCTAATTAACATTCTCTATATTACAATATATACAAATTACTACTTTCAAGTTTACGTTTATCACCTTATGGCATTTTGAAAATCATTTTTATAAAACATGGCCACTCCATCCGGATATCTCCCTCCCTTTGGAAAAAAGGAGGGAACATATATTGTGTCTTTGTTGATTAAAATGGCGTTTGACACACTGGGGAGAAGTTCATTAGGGGAGAAACAATGGCACAAGGGTATTTCGAGCAAAATCATCCAGATTCTAATGGCACTGTATAAAATGTTACATTCTGAATCAACTGGACCAAACTTCTGTATCGGGGAATGTAAAGTGCAGTTAGGCAGGTGTCACCATTATTGTTTAATCTATTTATTGATGACATCAACAGTACGTACTCTCGGAGGAGATGAACGCTCCAGAAAAAAAACGACAATTAGATTCCAGTTCTTCTGCACGCCAATAATTTATTAATCTATTGAGGGTCTACAGAAAAGACTCGACAAGTTAAGGTGGTTATTGTGCCAAATGGAGAATGGTCGTGACGTCAACAAAACTAAAACTGTAACTTTTAAACATGGACCAGTTTATACTAAAAATGAAAAATGGAAATGCCAGGCAATGAAATAGAGAATGTAAAACATTTGGATTAACTAAGTGCAACTCTTAGTAAGAATAGTAGATGGATTAAACACACAGACACGGAAGTTTCTAAAGCGAGTTTTGGGAGTAGGGAGGAGGAATACAGCCAACTGTAGGGTTTTACGGGAACTTGGGTGCTATGAAGACGCTATTCACTATAAAATGAAAATAATTAAATACTGGCTATGCATAATAAAGGCGGATCGCACAACTTTAAGATTTTTATGCTACCAATCTTAGATTAGGTATTGGTATCAAAGATACCGGGCAGCGTAAATTAAAAATCTGGAGAGCAGGAATGAAATGGAATGGACGTGGGAGAAGGGAGCAAGGAATCCTAATTGTGTTTGGAGGAAGGTACAGAAAAGGTTTAGGGAAATTACCCAACAGTATATAGAGGCAGAATGCACGGAGGAAAAAATCACTAATTTAGGCAACGAACTCAAAACCAGGTGAGGCATATATATATCGGGTGTAGCATAGATTGGGGTCATGAAAGGTTAATAAAACAGATTAGGCTAGGCAGAGATATTTGCTTTTTGCAGAATCAGAGAAAACTGGCAGCACACTCTAACGGACTGCCTAGGTACCGAACGGAGGTTGACTGCGCTTGGAGCTAAGTTTGCTAAGTCGAATAGGGATAGGTTAGCATGTTGGGATCTGTTTGCATAGGAAAACAACTGGCCAAAGCTTGATTCTTTTCTATGGAAAGTGAGTGGAATTAGAAACACGTTAGAGTAGGGACGCTCTTTGTGTCTGAATTTGTGTGTGCGTGTGCAAGGTGAAAGGGTATATACATTTATAAATGTGTGTGTGTGTGTGTGTGTGCGCGCGCGCGCGATAATTGTAAATATATTTGATTTGAAGAGGACATTTTTTTCTATGCGTCTGTATAATGAATAGCATATACGGTCGAAAGGCCATTAAGAACATGTATAAACAATGTTTGTAAACATTGACAAATAAATAGCGTTAAGACCGCTACCACTAACACCTAGCCTTACCATAAATACTGCCACAACATTTACTTCCTCCCTTTAACGCCTGCATATTCCTGAGTTGTGGTGCTGGCTGCATTGAGAGTTCAGCTGCAGAAGCTGAAAGTTGTTTTAATTTTCAAGATGGCATGGCGCGATTACGAAAATCGTAGCTGTGGTAGCTTTGCACAAGGTAGGCCAATTTCCAGATGAGATTTTCAAATTCTCCCGAAATTAAAAATAAGCAGGAGTTTGCGTGTCACATTGACCAGCAACTGGAACTGTGAAAGACCCCATAGGCAATGTCTGTACTCCAGAACTGTAGAAAACAGTGGTGGCTCATGTGCGAAGAAATCCTGTACGGAAATAGTAATGGCTCATGAGCTGCAAATTTCTAAAATATCTATGTATGGGCTCATTTAGCATGACCTAGGACCCCGCGCTTAAAAACGATGGAAAGAGTATTTCCTAATAGGTGAACTGAAGCGGCAGAGGCTCTTAAAATCTTTCTTTAGCGTTATGCAGGAAATGGTCATTAAAGAATCGTTTGCACTGATGAAAAATGCTCAGTGTCAGGAGACTTTCAATGCTCAAAATGACAGGATATATGCCAGATCCCTATAGAAGCTGCGTAAAGGGCCCCGTGGATCTAGAGGGGCCATCATACTGTATCTGTCATGTTGGGGTGGAGCGTGAGCAATGAAGTTACCACTAAACTCCATTTCTGCGAAAAAGGGGTCAAACATTGGCCAAAGCGTACCAAAAGACAGTGTTGGTCAAGAACCCTAATAACACCCTTTCCATGGACAAAACTGGGGCTTCCAGCAGGATGCCGCACCAGCACATAAAACTCGGATAAACCAGGAGTGGCTTGAGGCCAATGTTCCTGACTTTATTTCGACCTTGGATTAGTCTTCTGCAAGTACATAATTAAACCCCCGACTGAAAATTGAAAACTTGGTGGCAGTAGAGGAAGGTTGCCTAGTTTTATATGTTATTAAATTACGTCTTTATTAAGTATAAAATTAACACACATTTTTTAAACGTTCCTCATTACAAATACTTTAATTAGGTAATAATGCATTCTGAAATACACTTCTCCTTTTATCTGAAAAATAGATAAAGTTAGGTAAATGATCCAAATTAGGAAACCGATTGCGTAATATGAACTTCCGGTTGTCCAAGTTGGGCCTTATTAAAATTATGTATAATATTAAAATATAAAAATAATACATTTGCAAATCATTAAATATTCTACTTGCAGTTTGTACAGAAATGCTTCCTTATGCTGAACTTTCACTTTGGCACGTCAGGTATAAATTCATGATCTACATTGTATACACTTATTCATGTTTTCTTCCTTTGCTTGTCCCAACAGAATACAGAATCAATTTGAGTTATCTTCAACCTGATCTCGTCCTCTTTGGCAAAATAAATTAAAATTTTTGTTTTTTCTTTCTTCAGTTGACCTTTCGACTGTTCTAATTTCATTTTGTGTGGTACAAATGCACCTTGAACTCCATTCTTACCCTTCTCCCGAGCAGAAGTACTGTGAATGATTTTGAAGGTACTTTTACATTTCTTACATTTGCTGACTTGATCGTCACTAGAGTCTTCTGAAGAAGGTTCTTTCTTGCTATTACTTCCAGTGGGCTTGTCTACAAACTTTTCCTCAAAAGCTATGCCAAAGCTATCTACAGGCGCAAAATCGTGATCAGAAAACACGTTTGTGTTTAGAAGCCAAACTCCTGCTTTAAGGAAGGCATTCTCCTCTGTCCCAACCATAAATGCTCATCCGTAAGTTTCATTTAACAACACAGATATCCAGATTAATGTAACAATTTAATGAAAGTTTCCCAAAATGTACCGGTTCAACTTAGTAGTACCTTGGTGGCCCAAATTAGACAGCTGGACATTATTAATTAAAAAAAATAGCACTGCACAAATCCACGAAATTAAAAACTGGTTGCGTAATGTGCTTCAGTAATCAATAAAATACACCTTTAAAACATAATGTAGACTATTTTACAGCTTGCTCTCTTTCCATACAGTAGTTTAGGATCTGTTGTACAAAAGTTATAACTCAAACAATGAAAACACAGTGACATGATCCTACTTCCTCAAACGCTGTGCTCTCGGTGAAGCAACGAGTAGCAAGCACATCGCAGTGTTACCAGCTTATTTAGTACCAAGTGAACTTTTTAAAATACTCCTATATAGTAAAAATAAAGGTAGTCCAAATTAGGCAACAGTCTAATTTCGGATACTTTCCCCTATTTATGGTAATACTAGATATATATGTGCAAAGCTCGGTATTATTTGTTCATCTCAGAATACAAACATTTGGTAATCTGGACGATATAACAATAGTTCTTTACCTGTAGTATCTTTTAAAAATGAAATTATATAAGAGGAGGTTCCTCTAGGAAGTTGCTAGTTGCACTATCCCCAAAAGGTTAGTTTAATTTCCTGCAACTATTGCTTAATTGTTTTGTGTCTAAAGGGAAAAACAACAGCAATGTCTGCATGTATTTCTATTTGAGTCAGATGCTTGTATTTTCAGTTATTGTTGCAGGAGAGCTATTATGTGCATGCACCTCTAGAAACGTCACCTCTCCTTACATGCGTTTCCAGATAAGCTCCTAGTTTTATACGACTGATTGTTGTTGCGTTACAAAATTGAATGAAATGTTTTAAAAGACAATTAGATAATTACAGTAAAACGATGTATTAATAGAACAAATCTATGTATTTGACCACAATATAAGAGTATCTCTATGTACTGTAATTTGATTAATAAGCTGTTGAAGAATGGCGGGCTAGTGAAATTTCGTGAAATAGTTACCTTCTTTCGTTTTTCAGTTAATTGGATGTAAAGAAAATACAAACTCTACAAAGCTTACATTCAAAGCTTTTTTATGACCCTTGGAAGAGAATATGGAAACCAAACATCTGGTTAGATCAATGCCAAGTATTATTTTGAATCGGAGGTGTTTTCAAAACGACGGAAGTATAAAACAGTTTCATCCTGTAGATTTCAGACTTTTAATCATATGGTAATCCATTAGTTTATTGTGTGAAAACCAGGAGTTTTTTTTTCTCTCTCTGTTGTATTCAGTCACGCATGTGTTAGTGTTAATGCCAGTTATTAAGATTTAAATGCTTGCAATCTATATTGCACTAGTGAACTGCGCACCCGGTTTATACTGCCAAAAGCCACAACTAAGTTTTATAAACTCATAGCTGCAACTATATGCATTTTAATCATGGGTACCGTCACAGATGAATAAGTAAATTGCAAGCAATCGCAATGAATCTCGTATGCATAGTGTCAAATCAACATGCATGGTTGCAAATAAAGTAGCAACAACACATCTGCATCTTAGAAACCATTATATCATTTTTGTGTTATCGATGCATATTTATAGGCGTGGGATCGTTTCGGAATTATGGTCTTTATGTAGAACCAATTTTTGGATATACTTTTATATAACGAGCGATTAGTGATTTTTCTTCCGCGGGAGTTTTCCTATGAGTGAGCCCCCAATCATTTGCCACGCCATGGAGGGTGTTGCTTACTTGTTGACTGTCGCAGTCTCAGCGCAGCTGTTCACCTTTGTGTGTTGTGTTGTTCGTTTCTTAATACAACACTATACATAAAAAGCATTATGGCTCGTGTATTTACAACGGCATAGCGTGTCTTTATGTATTTAATCAATAGGAAAAGAATCATAGGGGCAATTTTTTGAGCATACAGTTCACTGATTCTGATGCTTATATGAATATCTCACCCCATCCCTTTTTTCACAGAATTAACCGACAGGGGGCGTGATCAAGCATTTTTTCCACAGGATTTTGCCACTGCTCACACTGAGAATAATTCTATTAGAGCAGTTCACAATGTGTTTGCATATGACAAGAGTTGTTATAGGAGTTGCGGCATCTTCGGTCCCCCGATTGAACATGTTGCGATTTTCTCCAAGGTAAATTTAAAAATGCTATGTACAAGACCAACTTGTACACCATATAAGAACTCAAAGATAATATTCATCAGGAAATGTTCTAAATTGATCAAAACCAACTACAGTAAATGATAAATAATTTCATAAAGCGATGCCAAAAATGTGTGCAAAATGAAGCCGGGCAGTTTCAACCACTAGTTTGATAATTAAGTTATGAGACTCTTATATTGGTTTGTTTCATTGTTTTACCCTCCCGCTAATCTCTAAATCCGGCTGGTCGGGTAACCGACAAAACACTCCTGGGGAAAACAAAACTGATCGCACGGTATATCTCCGCAACCTCAAGGCAGATTTTTACGTTCTGTACATATTCGGAATGTTGGAGCCCTGTTCTATGTGAAGGACGCTTGCCAATTTTATGGCGTCCAAAAATCCCGATGTCGAATTGGGATTTGTATGGAAATTTCTACGTAGAGCGTCACTTGTATATTTTGTATAATTTTTAAGTCAATCGATGCATATTTGTTGCCCTGGGACAATTTCGAAATTGAGATCCCCTTCTGGAGAGCCCCAAAAAGTCCAATTTTTGATTTATGTGTACTTCCGTATTCACAATATATATACCGAGGGTGCCAAAATGTATACACACTTTCACAGTACATATATATTTAATATATTTCAAGGTTGGACCGAAAAACAACAGTAATGTGTAGTATGATGTTCTGTAAACAGATGTGACTCACATACATTATGATAACGTTGCTATGTGACAGGTAAACAAATGAAGCCAAGATTATTGTATGATGTTCTGTAAGCAGATGTGACTCGCATTACGTTATGCTAGCGTTGCTACAACAAAATGGAAAGATTATCGTTTAAACAGCGGAAAGCAATTTTGCAGTGGTATTAGAAAACCGAGAATGTTGTTGAAGTTCAAAGGCAATGGAGATGTTTGTACAGAACGGAACTGTTCTCCGAATCTAACTCCATTGAACTTCTACCAATGGGGATCTCATAAGCATATTGTATACCATAGAAAACCAGCTACACTGGCAGCACTTCGGGAAGAAATTGAAACGGATTGTGCTGCAATCGCTGAGGACACTTTCGCAAACGTTGCTCAATCAGTAGTTCTACGTACTCAGAAGTGTATCGACGCCGATGGTGGGCATTTTGAGCAACTGTTGTAACTGTAAAAGTCTAAGATGATTAGTGCTCATTTTCTGTTTATGTGAAGTTTTGTTATGTTAAAACACAGGTTTTTTTTTCCTTGCTTGAACTGTGTATACCTTTTTGGCACTCTCTGTATATATTTGGACTGCTGGGTCTCCACTCTTATCTGAAGGACACATCGCCATCTTTTATTTTAGTTTGTTGTGTATTTTAGTTAACCTTGAATTAAAAAATGTCGGTAGTTTATCATTTGCCATTTTTGAGGGCCAAAAATTTCGATGTAGAATTTTGGATTCTTTTGAAATTTTCTGCACAGAGCACTGCTATATTCCTGGTATAATTTTTTAGGGTATATGCATATTTCTTGCCTGGGGAATGTTTTAAAAGTGATGTCCCTCTCTGAAGAGCCTCAAAAAGCTGAATTTTGGATGTACTTTAATGTATATAGCCAAATCAAGAAAATAAAATACAATATTCCATTATTAAACCCAAATGGCTTAATAAAGTTGATAAAGCAATAATCTTTCATGTATAAATGTGAACTAATTTTAAGCTAATTGGTTCATACTTCATTTATACAGAGTGAATCTGAACTCCACTGACATACTTTCACAAGTTGTTCAGGGACGTTTGTCGAGTGTTTTGATATAAGGAACCTGTGATCTCCGGTGGCTCATTGCCGGGTAAATTCTTGCCAAGATGTTGTACACAGATGAGGCAAGGACATTTCAACAGTGGGAATATCTGGGAGTATGAAAATTCACATGCTGTGGTGAACTATCCTACCAAGGGACATTCTCTATGAATATATGCGCTAGTAACGTTAACCATTCTGTGATTGGGCCTTATGTACTACCCGACAGAGTAGTCTACAAAATGTTCTTTCTACATGTCCTCCTACTTTTTCTGGAAGGCGTATCTAGTTTCAACATGATGGGGCGCCAGTACATTTCCCAGCGAATATTAAGGAATGCCTTTATGAACAGTTCGGGCGCAGGTGGATTGGTCGTGGTGTTCCTGTTCCATGGCCAACTTCATCACCAAATCTGATACCCATCCGTGTACTTTTACTTTTGAAGTCACGTGAAGAGCCAAGAGACGCGACTTCTGTGGAAACTAATATGAGCTCACCTCCATGCCCATTAGTTATATTGTAAATTGTTCTAATACAGTAACGGCGAGTGCTGTAATAATTTGGGCTGTGAAAATATCAGCATTGACTTTCAGTCAAACTAATCCTGTAGAAAATTGAGGTTGGAATGAGAGTTTTCGGCCAAAACCGAGTATGTTCTTTGGAAACTTGAAAAATAAAATGTTTATACTGTTACATTGAATACTACACAAGTGCTGTGCTGATAAGTTTCAAAACAATATTTTATTCTCTTTTTTTTTTTTTTTCAAACAAAACTAAGCACGTGCCTTTTAAGCATTTTCTTGGGAAAGTCTTTGAATAGAGGTCGGAAACTGCTCCTATTCTCCTTGAAAATACCAAATAAACGTGTACAAAGGACAGCAACCTATTCCCTACTTTCTCTTTGCAGGTGAGCAGCATACAACTGGTTCTGCCTTTTTCGCCTTGAAAAGCCCCATACAGGGAATGCCTTTTCATTGAATATGAGGGTGGTATTGAGACTGAAACGGAATGTAATGCAGCTTTGCGCGTGTAGAGGCAAAACATGAGATTAAACTCCATGCATTTTTATAGATTTATGAATAATACATTTTATATGTACTGAAATTTGATTACAGAAATTTAACATTTTTATGTATTCTGCAACAATAGTAACGCCCGGAGAGCTCGAACGACTGATACTCAAAGAATAATTCAATAAAGTGATGCATATTTTAACAAATTGATATTTCAGCCTAATTGAGCACAATTTCCAACCAATGTTGGAGAAATCCTCCCCAAAATTGAACAAGTTCTGCAGATTTTAAACATAGCTCAAGGGCATTCTGTGTCAAACGGAATGTGAATTGCAATATTAATTTGAAGGTGACCTCTCAATATGCTCAAAATATTAAATTTATAATAACTGAAAATAAGAGTTATTTTAGGTTTTTTTTTTCTCCCACTTCCTGCAAAATTAGAATTGATGAACTTGTTTGGTTTGGGACACAAGCTCCACAAATTAGATTTAATATAAGTGCACAAGAACAGCAGAAATGAAAATTATCGATATTGGGTGTATAACTTATTCTGGCATATTCGTTTATCCTCCCGTAAGGGAGCGAGCGACTTCGTTCGTTATTCTACAGATGCTCCAGGTGCGGGCTCTGCGAACTCTGAGTACCCGTGGTACTTGTGACGTTACTAGAAGTAGCCAGGCCGGAGTTATTAGAGTCCCTGCCTGCGGGGAGTGTCCGGATAGGTGGCAGTGGTCCGGTAACTCATGGGAAACTCTGCGGGGTCTATGGCGTGTACCTTGGGGGCAGGTGTTTACGAATCACTGCTTGTCGTGGGGTGAGTGGTGGCTACTTTAATCCTGTGATGACTCACTTCTTAAACTGAGTAGGTCTATGCTAGACGTGACTTATCCACCAGTGAGAACCTGGTAGCTAAGTTCGCTTAGAACGTTTGGGCTACGAGATCGTCTACGACCGAAAGACGGGTCGGATTAAGAAATTTGATATCGTCCTAAATATAAAAAGGCACCGAGGAGCACGACCTGGGGAGGGATCCCGACTAAACAGTTGGTTTATTTGAGAATGTCAATTAAAAAGAATGGCCATTGGTGGCGGCTGGTTGTCTGAAATTTTCAGAAGCAAGTCGTGTACTTTACCTGGTTGATGGTTGGGAATTCCCTCACCTATGTAACAAGTCTTGGGGAACGCTAAGAAAGAGATAGTTGGTAATAACCAGCAAACGAATAGGATGTGTCATGTGTCACATCTTTCCCCAACCCAGAAGATTAACAGCTTAACTCAATATTGTAAAATCAAGTATGAAATAAATGAAACACCTAAAAAAAGTTACATGAAGCACGAAGTACCTTGCGAGAACTCCGCCAAAAGATCATTATTGGACGGAAAGCGTTACCCGGCACCTCCACCAATAATTTCACTTTCTGCAGCTGCTACAAGTCTAGGCGCAGCGTGGGGTGAAAGTGGTTTGTCCTATCACAAGCTACATTTCATTCCAGAAGTCTGTATTGTCGTTTCGATAGTATCTCAATTTATTTCTAGTAGTAAAACGGGCGTTAGACTATTAAAATGCATTTCATTTAGCTAGCATGCGCCTCTGTACTGTTTTATGCGCGAGAGAAGAAAGAAACAAATAATTACTGGATGATGTCTCAAATATCGCATCAAGCTGCCCTTTGATTTAAGAATAGATCCACACATTGCCGTAATGTATCGTGCACATTTTTTAACTACTTATATAGTTTTGGTATAATTAAAGAGCCTAATTTGTCATTTATGAAGTTTACAGGATGTTTCTAGCGACTGAAAATAAAGAAAAGAACATTTACATTTTGACTGGCAAAAGATCGTAAATCACAACCGAAATATACGAGTACGTCCTTATAAGGGAATGAAAGGAAATTCTGCAAAAGGGGCATTTCCAAATACTTTAGTTGTTCATATCTAACGACAATCGTTCAGCGCAGGAATCTGCTAGTGTTTCCGTAATTTATTTCGCTATTAATGCAAATACTTCTAACAGAAGTCAATTTGAAGGAACCAATCAGTGACATTAGCATAATAAGTATAAACGCTATATAGTGAGATCCAATGTTGTGGTTAGCCCATCATAAATTAAAGTTAGCATATATGTGGGCGTTTTAAAAACTCTCAACAGGACCAAGAAAACCCAACATTTAAGAGAGTATTTTTCAACAAAGTAAATCTAATGGTTTTCCAACTTTTTAATGCCCTCAGTAAAATAATATTTGTCCAATTGAAAAATAATCTCACTTGAGGCGAATCTTCCTCCACCCAGCCATTTCTTCAGGTTTCGAAACAAAAAATAATCTCTGGGAACCAAATCTGGTGAATATGGCGGATATGGAAGCACCTGGAAGCAAAAGTCATGCAGTTTTACAACTATCCCAGACGTGTGTGAAATGCATTATCGTGATGAAAGAGAACTTATTTTTCGCAAGGTGTGGACATTTAACCTGAATAGCATACTTCGGTTGAAGCGTAATACTCCCCGGTGATTATTCTGCCCCTCTGGTTAGCCTATGAGAGTAACGAAAATTCTTCCACCTCTCCCTGACAGTTTTGAACAATCATTACTGCGCTTGCGCAAGGTAGGCTGAGTCTTCGACTATATTATTGGTGATCGGCTATATGTCAGACAGCGCACTAATTCAAATAAGGTACAATTTCAATTCAATTGTCAATCAAAATGAACACACCGAGACAACACACTAATTTTGAGTTGGCTCAGCCGTACAGCTTTAATGGATGCTTCGCCCCTGCCCTACACATATCTAAATAGTATTTCAGTTTTTGTCATATGCTACTGACAACAATAAAGCGCACTCCCTGAAACATTCCTTTCAAATGCTTTTTACATTAATGCTGGACATTTTGCTTAGTCCAGAAGTAAATGGCTGATTAGCGACACACTTGTGGAATTTTCTCATGCAGAAAATCGCTAACTTGTTGGTAATGCTTTCACGTATAACCTGTGATACTGCATATAAATGCAAATATTGAGAGTAAAGCATGTTTATATCATGTTAGTCACATGACAGGTTAATTCTCAAGTTGTCATGTCAATGAACACATTAGAAACTTGAAAAGAAACCTTTGCTGAACATTACTTTGTTTAAAAACTGATCATTGTCCTTATTGTAAAACGCGGTTACATACGAACGGAAGAAAGCAATTGCAAAAGGGCATTCTCCTCTGCGAGTTCACGATTGTTAGGTTTGCAATTTTATGACATTGTATGCATGAGTTTAGTAATGTTGTAGCTAATGACAATTTAATAGCTGACTTGACGCACTTTGAGAGAGATTCTCGTGGCACCCAGTGTAATTGAGCACGCTTATGGAGCAATTTATGTATCAGAACGTGATGTTTTTATTCTCCAATTCAGATAACATACATATTCCATTTATAGCTGGGCCATAGATCGCGTATATGCGTAGTTCGCTTGCCCTACAGTGACCTCGGTATTATTTCATTAGCGCACTAGCAGTGAATGACCCGTTCAAGGCTACGTTTGTCAGCTCTGTTATACTGTGTCAGTTGCTGCCTTCTGTTCCAGCTGTAAAGACTAGAGTTTGTTTTTTGTGCATCTCAAAAGTGAAAGTTTATTCAAGACATCTGTGTTGTGCATGAATTACATTAGGTTGTTCTTATTATTCCATTGAAATACTGCCGAAATTTTCACTCTTGAACAAAGAATTTTATGGACGATACATACGCAAAAACTGAATCATGTAGACAGGTGTGTGACAATTTCAGGAGAAAATTCCTGGAATTCCAGTTCCAGGGAGAGAAACTGTTAAATGTCTGGTTAATAAGTTTAGAACAACGGAATCGCTGAACCTAAGAAGCGAGAAAGAAATGTTCCAACGGAGGAATGAATGTGAATTGAAATTTCATCTGAAGATGCCAGGAATGTCCGAATGCAACCGGATACTACTTTCAACAAGGTTAGTGGGCATTATAGTGCATGTTACTATCATGAATGAGTAAGTAACGCGGGAGTTTTATAACGGAACCCCCGGTGTAATAGAAAGTGCGCGGAGCACGCATATACCGATCCACGGCCCGACATTATGAGGAACGCTCTGTAGTTGTATAACTGTTAACTGTTTTATTGAACTGTGTGCCAAGAAAACTTCGTCTCTATGACACTGAATGGTTGATTTTCAGTCCCTTACTAACTTTCTGAACCATGCCTTAGATAGCGCACCCAACACACCAATAAAAATATACACTGGGTTTATCACTGACTGCAGTGAATTTCCTATCCGGCCGGGTTATTCACTTATTGCTTCTCTAGGGGATTTCTGGCTATGATGTGGGACCGTGGCTATGAGGAGCAAGCCCAGGCAAAATCACGTGCTTTGGGTCTATCAAGAACATGAATTTCAAAGCCCATAAAGAGACTTTTCGCCAAAATATTTTAAAGATTTATTTGTACTCCTTAGGGCTTCTTAACAGAAGCTGACGAGTAATTAACAAATTGCCTAACAGAACTGTTCCTCAAACAAGCGATCCAAGCGAGGGCTAATTTACTGGAGTGGCTCGTCATTAAACATGCAGAGATATTCACATCGCTTACATTTGCAAATAACAACAAAGTATTATGACAGCAGGGAAGTTACCATGGAAAGATATTTGGAAAGCTTTTCTTTCATTTATTCCGCATCTTTGAAAATATATTCGTATTTAAAACTTTACCAATATACAGTAGAGATGATACAGTAAATTCCTATGCGGTGTGTAAAAATATTTTGAGAAGTAAAAAGTTTATTTCTAAAACTGTACGAAGTAAGAATTGATATTGCAATTAATAACTACTCTTTAGAAACAAAAATATAAAATGTATAAAAATTCAGTAGATAAACGTAATAAAATGCAACTGTTCTAATTATAGCTTCTTTATTCAATGATTCCAACGTGCCCTCTTAAACTGTACTTGTATGTATAATTAAATGTACGTTATTTTAATTAATGGATAGTTTGAAATTTATTTTATTTATTTTTTATTTTTATCATACCTTAAGTTTCAAATTTAACAAGTTACAGTGGACATATGTATTTATCTATTGGGAGCGTTTTGGGAATGCGGCTAGCTCCGTTGTAGGTGAGCTCGATTGATGATGTTTCTTGTAGATGTTTGGTAGTTTACGCCCCGAAAACAAACTCTCAGGGTAATTGCGCTAATTTGAGCGTGTGTAGGAAGAGGTTTTGAATTTGTAAATAAGCACGCAATTCGACGTTACTTTTAAGAATGATTTTCTTACTTAAATTCTTTAAAATTCTGTACTTTGTCGCCGATAGAGTCAAATCACTTTAATACATTTATTCAACAAGGTATGGACTATTGGACGGTCTGTCCCGACGAAGCGTAATATTAAGCACTGGACCAAAGACTAAACAAATGCTTCTAATGTAGGTATAAGTTTTGCGAAACCCGGTTGCATGAAAGCGTGGTGCCGCTAGGATGAAGTCAGAATGATGCTTGAAAAATAATTGCGATAGGATGAAGTCAGAATGATGTTTGAAAAATAATTGCGAGAATCGAATAGTGTAGCATGATACCAGAACGCAAGCAGGGAGATAACTACCAAGAAGAATTAATAAGATAAGATAATGATAAGCTGCGCCTAATATAATGGATCTTTATGGCAAAAAACTAAAAGTCTAACTAAATATAAAGATAGATAGACCTTTGAGATATAACTTCTGGTATAGCACTTCAGAAGACAGGGTGAATTTATTTTCAAAAATGTTATAAGAAAAGTTCAAAATGAATCCAACTAGAGATCCTGAATTTGAACAAGAAATATCAGAGAAAGTTACAGCGTCTCTTCAGCTAACGAATTTTACAACATACTTCACCCCTGCTCAGGCATTCAATGCAATAAAGAAATACCCAGTCAAAAAATCTCCTGGACGTGATTTAATTTTTAAATCACTGCTTGTAATATTTCCCCTGAAAACTCTTGTATTTTTAACACAAATATATAATGCCATTCTTTCTCTAGGTTATTTTCCAACTAGATGGAACTATACATATACTGTAATGATTCACAAACTAAACAAAGTTAAAAACGACCCTCATAGTTAGGGACCAATCAGTCTTTTCCCTTTGTTTTCAAATAGTTTTGAACGTCTGCTCTATCTTCAACTCTTGAAGGCAACGAATTCCATAATGTCAAATACTCAGTTTGGCTTCCGATCATTACATTCTTGTCCTCAGCAACTTCATCGTGTAGTTGATACATTTGAAGAAAAATCTGTTTGTCTTGGGCTATTTCTGGATACTGAGAAGGCAATTGATAAGGTTTGGCACACTAGACTGTTGTATAAACTAAAAACACCACTCACTGATACCTTATTTTCAACAATACAGCCATTTCTCTCTAACAGAACTTTCTCTGTTAGTTATGAAAATATAAGGTCTCCAATCCGTGCCATACAAGCCGGAGTTCCTCAAGGAAGCATATGGACACCTATTTATTATTTATCTGATGTATACACATGATCTGATAATCTAACAATAGCACAGTTGCTGACGATATCGCTATTCTAAGCAAAGGCATGTGGAAATCATCAGCTGACTAACCTTCAGACTTTGTCAATCTGTTGAGCGTATGGTGCAAACAATGGAAAATTATAATGAACCCTTGCAAGTCTGAAGTAGTTCAATTCACTTATAAAACAAAAAGGGAAAATAAAATGATTTCTCTACAAAGATATGGAATACCCATAGTACAGTCCGCATCGTATCTCGGAATTATACTGGATAACAAACTCAATCGTAGACAGCACATAAATAGCTTAATAAAAAGATCACGACACAAATTATTCAACTAAAATATCTGCTTCAAGCATCATCATCATTACCAGTTTATTTCAAAAGACTAATCTACTGCTCAATGATAAAACGTATCTGGTTATCTGGCTGCGCAAAATGGAGTTCGGTTCTGATTCACAACTGAAAAGGATCCAAACCTTTCAGAACCGGGTTCTTCGCCTGATATCCGCGGTTGCACCGGGTACATCCACAGTGAAACTCTGCATAAAGCTTTACACATTCAAACAATGAACATTACACTTCACTCCTGCTATAATCGACTTCACCGCCTCTTTTTAAATTACACTAATGAGCTTCTGAGTAACATTCCAACCCACTTACCACCAACGCGGCGGTTTCGAAGACTGAAACAAAATCGACATTCAGGTTTATTGCAAGATTAACATTTAGCACATTAATGGTGACAGTCGCTGGGCTGTTGGGATGCAACATCATGCATTTTTTACTTTTATACTTTGTTACACCACTTATACAGAATTGTATTATACAATGTGTATAATAAAGTTTACAGTTTATTAAAAAATCATGCTATGCTACAGTCAAAGAAGTATATAACTTCTGTCTTATGAGTATTTAATGTTATTGCTGCTCAGAGCCCAGTTTTCCGAAAAAGTAATGCATTTCTTACGTTACATATCTGTGTATACAATCGTTCCTCGTTAATTCTATCCCGATGAAAACAAATACGAAAATATCACTGCGATTGTTTAATTAGAGCTATTAGTGCTACAAACAGCTGATTCGGCGTATTTAATTGTTACTTCTGGTTACTATTTACAAACTTCATTACTAACAACGTTATCACTTTTCAATGAATTTTCTTGACAGTGGTTTACAATACTAGTAGATCAAGCACATGCCGCTCTTTACATTGAAACTGACTGCACTGTATAGAGAGCACCTTGTGCCTGAATTACGATATTATCAATTCTGCACAATAAAGTATAACGACTAATATCTCTCAAAATTATTACAGTATTCACTGTATATGCCTGGAGCCAATAAACCACATTATTATATTTACATTAAGACCTAAGTAACAATGAACTGATAATATATGTGTATACATGCGGTGTTCCAGTACAGCAGTAGACATGAGCTACATCTTCATGTCTTTATGGCGCACATGCCATATTTGGTGACATTTTTGCATTGGTTTTGGTCAAAATTAGACGAACAAAATTAGACGTAAATAATGTTTCTTTCCTTTTAATTTTTTCTGTGATATTGCGGCAAACGCTTATTTAGATTGGTGTAGTGTGTTCGTTTATTATTGGGAGGAAAATGACCGTTGGTGGTGGTTGATTGTCAAAAATTTACAGAAGCAAGTCTTGTGCTTTAACCAGATAGATAGTTGGAACTTCCCTCACTTATGGGGAACGCTAGAAAAGAGTTAGTTGGTAACAGACCACCAAATGGATAGATTGTGTCTTATGTCACATCTTTCCCCATCCCAGAAGCATGAGCAATGAAGTGAATATTGTAAAACCAGGTATGTAATAAATTACGACCTGGAAGAATGTAATTAATGTTATAATGTGCGGTAGAGAGCAGATGTCATAGAATTCGGTATTTTGCAGACAAAGAAATCAAGAAGTGTGGAGGAAATAGATATTCTTTTTTATCAAAAGGAAACAAGGTTCGTGACATTTTATTGGTGAGAGTCGCCGAGTAATTCTGCAACGTGAAATCTAAATCTAAACAGCCCTTAGAGTGTTTCGGGCGGCAGTGCGAGCTGTTGCCGAGATGAACAACTATACTAATGTTAGATATAGATCCCAAGCTTTTAGAATCTAAACAATTGGAATTATATGCGTGGTTGATCGTACACAATTTCACAAAACGTTTATAACTTGTTGCTCTTTAGAGAAAATTGATAACCTAATCATAAATATAGAAACATACATGCAAAGCAATGTTCAATTAAACGTAATACTAGCTCCGGACTTTTTCTTCCGAACGTTGCTATGGCAACGCTTGTACAAGTACTTAAATTTAATCTTTAAGTTTTACTTTCTCATTGATTGCGCGTGTTTTTGTAATGTTTAGTGCCTATGGCTTCAAGA
This sequence comes from Metallyticus violacea, assembly GCA_030762175.1. Lineage (NCBI taxonomy): Eukaryota > Metazoa > Arthropoda > Insecta > Mantodea > Metallyticidae > Metallyticus > Metallyticus violacea. The sequence goes on from CM060834.1 coordinate 51,953,003, forward strand.
TATCCTTGTTGATAAACTTTCAAATATTACTAAAACTATGTATAAAAGTTATAAGGACTATACAGGGCATTTTGAGATAACAGAACTACCATTAACAGGAAGCAATTCTTTAAAATAGACCACTGGAAGTTTTGAAGCTACAAAGTGAAACAAAAGCGAGTTGCATTTTTTTATACTAAGAGAATCAACTTGTTGGCTAATTCTGTCCCAGGAGCCTGCGTATCTTTCTGGAGTAGTGCCGCATTCTTAAAGCGCGGCTACATGGTACCTGGACCTGGCTGCACGTGCCATGTTTCCTCACAATGCAAAACATTGTGGCTGAGATCGAAAGCTATGGAGCACGCGCAGAGAATAAGCCCCCTCGACACCTCGTGCACAGTCCACACTCGACCCGGTACAGTGCGGCATCATACGGAGCTCCCCGGCACTGCAGTGGCAGGTGAGTACCACACATGACACTCTTTCTCAGCAATTTATGCACACATGGGAACTACTGCAGGGTGCAAAGGCATCTTTGAGAGCAGTGCAGCAAATAGGGCCCCATTCTGTGGGGGGATAAGGGTACATAAACCATTATCTCAGCTTATATAAGTGATCATGGAAGGCATTGGTTCAAACCAGGTCGAGGAAGAGGAGAAGACGAAGCTGCAGATAAAGGTTCCATGTCAGATTTGAGTACAACTTTCAAAATTTCTGGACATGATATCACTAGTAAATTACTAGCAACTTTCAAAATATTCTAAATATGATGAATTTTTAATCATTTAATGTGTATTATAATAATTATCTGCCAGATACCTTTGCAGTAAGTTTAGTCTTTTCTGTAATAGAGAATTGCTGCGGTCAACCATTCCAGAAAAAAAAAATGCATGTAAACCTGTGCTCGAGTGCCAAAACACAATACATTTTGTTACAGTTAAGGTAATGGTGCATCTTTTATTGTTTACATTATGACTTTGGCTGTGAAAATCATTGTAAAATCATATGAACTGCTTTCTGAGTGGATTACAAACTCTCACCAGTTGTAGGTATATTTTAGACATGACTAAGGTTAAGTGCAACTTATCTGGTATTCTGATATATGAAGAATTATAATGAAAGTGCTTTATCAAGCGGCAGGAGTACATAAACGCGATTTAAACATTACGAAAACGTATGTGATGATTATTAAGGTCCGGTTTCTTTTCTTTTTCCCCCACAGCAATTGCATATATAATTTCATTTAACCCAATAATATTAATTCTAAGTTAATGCAGTTCTATCAATTAACAAAATCTTAAAATCATTAGAAAAAAATCGTTTTAGCATAAATACTTTTAGGTATGGCGTTTTCATTCATGAGGCCTTTGTTACCGAGGCTACAGATGTCCCCGTAAATGTTTCGTTTATTCTTCCATTCTTAAAAGCGAATTTTACTGCAGTTTTACAGAAATGCTAAGAATTTGTGAATTAGAAAGACTGTTTGTATTATTAAAGAAAATTGTCAAAAGTTTCTGAAAAATGTTTCTAAACAAGCGTTGAATTGAATATATTGCGAGGGTCACCAGCCTGTAGGCTAGTAGGTCACGCATCTAGCTATTGATGCGCGCGCCGATAGTGGGTGGTGTACATTGCAAAAGTATCTAAAGGCAACCCTCAGTCTTTATTTATTTAGTTATAATAAATTATATGCCGTTCTACCAACACTTTCCATTATCTCAGAATTTAAAAATATTTTTGCGTTGGGTGTGTAATTATAGATATCGCATAATAAGGTACCAAAAACTTGGGTTTACAGCGTCTAAAAAGGCACTAGGCAGATATATGGAGTTAAAAAATCTGAAAATTTGAAGGAAAAAGCAATATATTTTAATGCACTTGCAATATTAATAAAGCATATTTATTATAAGGGAATAGAAAATGATATCGTAGCTTCATTGGGTCAATTATTGATTGAAGCCAATGTCTAACATTATGAAATAATAAAAATTAAGTATTCTGCTAATAACGGAATTTTTAGCAGTGATTTTTAGCTGTTGGTATTTCCTTCATGGAGCACAGTGTTTTATTGCTGAGAAAGGGGGTATTTCTTCTCTGCAGCAATCCATCAATCAGAAAATAAAAACTATGATAGATTTGGTAATGCCAAATTTATATAATTAAAACGAGAAAGTGTCCTTTTTCATTCTAGAATAAACGAATGTTACGTAAATGATACAGTTGTAACAACAGAAATTGTAAAATCAAAAAGGTTTTTAAGCAACATTTTAATTTGTTGTTCGCAATTAATTGTTCTGATTTATTAATGAAAAAGATAAACAGGAGGGTAGTTCTGCACTGAGGAAACTATAAACAAAAAGCAAAGATACTATTTTTATAACACGAACACTTCTATTATAGGAATTTTTTGTATATTTTTTCTTTACTTACCGATTCATTGCACATATGGCACATTATTTTAGCCCCATCTGTACTGAAACAAGAATCCCGCTACCCATTTGCAATACAAAACCACTTTACTGTATTTAAATGTTATATATTTACACAATTGCACTATTATACCTCAATAGAGAAACTTTCGACAGTTTGGTGACTTCCATCAAGCAACTCAACTGTGTGCACAATGAAGTTGCTGATACAAATATATTGCTATATATTCAACACTAAAATCGTTGTGGATTGTTATCAAGTCTTTCAAAAGGAGAAGCATGTTGTTGTGTGAAGTGATTACTTATTTGTTTGTAAAGTTTAAGAACTAAAGTTTTAAAATTTATTAAAGGTACAGTGTGATCACATAGAAATAACACATGCCTTTCTAGTACAACTTATTATACTTCAAATGCAATCTTTGGGAGATTATTAACCTCTATAACAAATATTGAAAATATTTCCCTCCTGCATAAGGTATAGCTCAACACATTGTACCAATGTCTGGGGGCGTGTGACGTAAACTCTTATCTTTTAAGTAATACCATAAGATATCCGGTGTTATTAAATCAGATTTCGGTGATCACACGTTCTTGGAAAGTATCCGGTCTTCAAAGAAACTTTCAATTAGCGCCATGGATTCGTTTGATGTATGACATGTAGCGCCATCTTGTTGAAAATATCCATGACCCAGCTCTACATAGTCCAGCAGCTCAACAAACTCCTCCCCATGAAAATCCGACAGTACTCTGCAATGTCCAGTCTGGTTAAAAAAAAGTAAAACAACTGGTCCCACTATTCTCTGTGCGGATATTGCGCACCAAACACTGATTTTAACTGGTAGACAAGTGCTTCACGAATGACACGTGGTCTGCCCAGTAGCTTGAGTTCTGAGAGTTCGCATAGCCGCATAAATGGAACCATGCTTTATCTTGAACCATGAGATGGACAATATTGCAAGATTTTACACATGAACGACATGTATTATGATTTATGCAGGAGGGAGAATATTTTACATATAGTTAATTATCTCCCGAAGACACACTAAATATGAGAAATAATAATTTGGAACGACATCCTTCGTTATGAAATAAATAAATAAATGTTTTGGTTCTATATAAATCACTTTGTATAAATTACAAGGAAAAGGATATTTATGTTTTAAAAAAGGCACGAAAATAACCCTTAATCATAATGCTTCTGTTTCTGGTTCACGTTTATATACTAAAAGTGTTAAAATACGCACATTCAAATAAAAGAAGTAATTTCCTACACATCCGAGGTGTTGTAATGACTCATTAGAAAACTGCATATATAAAAAAGTTTGATAATTGCTTGGTTTGCAGCACAAGAGAACGTAGAGCTTATGTTCAATCAAATGAGCTCATTAAAACTAAAAATCACCCTCATATCAGCACCATGGTTTAAATATTTTGTTGGCATACTGAGGTGTCAATTGCAAACTGATATTTTAACTCACTCTGTTTTACAAACATTCCCTTGAGTTATTGTAGAAAATCGGAAGAACATATTTACTTTTGATTGGCAGCAGTGGGCGTGTTGTCGCATTGGTTGAACAAATTTTGGACATGCTCATTTATGATTGAAAATAGAAATAATCAAATAAGTTTTAAATATACACAACTTTAGTGGTTTATTAATTGAACATAATCTGCATGGATTCCTCTTTCTCCTCTTTTCTCTTTTTATTTGTATTTTTATCATCATTTTGCAAGATGTCTAATTACAATTAAATTTTATGTAATTGTAAAATAAAATTATCAGTGGCACTAAATGGTTCCTTTGTTTTTTCTAATTAAAGAAGAAAAATGCATAAATTGCAAAATAATTTCCATTTAATAACTGGATTGCTTAGACAAGTCCCACTGACTTGAGTTCATACACAACAGTCACAAGATGTCATCAATCCTTATACTATTCAAAGAACTAAAAGAGAAACAGCAATTTCTACAAAAATATGTGCTAAAGGAGGGCATGTGATGATGATATGTTAAGAACATGGCATTTCGGGGGGGGGGGGGAATAAGCAGAGTTAGGTATATATTGTTCTCCTACCTCTTTCTTTTAAAATTCCAAAAGTTGTTTCTTTGTTACGCTCTTTAACATCTCAGGTCATCAGTGTCCCATTCAATTGGCCTTGGCGTGAAACGACCGACAAAATTTGCTCAGTGGCCTCTTCTTTCTGCCCTCAGTTCTTTTACTTGTCGACACGGAACCCATGGCTTTATTTCCCTTCGGAAGGGAAAGTTAAGTTTTTACACCCGAAAAATTCTATCGACCCTAACTGAGATTAGGTCTACAAGGCAAAATATGGTTACCACTAGACTACCAGAACCAATTGAATTGCAATAGGAAACTACTGACGAACCAAATATTAGGGTTAGAATGGGATAGCAGGTGATAGCCAGGGGATACCCTATTTAATTTTATTCTAAGTATTGGAAAAAGAATATTTACTATCAGTTTATAATTTATTAAGAATTATTGTAATATATTAATTGTATTTGTGGAGGGTCACCTAAGAATACCGCCACGAGTGGCCGAGGTCGTTAAGGTGGGACCTCGCAGCAGGAGGCCTGGAGTTTCATTGCCACCAGGACCGTCCTCTTTGACTGAGGTTTTTCCAGGTTTTCCTCAGTCCTCATAATTGGTAAATGCCGCGGAGGTATCCTAAACTTAGAATTGGAACTCTTCCTCCCTTTAAAAAAAACCTTTTCCAGTTTATCATTTCAACTCACGTATCATCAGTGTCCACTGCCTTTGACGCCTCTGTAGTAAAAACGGGCGTTAAACACTATTAATAAAAATACCTAAGAATGGCCTGGACCAGAAATGTGGAGGCTTGCTATATTTTCTTAGCATTTATCAATATCTAAGTAAAAATGTTGCTCACCTGTAGAGAGCAGGTATTTAGTAATCTGTTTTAATTTTGACAAGAAGGGAAGGAGTAAGCTACCGTGCTTTACACAACAGGTACTTGTGGTACCTGTCTATATCAGGTATATCTAAAAAGTTTAATCGTATATTTTTCGAACTCTATACAAACAGTTTCCCAAAACAATGTGTAAAAGGAATTTTTTTAATTTTGTTTAGAAGAGAAAAAAATACATTGGAATGTATATTTATATACTTTGGTATTGACTAAAACTGTGTTAACATTTAATAGAGAGTTCGAGTCACGCTTGATCCGAGAGCTAGCGGGAGGAAGCCGGTAGAGAGCGAAGTAAACAGCGACATTCTAGGTGTATAATTTTCCTTCAGTGCTGCGCAAACCCGTGCATTTCCGATCAATGTGTAGTACAAGTTGAAGTGTTCGCAATAGATCGTTGCTTTATACAGTTTGAGGTGTTAGAAGACATGTTTGCTTGTGAACTTCTTTCGAATTATGTTTAAAGTGTGTGTGATCTGGGTGCATTAGATTAGTTATTTAAATAATTGAAATGCCGCTGAAAATTTTACTCTGCAACAACGAATATTTATGTACGATGCTTATACCAACAGATTTATGCCAAAAGTGTGTAGCCGATTTGTAGACAGATTCCCTGGCATTCGACTTCCAAATAGAGGGAAAGTTATTAACCTTGTCAATAGATTTAAAGAAACGGAAGCGCCAAACTAAAAATTCGTAGGCCCAAACGTAAAGTTCTAACGGAAGAAAAGCTGGATGATATTGGGGCATCACCTGAACGTTCTTCTAATAAATCTTTACGTCGTACAGCATAAGAAGTAGGCGTTTCAGAAACTTTAGTTCATACGGGTACTAAACTTTTAAAATTGAAACCATATAGAGTTACTTTAATCTATGAATTACGGACGCATGGCAACGAAATAAAGTAGAGTGAATTTCTTTAGCTGGATTTTACACAAAATGCTTGCCGTTATTGTTTATCCACATTTAATCATTTTCTCTGAAGAAGCATGGTTTCATTTGCGTGGTTACACATGTTCATAGAACAATAGATTCTGCAGTACAGAAAGTTCACTAATTATTCACGAAATTCGTATATTTTTAAGATATTGTAAGGTCGCAGAGGTATCGTACTCAAAATTCCTTTTTTGAACAAATATGTGATCGTGAGACAATATGCATACTTTCAACAAGATTCTGCCACAGCCCATGCTGCCTGTGATTACTTAGAGCCTTTTTGAAGGTAGAATTATTTCAACGGGTTATGGCCTGCACGTTTCCCAGATCTTATCCAGGGTGATAAATATCGAGGAAGATATCAATAGCTTAAAAGTATACGGAAAACATAATAATTCCAAAGGACTTGCTTGGATTTGGACAGAAGCTCGAAAATGAGAATGAAAAGACACCAGACAGTGCACTGCTATATTTTTAATTTGTATCTTAGCATATTAAAATAAACAGTTATAAAAACTTTTGAAACTGAACATAGAACTCTCTTAAGCATGATATGAGTTTATGTTTAAAAGTTGTTGCTTTTCTGTCTATACTTTACTTCTTTCCTTTCTTAAAGTAAAATGCATTGATTACCGACATATATTGCAGTGTTATTTACAGGAATGTAATGTATTTTCATTGGATAACCAATTGAAATAGCTTTTTTACACTAATTAAAGTGCCGAAATATAAAACAAACGCTCTATTTCAACTCGCCTCTTTGTATGCTTATAATAATATTCGCGTATTTTTATATTTTAAATATGCATTAAAAATGTATAAGAATGTTCTAGTTTCATTTTGTTACATAAGGTTGACAACATTTGTTAGTGATACCAACATACCAACTATAAATATAGAAAAAACTCATCTGAACTTTTCGCTGAAATTTATTACTTCATTCTTGCCCCAACAGCTGCTCATATGATGGCGAAATGTTTTTCTAAATAACAGACCGGTACTTACTTTCTAACAAAGCACTGGTTGACAGAACTTCTCTCTATTCACCCATCAGTCAGGCGGACTTGGAAACATTTAGGTAACTGTTGTTTAACTCAAATTACGTTTTCGAGACTTAAGAGTACTACAGTGCTTAGAGCGCCTTTACCTCACAATAGCGGTGCTCAAAACTGCGAAGTTAGACCAAACATCAAACACTCCAACAACTTGTTTGTATGTACAGCGATATCTGTTTATCTTACGTATGTTCACAATAGACGCCCTTGCACAGTCTCTTCCAGGCACAATTGCTAGTACTAAACTAGATGTATAAGCTGAGGACGAAAGTTCGAATCCTTCTTGGATCCATTTTGTAGATTAAGGCGAAGTTCTTGTGCTCCTCCAAAGAAGATTTATGTATAAATTACCGCATTTGTGCCCATTCATGCAATTCACTACCCAGTGCAAAGATATCATGCATTTACTTTAATATATTTTTATACAGTTTACACAACCTCGCCGAAAAACTCTTTCAAGGTATGGTGAGGTCACATAGAGATGATAGTTTTTTGTAAAGGAACATACGCACACCCAAATTAATAGAAAATCGGTTCACCCTTGGCGCGAATAACAATAACGAGTTTTAGTATGGACTGGACAAATATTTGGATGAGGTATGCATCAATTTGAAACAACTGTCATCAAACGGTCTTGAAGTTCGGCGAGGATCTGTGCTCCCATAGGTTTACAATAGGATTCAAGTTCGGGAACGTTGCTGTCCAGGAAAGCTGAGGGAGTTCCTCTGAATTTTCGCCATTCTAGTTAGTGACATCCGACCTTGATGCAGAGCACATTACTATCGCCCTGAAATATGGATGTGTCTACAGCTGGGTTATCGGTGAAATGTTAACAACAGGCATAACTTGTTCGTAGAGAAGCTGAATGTAGCCGTGTTGGTTCAACAGAACAAAAACAGGGCAAATACCCCTCAGAACATTCCAAATTCGCCTCCTTCTTGTACTTCCTACGACAGATACTAACACTACAGAAAATAATGTTTAGTATACATATGACACTTGGGAAGGCTTATTTGAGTTCCATGGAATAAAATAAAAGGTAAAATAATCTTTGTTTTCAAATAAATGAGAAGTTCAAATAAATTGAAATAAAGTTGGTGTACATTTTCTTTCCAATTTTACACTTTAGACTATTTATCAATGTGAAAACAAAGAATGTTAAGTTTTTTTTGCTTAAGTATAAATCTCTTATAATTTAAATAAATATTTTCCATTAAAACGTGTATAACTTGGTATATTAAACATTAATTTTACTTGTAAAACTAGCATATAAAAACTCAAGCATAAGAGAATTTAAATTAGTTACTTGTAATTAATAGATATGTGTTTTTGTCCGCTCCTAACAGCACAGGTCCTAGTAAACGTATTTCCTGTTTATCGCATAACTTGAACATTATCGGAAGGTGGCATTGTGAACCCAGCGTCAGTGAATGCTTCCGATATTTTCCGAATATGACATGCATTCTGCCTGTTGATCATTATTTTTATTGATTTATTTTTACCTTAGTGTGTACCATGTACAGTCTTCATGAAATTCTTCATGCGGGTTACATTACTGTAGAAGCAGATTTGTTAATGATTTATTTATGGACGCCCTTTGACATCTCAGGTCATCAGCGTCCCATTCAATTTAGGGCGTCAAACGACCGTCAAATTTTGCTAAGAGGTCTCTTCTTTCAGGCTTGAAGTTCTTTTTCGTGCCGTAAATGCACGACAAGGGACCCACAGCTTTACTTCCCTTCCGAAGGAAGCCATACTTAGGATTTTTACGCCCGAAAAATCCATGGATCCTGGCCGGGTTTGAACCTGCGATCTTGGGTTTAGGAGGCAAGAATGGTTACCACTACACCACCAGGACCGATTCTATAGAATTAGAAACGGGACTCATTAGGCCAGATGACTCGTTTCCAATCCTCTGCTGTCCAGCTGTCCAGTTCTTTGGGTTTAGCTCACTGCCTGACGCAGAAATGACCCTAACATAATTTTTTATGGAAGAATAATGGTTCCATCTAAATGGGTATGATAATGCACAAAATGACCGAAAATGGATGTCGGAAAAACCTACTCTGCTTCACGAGGAACACCTGCGTGATCAAAAGATGGGAGTGTGTGCCATTAGCGCGAGAGAATAATCCCCCCCCTTTTTTTTAAAAAAACCTGTTAATAGTGGTAGGCATATGCGGAACTTTTGTAACCTTTTCCGCGAATTAGCTGTGAAGGAACATAGGTTCATCACTTTCCAACAGGACTCTGCAACGGCACATGCAGCCCGTCTCCTTACATGCATTTCATAAAATATACGACTATAGAATTACTAACCACATATGACCCCTCGGTGCTTTGCGATTTTTATCTCTGAGAGGAGGAGCGTTAAAAGAAAAATGTACAAGACCAATTCACATATTGGATGAACTGAAAAATAACATTCGTGACAGAATTTCTTTCATTTCTCAGAGGGAACTGCAGGTTAATTTCATAAGCCGATGCCAGAAATGTATGGAAAATGAAGGGAGGCAGTTCCAGCATCTTCTTGTTTGATAATGGTAAGTACATTTAACTTGACAATCGCAGCGGCAGACTTCTGACTGCCCTTCTATGCGGTACCAGCTTGAACCGACCAACTGGTCGTTAAGCGTGGAGCGGTTCCGCAAAGGAAAAATCACCCATTACAAAATAGATTACGGAGGCTTGCGCCAGTAGGCTCCGAAGTGATATGCCGCAACTATTTTTAGCGCATACATGCTTCAGTGTGAATCTGGAGGCATTTTTAGTAAAGTCAAATGCAAGATTAGATGAACAATGTCATAAAAATTGCAAATTAAGCAATATAATACATCTTAATCAACTATTTTTACTGAACAAGATGGCGCCGCTTCCGGTTGTATAGTACGCAAACACGTGGTTCTAGGTAATTATTAGCGTCTAGATTTTTTATGTAATTGCTTGTTTTTTGCATTACGTATCTAAAATCTTAAACGGTTGACGAATTAGGCTAATACAGTCACTATATTTAATTTTAATGCTATACATTTGACCTATTTCGTACAAGAGCACATATTTTTAACATTCGTGCCAAATGGCAGATTAATAAAACACATTGAATTATAGGGAATTATAATGCATTGTTTTAAGTTATACGATTTAAAATTGAAAGCTGTCGATGAGTAATGGGGTACATATTTTAGCTTTCACAATGGGACAATCATCCGCACACCCTTCTTAACTTCACAACAGAAGTAAATGCTGCGTTCAGTTAAAAAATAGACTTCGTTAATGCAGATGCACATATTCCTAAACGCGTATTATAAAGACAGTGTGAAGACATGATCACAGCAAACATACCATGGAACAAAGTCCAGGTGCCAGGTGCCAAAATACTGTGCTTTTCTCGAGAAGTACTGTGGTCAAAAAATTTTTGCAAGGGAACAGAGATAGGCTCTCCTCATATCTGTATAGCTGAGAATGAATGCGATGTTTTGGGTCGATATAGATTTTTGCGGTTTAGTTTGCTGAAGCAAGGCCTTGCTTCTAGAAGTCCCACACCATTAAGGGCCTATGGAAAGTCTGCCAGGAGGTTTGCGTTAACATTCCTCATTCTACACAGCCTTTACAGTGGAAATTGCAGTGTAGATCAAAGGATAAGGTGCGTGGATATCACATCCAGAGAAACTGGTGGTGGCAAAAGAAAATTTCACCGTGAAACAAAATAAGAAAAGACGTCCTTCTTTAGCTAGAGTAGCCCTCCGCAAGTACATTGAAATAGAGCGAAATTATAGAGTAGCGAAGAACAAGATGCAAAGTGACACTAGTGTAGTGGTTACCATGCTTACCTTCTAAACCCAAGATCGCGGGTTCGAACCCGGCCAGGAGCGATGGACTTTTTCGGGCGTAAAAATCCAAAGATGGCTTTCTTCGGAAGGGAAGTAAAGCCGTGGGTCCCGTGTCGTACATTTACGGCACGATAAAGAACCTCAAGTCTGAAAGAGAAGCCTCTGAGCAAAATTTGTCGGTCGTTTCACGCCCTGAGTTGAATGGGACGCTGATGACCTGAGATGTTAAAGAGCGTCCATAAACAAACCAATCAAAAAAAAAAAGTGACACTAAGTTACAATGCACGTAACAGTATACCACTTCTAGTCAAAAAATTAAAATAAGGATAATAACAAACGAAAAATTGAGGAAAATATTTCAAAATTGCCGAAACTGTATTGCCGGCAATGTTATTTCGATGCTCAAAATTTCACAAATAATATGTGAGCGAGAGTATAACTTTTTAAACTTTTGGCACTCCTGCTTATCAACTGTCTCTCTCGTGAGGTTTGTTTCACCTTAAAAATCTTTCAACAGTGTTTGAAGACGAGGACATGCGCTTAGGAACAAATCTCCGAAGAATTGATTTGCCTGGACTATTGTACTAGCCTGAAAGTGAGTTGTTAATGCACTGAGGAGTATATGCCACTCCGTTATTTCAATATTTGTTCTCTTTCTGAGATGCGGAATCATTGACACCTTTCCCCCTTTCTGTCGAAAAAACAAATACACACACTGGTTATTGACATAACCTTTACCATGCACTTGTGAATGTGCTGCATGTTTAGAACGTCGTTATTTTAATTTCTGTTTATATTTAATCGTTTTTAACGCCTGTCTTTATTGCCGAGGCGTACCTTAATTATTATTCCGTTCACTTTCTTTCGGTCTTTCGAACAGAACACCTTAGACGAGCACTTACCTTATTTGCCACCACAGTAGCTCGTAAAGTTTTTTTTTTTTCCCCCCTTCTGTTAAAACACTGCGTAACGTAGCGGTTACAAACACCACTTGCCGGCGGAATCTGCTGTTCTAACTCATCAATTCCAAGCGCATAGCTTTATTCTTATTATTTGCAATAATCATACATCGTTTTTTTAGATGTTGGACGTTATCTTTGTACTGCTATTATTTCAGTTATGGTATGACAAAGCGCGGTGCGTACAGGGCATGTAATTCAAGGAATATACATTTACGTAGACGAAAAACATGTTAGGTATTTTAATACTATTACTTATATGGGACGAGGGTAATTTGAAAAGTTTTCGAAATATCCCACAGATTCCAGCAACAGTTCTATTATTAAAACCCGGCATCTTCCAAAGAAACATTTGTTCAATAATACATGGATTATCAAGAACCGTAGTAGCTCCAGCTGGTTGTTGCAGTGCAGGCGTGCATAAACAGGAAAAATGGCAAATATCGAGCATCGTGTGGCTATTAAATACTTGGTAAAGAACGGTATGAAAGCAACTGAAATGCATACAGATATGACAAACACTAAAGAGGATACTGCACCATCATTTTCAACAGTTTCCAAGTGGAGTTGAAAAGCTACCGTGAAAGCTTGTAAGATGACTCACGCAACAGACAACCAAAACCGTTACGACAATCGAAGTATCGTTAAGTTGCAAAACATGGTTCTGGAAGGTGCCGATTACAGTTGCCCGAAACAGCTGAAACTCTGGGCATTTCAGGTTGATGCATTATTTACATTTTGAGGGAAGAATTTGTGCTTGAGAAAAGTGTCGCGACTGCTGACTCAGGATCAAAAGCGAATCAGAGTGTAAATCTCTCAGAAAAGTCTGGGAGAGATCTTGCCGACTTTTGGCGTCAATTTATATCAGTAATGAAACATGGATGCACTACTACACAGCTGAAACAAAACAACACTCTAAACAATGGAAGTATCACGATTCTCCACCGCCAAAGAAGGCCAAGTGTGTGAAATCGTTCAGGAATATCATGGCGCCGGTTTTCTGGTACATCAAGGATGTGCGAGAAAAGGTCGGGCTTGTCAAACAAGAAAGTCGTCTTGCATTAAGACAATGCTCTCACAAATATGTCGATGCAATGGCAGAAAGCATGAGTTGGGGTTGCTGCCACAACCGCCTTATTTCCCTGACTATGCTCCATATGTTCCCTAAACTGAGAAAATTCCTTGTGGGAAGAAATGTTCGCCCGATGAAGGGCTTAAATCATCTGCGTATTTTTTCAGGTGATTGCAGACTTGGAAGAATCTGATTTTCGTGATCGGATAAACGCTTTGGATCATCGCTGGACAAAGTGCATTAATGTCAAGGGAAACTATATCGGAAATTTTTCAAAAAGATATACCGTCATTGTGCGTTTCGTGCTGGGAATTTTTCAAATGACCCACAAACGGTGTCAAGAGTAATTGTAGGTAACGCGACTTTTATGGTAAGCCTAATTAATAGCTCATTTAACAACTATATGACTTAAGTTTCTCCATTAAACACAGTTTTATAAAGCATAAATCAGTGCACTTTATAAATCACACCACACAATTACAATTTTCATGTGGGTCAACTTATGGGATCAAAGGTCGCATACTGCTAGTGTGATGTAAATGAAAGAGTATTCCCCTATGATAACGATGGCCACTGCAGCGCTCGTAATGCGACCAGGGTGCAAAGCTTAAGTACACATCGCTGGATGAACACTGATAATGGCGTTAATTGTTTGGAGTTCTGTATTGATAGATTACCAACATGGAGGCCTCGTGCACATAATCCCTGCAATAAACTAACTAATCTTTCTCTTAAAGACATAGAAAACAATTGTTCTAAGGATGTTTTGATATCTATCGACTCTTTCAACGTTGATTGCAAACAGCTCTGGACCATAGAATATATTTTTGTGATATAAAGGTATTCGTATAATAATTATTATTTATCAAATAATTTCAAGCCTGTTTAAGGTATGTTGATGAAAATAAATTAAATTTGATGGGAGTATCAGATATTTACAATCATAAGGCAAACTAACGTTGCCGAAACCTCAAAACTGCTTTATCAAAGATATTAGTTTGTATAACAAATTAATTATGTCCATTAAGGGAAGTAAAACTTGTAATACTTATTTGAAAATATTTTTATTAAATTACAACCTTTGTAGAATAGTCTAAAATATTGTTGAACTTTTGATCATTTTACTGGTGTTTCATTTCTCTATTTTTAACAGTGCGGAATTTACATCAAAATGATATGAATGAATGGTGTTTAATGCCCGTTTTGCTGCAGAGGCACCACAGGCGATGGATATTCATGATGCATGAAACGAAATGATATACTGGGAAGGATTTATTATTTTTAAGGAAGTAATCGTTCCAGACCTAAGTTTAGGGTACCTCCCCAGCGTTTGCTATTTATGGAGACTGAGGAAAACCTGGAAAAAACCTCAGTCATGGAGGGCGGTCCTGGCGGGATTCGAACCCCAGACCTCCCGCTCACGAGTCTGCGCCTTAACGATCTCGGCTACTCGTGGCAGTTATTATATTGTACTTCCTGAATTAAAACTAAAGATATCAGCTATATGCGCTTTAGTTAAATTTTTGTTGAAAAACGGTATGAGTATGCTATTCCAGCACCTCGTTTCAAGACAGGGCACGGTAGCTAAGCTGGTACAAATATTAGCACGGTAAGCCGAAGATTCGTGGTTCCAGTCGCAGGTCATTTCATTTGAATTAACGCTTTTTCCGGATAAAATCTCAGCAAATAGACAACCTTGTACGTTTCCACGGCGTATAAACGCAGAGGGCAGAGATTTGCAGTTGTGCAATTGGACAGGACAAAATAACTGTGATTGCAAACCGAATATTAGTGATCCAGTACAAGCCGTAGCCTCGAATTTAATGCTCATTTTAAATGTTAGGTAGCTTTCCAAAATTCCTATTTTCAAAGTTAAGTCATTGCAGAGATTTCTTTAGACTTGCATACTTCTTTTCGAAAAGCACATGTTTCTTAGCGAGAGCAGATTCCCTTATTGCTAATTGTATTAACAAAATAAAACAGTGCAGTTCTAGAGAAGTGTTACTTTCCTAAGAAAGTGTCTTGCCTCCTCACTCTTGCGCATAACAACCGAGGTGGCTTAGGCGGTAACGCTTTAGACTTGCATTAGGAAGGACCGGGGTTCAATTCTCTTGCAACCGGCTGTCCTGAGCTTGGTTATTTTTTTAATTTTTTTCCCCGATGATATGGATATTTATATGTCACGAATTTTCAGCTCTCCCAGGGTCGGGAGCGTCAGGCGAGGTAGGATGGCGCCTTGCGATAGCTTGCGCTTAGGGGAAAGCTCCTGTCCTAGCGTCTGTTCGTAGTCTCTGGGGAAACCTCGAGTGAGACTTTGATAGGAATGGGGTGGTTCTCGCGGATTGTACCTCCACCTATGCCTATGCATTGCCTCCTCGGATTTCTGGCTCCCCGGTGCATCCTCTATCGCATCCCTTCCTCCCGCAGTGTCCCCTGGGGCTTTGTACAGTAGGTTCATTACCGACCGCGGCGCGGACTCTTCCTCGTAGAGCATAAGAATACTTATTGACTTGTCATTTATCCACTTAGCAAACTACGCTGATAATAATTATTACTAGGAGTGGTCTAAAAGTTCTCGGCCTGAATCAGCGATATCGTGGAGATAGCCAAAGTACTATAATAGTTGCCAAGTGTCATCTTAGATGACTCGTTGTAAAATTGCAGACGCATTAAGTATACTCACGATCGTGTAAACAAACGAGTGTTAACATTTTCTACAAAAGATATATAACGAAATAGGAACAACTATGAAGTACCTCGCTGTGAAGAGTTTAATCTCAACAGAAATAAAATAAAAAGTGACTTAGATTCCACATTAAAGGATTCTTCCCCTTCGTTTTCGACGATTAAAAAGTGGGCTTCTGTATTTAAGCGTAGTCGTACATCCATTCAAGATGATGATCGCTCCAGGTGTCCCAAAACTCCCATCATGGATGACATTGTGACAAAAATTCACAATGTTAAATTCAATGATCGCCGATTGAATTTAAAATTAGGTATGAGAAAGATTTATGATCTATGAGTGGCCCTTTTATTAACAATAGACCAAAATCGAATTCGAATGAACATTTTGCAAGAATGTTTAGATTAGTTATGCGCAATTTCAATGTTTCTCCGGCGTAGATAAAACGTGGATTCATCACTATACGCTACAGACGAAGGAGAATCCAAACAGTGCGTGGCAACAGGTGAAAGTGCACCAAAGAAAGCAAAAACGGTTCCATCTCCATGAAAAGTCATGTCTACAGTTTTCTGGGATGTTCGTGGTGTGGTGCTTGTGGACTACTTCCAGAATGACAAAACTATCAGCTGGAGTATTACGCTTCACTCCTGGATCAACTGAAGAAAGCTATTCAGGCTAAACGTCCACACCTTGCGAAACAGAAAATTCTCTTTCATCACGAAAGCATGGTAGCCTTCACACACGTCTGGGATTGTTTCTGCAAAACTGCATGACCCCTCGCTTCCAAGTGTCCACAACCGCCATATTCGCCGGATATGGCTCGAGCGATTACTTTTTGTTCCCAAACCTGAAGAAATGGCTGAGTGGACGAAGGTTCACAACAAACGAAGAGTTGAACCTGAGACAGATACTCATTTCTCACAGTTGTACAAATCTTATTTTACTAAGGTACTAAAAAGTTGGAAAGTCGAACTAAATGTTTTGATTTACCAGGTGACTTATTTCTTTTCTGAAAGATTTTGCGTCTACGAAGCAAGTATGGTCACCACTAGACCGACTACACCGAAATGAATATAAATCCACTTCAAAACAGTGCCTGCGAAACATATAACGCGTTCTGAAAACACGAATGCCTTGTGCGAGCATTGTACTTCGTTTTTTATTGCTTTATTTAAACCGAAAGGTTGCTTTTGGATTCGTGGTATAGAAATAAAGAAAATATTTGCATTCAGAACCAAAAAAGCTAAGGAAAAAAATGCATAAAGAGAGCGACATGTATTATTAGATATTTTAGTACATTTCCAATTTTTATTTGATATTTGTACTTTGGAAATACATTGTGATATTTTTATATTTTCTTCGATATATTAATTAGGTATTATACAGAAAATGAAGTATAATTGAATTAAATTAGTAAATTATTAGTACACAATATTTTAATACAAAACCTACTTTAAAAGCTTAAATATACGGAGAACATTCATTTGATACGAAATGCTATGTTATGATATTGTTTTGTTTATTTTTTTTTGTTCTGGCTTTGTTATTTTGGCTATAGAGTTTGGGCTGTTAGAGGTGATGCAATGCATCCTTCATGCTGGAAAGTTAATGAAGAGGAATAACTTATATCTACTGTTAGTTGTTGCTATGATTATATTATATGTAGTTACCGTGCAATAAATTGAGCTTCATACCAGTGAAGAGCTGAAAATTTACGAAAATTGACACTGGTGTTCGCTGATCTAGCTACATCAGGGGCAACTTTGTGGGGCTCGTTGGTACATTACATAAGCACATTCAATACCAGAGAGAGTAAAGGGTATATAATTGTGCACTAGGTAAGGACTTAAAAACCTCAAAAAATGTTCATGTAAACAAATGTCAAAATAAGCTTAGCTTTTTAGTTATAGCTTTGCCAGTATCGTGGACATTCTTTCTTCTTTCCATTTTCTAGTTGTCCACTGTATCTGGAGACATTCTAATTCAATAAGCTGAGGGTGAATATCTACGTTGTCAGTAGACCTGGAATACACAACGGTCATTAAATGACCCCGTAAAAGAAGCGGTTTACAAGTTTCTGATCTGATTATGTAAAGTCGGTGATATAATAATAGAACAAGTTATCTCCCTGTATTTGAAGCATTTCTCACATTTCTGTATTAACTTTTCAACCACCCTATAAAAAGTTCAAAGATTTATATACATAATGCTGGAAAACATGATCGTTTCTGAATACCCGTTCTCGGAAATCAAATTCCAGTTTTGAAAACAGGTAGTAGTCGCTGCGAACTAGATCTAGATGATGATTTAGCAACTGGAAACCAAGTGTGCTTACAGAAGTTGTGTATACTGCTGCAAAGTCTTGCAACAGAGAATTTCCACATATCTTTTCCATTCACTAGTGCATTATAATTGTTTCAGCTCAGTATAATACCTGCCAGTCACTTGTGCTACTTTCTAGAAGGTGTTTCATTGCTTTTATTTTATTTTTGAAAAGCTATTTCGTCATCATTGACGATGGATGCCAACACTGCCTTCAAAAACTTCTGACAACATTCCAGGCACATTTGCATTTAAACTGCTGAAAGAATTCGGGATAACCATCTTGCTCCAACATACATGCATGTGCAAATATTGATGAATGATGTGAAGCACAGTTGTTTTATAAATCTCCAGCCTTGCGCCTATTTCTTTTGTCTTCAGAAGCCTATCACTCAAACCTTTTTCCTCGACAATGGAGATTTGCATCCACCGCCCTACCCTCATCCTCTGCCCAAAATAAATAATAATGACCATTCTTCACATTGGAATGTGAAGGGGAAACTTCCTCATACACACCTTCAAGGCGTTGTTTATTAATATAGGGTGAAAGTTTATTAGTTAAAAAGAAGTTATTAATGTATTGCAGGTCTACCCATACATTAATGTTAAACTGTTGTGGTCTCGCTTCCAAAACTGCATTGAGATTTTCATCAGGTTATATATGGACGTTGTGAAAGTTCTGCCCCTCCATTCTATGTCAACTGTGGTAGTAGAAAACAGATGACTTTGACTACATACAACACACCATCAATTTATAAAGGACAAAAATATCTGTGGTCTGTTTATTAGTACACCACAAAAAGCTATAACAATATAATTAAGTAATAGTTACTTAAAGTGTGTATGAAAAAATGTTTTTGTCTTTAGGTTTTCTTATTAATTCCTAGAATATAAAATTAAACATCCTAAATGCACAATCAAAAGTACTATACTTATTTTTTTTTTCTGACAGGGACATTTGGGTGAGGTGATAACCTCCATATCCCTTTGGACACAAAAATTTGGACTAAAACTAGTTCACTTAAATCACAAGCTATAGTTGCGGGACATAAACGTGCACTATGTGAAATAAATTCAAACTATATGTGGCCCATCATGATAAACAACAATGTCAATAATTACATAGATTCTGATCTAAAATGGCACATCCAGGTAACGCACACATGCAATAAAATATTATCTTTGATTTACACATTAAAACATATACTTCTCAATCTCAAAAAGAATATCATTCAAGCACTTGATTATTGTGATGTCTTGTACTCACCCGAACACTGTGCAGATCTACAAATTACGAGTATTCATAATCCCTGTGTTAGTTTCGTTTTCAACACTCGTAAATTTGATCATGCGACACCCGTACGCAATCAAGTGCCATGGTTACCTCTAAAAGAGCGTAGGACTTTCCACTCCCTTACGCTCCTGTTAAAAATCCTTTGAACCTCCACCCCTTAGTGCATCACCTCTCGCTCAGAATATGATTTTACTATCCCTCGTCACCGAATAAATTTTTCTAATCACCCTCATTCAGCGTGTCATTTCCCAGAATCTGGAACTCGCTTCCTCCTGAAATAAGAAATTGTCGGACAGTAAAGCAATTTAAACGTAAATTAAATTACCATCTCCTCAACTCTAGGAATCATAATAGTTAGTTTCTCACTTTTTTCTTTTCTTCTTCATCTCCTTCTCCTTTCTTGCCCCTTGTACTCGAGAAAAATTATTGAACAAATGGAGTTCTAACACTATCTTTATCAACTGCCTAATTATATTAAAAGGTAATATTTACATGCAGTATGTATCTTTATTCTGGCTTATTTTCTTTTATTTTATATATTTATGTGTATTGTACTCTGCATTTTCTCTGATTTTATTCGTCTGGTAGAGTGGAAAACAAGGCTCCATAAGCCATAATACTTGCAGGGTAAATGAATGAATAAATCAATTTGGGAACAAATATTTAAAAGGAAACAATGTATTCTTTTAGTAATTACTGCAATTTTTAAGAATCGTAAAAGAAATGAACACAATGAGTCATAAAGTTGATTGCTTTACTTATCCTCAACATAAATGGATTGTTCTAATTGTCTGTAATTCAACATTTATGTTGACGTATAGGGAACCCCATATTTGCACCGATCAATGAGCGGCATTGTGCGGGATGGTGAAGAGTGGTTAGAGAGAACAGGATTTCGCCTGCTATTACAACTTCAGCTTTTGTGCTTGGCGAACTCGCTATGCTTAACCGAGCTTATGGTTTGTCGGCTGAAGCCATTGTTGCTAGCTCTGCTTTCCAAGTCTTTTATCAGGGCATTAAGTGGATTGCTTAAATCGTGCTAAAAATTGGTGGGGCTGTTAACTTGGCTCCTCTTTCGGGAACGAAGGCCCAGAATCATTAGTTTTTCGCTGGGCCTAGTGAAGTGGAATTAATGCTATTAAGTGATAGGCAAATTGTTTATGAGCTTAGTTTATACAAGGTGTTTATTTTATAGACTATATGTACATTAACTTTTACATTATATCTTCCGAAAGGGTCCAGAGACCGCACATCTACTATTCAACACCGGCGGACAATATACCTATTTATAATATGTATATAAAACTATTAATACGCAAATAATAATTTATGAAAAGACATGCACACTGTCTCTCTTTTATATATATGTACATCACAATTATACATTGTTTAAACAAACAGCTGCTAATTAGGTACACTTTACATAAAAACTAACATAGCTTTGACGAACTTTATTCCTGCCTAAGCAAGTCCCATCATGCTAAGCTGCCACTATTCCAGTATGTAAACCTGGCTCCAAAGTTCACCTGCCAATGTTGTGTGTTTGGTAATGTGCCAGTAAATGTTTCCAATCTTCCCAAAAGGGAAACATTTTCTCGCCTGTCTCATTGTCATTTGATTTAAAAGAGATCAAGGCACTGTACCGTTGAAAAACCTTAATTACGGTCTCCTTGACGAAGCTCGAACTGAATATTATATACAAAACGGATTAACAATTAGGGAACGTGATTACGTAATGTGCAGAATTAAATTAGTCGCTCTCAAATGACTCTTAAATTGTTAAAGTTTATGTTCTGCAATAAAAAATACAACAAAGCAGCATTTAATAGGCTGACATGTATATAGTTAGAATGACATGTATTTAATTAGAATTAAGTGTATTTGATTAGATTGAAATGTATTCAAATAGGTTGACACGTATTTAATTAGGTCGACAAGCATTTAATTAGGTGATATGTAGTCAATTGTGTTGAGATGTATTTAATTAAATTTCCATTTATTTAATTAGTTTGACAGATTTTGATTAGATTAAAATGTTTTTCATTAGGTTGACAGGTATTTAATTAGGTTGACTTGTATTTATTTAGGTTGAAATGTTTTTAATTATGTTGAAGTGCACTAAATTAGGTAGATATGTATTTCATTACCTTGAGATATAGTTCATTACTTTTACATGCATTTAATTATGTTGAAATGTATTTGATCATGTTTACATTTACTTTATGTATGTAATTATATTGAAATGTATAAGTACAAGCGTAAATATTGTAATTTCACCTTTTCTCTACTGCCACCGGTTTTTAATAGTGTTTAACTGAGACATCACAGGCAGTGGACACTGATGATACATGAGATGAATTATGGAGTGTAGTGCACAAACCCGATAACTCACGTTTTTGTAAAAATTTAGTTGGCTACCGATTTATACTCTTCCTATCTCTGTTATCATAGTACAAATATAGCTTTATACACGTTTCCTTTTCTTGACACTAGTGGACAATACTGTTTGCGCAGTTTATGATTTACATGCTGTTCAGCGCATGAACTGATAACCCAAACAAAATGGACGCAACTGGAAGTAGGCGAATTTCAGCAACTAGAAATTTTAATGCAGGTAAGACGGAAATTATATGTTTTTTTATCTTCATTATGGTTTAAATTCTCTTTAAATAAAAACGTTAATAACATTAAGAACTAAAATTGGTGTGTCGAAATGAATATGCAATGTTGTTGTGTTTCTTTCGTGCAGAAAGCGACTTCAAGGTTTTCTAATCATGAAAATGAAAGAGGAAGCAGTTGTTCTAACAAAACAGCTATTGTTACAGCGGCCATTCTTGTTATTTCATTAGATCCACTGACTATGCTTTTCTGATTAAAATACCGATATGTACTAGGCATTAGTAAAGAGAAACCATGAAGGTAAATAGCTTATTAAACTTTTGTAGCAATATTCAATTTCAATTTGTAAGATGAGATACTAACTTCAACACATATAAACCTATAGAACATACATAAGTTAAATAGAATATTTCATTTTTGTGAGCATTTATGATTATTGTTTCCACTCACTCTAGATAAAGGAAGAGGCAGAAGAAAACGTGATCCATCATCTTAGAAACGTAATGTTTACACAACAAAGCAAAGACAAGGTGCTATATCGACTATAGAGGGAGAGAAATTGCAGCATCAATTGAATTGCCACAGGAAATGCTTTAATAACATTAATCTAGAAGCTAGAAAAGAAATCCGCTCTAAATATTACAACTTTTCTAACTGTACTGAACAGCAGATGTTTTTATCACCATGTTTTAATATCATTAAACCTAAGAGAAAATATTCTTCTATTCTGGGGGGGGGGAGAGAGATTACAGTGGAGGAAAAAAAATCTGGCTGAAGCGAAAACTGTACAGGTTTGTTAACAGGCAATGGCAAGTATTTTAGGAATAAAAATTGCCAAACTTAGTTATACAGTAGATACTTTAAAACAGCATGATACACCTCTAGCGGATAAAAGAGGCTGCCATTAAATTAGGCACAACAAGACATCGGAAGAGAGTTGACTTCATAAAACTTTTGCCCAAATAAAATTCAGTACACAAGAAAGGATAAGTCACATAGGAAATACCTCTCCCCAGAACTCTATGTAGAGAAATGTGCATGGAACCTGTTTCGTGTTTCACTTTTTCCACATATTTTTAGAACAGACTTTAATCTGCACTTTAGACATCCTAGTCTTGATACGTGTAAAATATGTGACAAAATTAAGGTGATTCTAAAGAGTGGCATACCAGAAGCAGAGAAAGTTAAAATAAAATCTGAATTAGAACTCCATCTAAGGAAAACTGAAAAAACACAGACCGAAATGAAACCAGATTTTGAAAGTTTGCAAAATAACAAAATTGTATTTATTTTGGCATTTAGTATGGAATAAAGTTTGCCCACTCTCCACACATATATACATGTGACATACTATTGTAGGCAGATTTGGACTCTAAATCTTGGTATTCATGATGCCACTGGTACAGGGATATGCATATGTGGTCTGAGGATGTTGCTGGAAGAGGTTCACAAGAGGTCTGTCATGTCTGAATGTGTATCTTAAGAGGATGAAAGAGCACAATAGAAATGCAGAACCTCTTATTGCATGATCAGACTCTTGTGATGGCCAAAATAACAATCAGTATATGGCACTATGTGCTTCATGTTTGGAAGCTTTTTAAACTGTTGAATATAATTCCCTATCCTGTGATAGAGACGTTGGGACAATTGAAAAGAAAAAGAAGAAAACTCCAGCTGTATATGCTCCAGAAGATTGGTACCAGGTAGTTGAACATTGTAACGGAAAAACTGTTTGTGGTTAGGAGAACTTTGATGGCATAAAAAAGCACCTCATTTTCAGAAAAGTAGATGAAAGTGAACGACCTGTAAAAATAAAGAAAGCAGTAGGAATATTAATAACTGAGAACTTGCCATGTAAATACTGCATGGTTGCATCCATAATGGTAGATGGAAGAATAGTCCCTTGTAAATATATCTAGGAAAGGAAAAGTGCCACAAAAAGTTTCTCTTTCACCTTTACACAGATATAGGCTTCCTATTACCACTGCTAAACTGCAGGATTTAAGAAAGCTATGTCAGTGCATCCCGGAGGAGCATAGGGGTTTCTATGCTGAACTCACAAGTAATACACGTTCCCCAACAAAATTAAAAGGAAGGGGAAATTTCCTCATCTAAACGAGGGAACGAAAGTGAAAGTTCATCATTAATCAGCTCACTCTTCGATAACTCAGCAGACTAGAGTATCAAGGAATTAAAAGAAATTCCTGTTTATCATACTCTTGCACTGAAAGGTTCAGAACGTCAGAAACCAATGTTCGTATTTTATTTGAATAGTTTGTTAAATATTTCATTTCAGCAGGTAAATATTTATACAAAATATAATTCAATATATGTAGTATATTCTTGAAATATCTCGCTCAACGTTTCCTCTTATTTCTCCAAACATATCTTTCGTAGATTTTCTGGTTCTGCACCACACTCCAGAATTGATAAACTGGGAAAGGATTTTTTAAAGGAAGCGTTACAGGCCTAAGTTTAAGGTATCCTAAAACTCCCCAGCGTTTGCCACTTATGAGGGCTAAGGAAAACTTCGGGGAGGACGGTCCTGGCGGGAATCTAACCCC
The DNA here is from genome assembly GCA_030762175.1 of Metallyticus violacea. Lineage (NCBI taxonomy): Eukaryota > Metazoa > Arthropoda > Insecta > Mantodea > Metallyticidae > Metallyticus > Metallyticus violacea. The sequence goes on from CM060834.1 coordinate 51,977,693, forward strand.
AGACCTCCAGCTCACGATTGCGCGCCTTAACGACCTCAGCCACCCGGGTATAAGCCCAATATTTGCAGATTGAATAGATAAATACATACGTACAATCACGAGAAAGGTAACTACAATTAATTACGTCATAAATATTAAGCACTCGTTAATTTCAATGAAAAATAAATAGATTAAAGCGATTATCGGTAGCTTTACTGTTGCATATAATTTTAAACGGTAAGCTTAACTCGTATTATTTTTATTTCTGTAGTGCAAATAGGTCAAATCTGCTGTTTACAGCTTAAAGGTATTTAGCATAGAACGCTGGATTTGACAACCTTTGCTTTTAAACTTTGCTCAGCTTAGCTATTTGGGCGAGACTCTATGAGCAGAAACCTGCAATATTTCTTCTACCAAGCACTGCGTCATAAGAAGTTAAGATTTTATTGATCATAAGGTGTGGCCGCTTCAATTCAGTGAACTAAGTTGTGTAATCATTATTTATGGGAGTCGTAAAAAGCGCCAAGTTTGAAGAATTCTCTAATTTACCACGAATTCAGTGGAAATAGATATTACAGGAAACATGCTCGTATACATTAAACTTGCTGCTTACGTTTATAATGTAAATATTTTCTATCGGAAATTAACGTACCAACATTCGAACACTGATCTTGCCGGGTTAAATATTTTAGCATATTTATTTTAGATCAATTACATTGATATAATCACTGAATTACAATGTTTGTTAAGACAAGAAGATTTTAATTTATTTATTAGCGGCAAAAATAGCTTTTAATAGCGTTTTTTACTTTTGACATTTGTTAAGTACGAACAATGGGCATCTTTAAAGTAAATATATATTTAATGTTATTAAGGAGACATTAAAAGAGCACATTTTTTTCTTTCTAAAATGCTTTTTAAAGTAGTTCTATGTCGTGTTTTCTTTTCTTTATATCAGAAATTTCTTTACAGACCTTATAGCATTCCTCATATTCAATAGCTAATTGACCGCCACTGGTGGCCGAGGTCGTTAAGGCACGGACTCGTGAGCGGGAGGTCTGCGGTTCGAATCCCGCCAGGACCGTCCTCCCTGACTGGGGTTTTTTCCAGGTTTTCCTCAGTCTTCATAACTGGCAAATGCCGGGGAGGTACCTAAACTTAGGCCTGGAACGCTTCCTTCCTTAAAAAAAAAAAAAAAATATCCTTTCCCAATTTATCATTTCATCTCATGTATCATCAGTGTCCACCGCCTGTGGTGCCTCAGTGGTAAAAACGGGCGTTAAACACTACTCAAAAAAAAAAAAAAATAGCTAATTGCATTCGGTTGCATAAATATGCAATTATGAGAATAGGGATCTTAAAAGTTCTTGGCATAAATGAAGAAATTCCAGCAATGCTGTAACGCTATTTAAATGGTTTTTCGGAAAGTCTGCAAAATATTTGTTTACAGCTGCCATAATCAAAAGCTCTGACCAGATATGAAAAATTTCAGATTTGCAAACAGATAAAAAGTTCGAGGGAGTCAAATTTGGGGAGTGTGGTGGATACTCCAACAATGTATACCTCAAACCTTGCCGTTTTTGTATCATTAAAACACTTTTCTACACGGGATGTAAAAAATAGTATGAACATGTAGCACCACATTTGACTCTGACAACAGCCTCAACTTTTTTTCAATAAATTGTAAACTTTGTTATACATATATATATATATATATATATATATAATATAATTCTGCAAAAATTGTGTAAAAAGCATAAAATAACTATAAAATGACACATGCTAAATGTTAATCTTGCAATAAATCTGAATGTCGATTTCGTTTCAGTCTTCGAAGCTGCCGCGGTGGTGGTAAGTGGGTTGGAATGTTGCTGAGAAGCTCATTGGTGTAATTTAAAAAGATGCGGTGAAGTCGATTGTAGCAGGAGTGAAGTGTAATGTTCACTGTTTGAATATGTAAATTTTTAGAGTTTCAATATATGTTCTACGGTGCACAGGCGGAGAACCCGGCCGGCTCTGAAAGGTTTGGATCCTTTTCAGTTGTGAATCGGTAGCTGTACTCCACATTGCGCAGCCAGATAACCCAGACAGGTTTTATTGCTGAGAAGTAGATTAGTCTTTTGAAATAAACTGGTAATGATGATGATGCTTGCAGCACATATTTTAGTTGAATAATTTGTGTCGTAGTCTTTTTACTAAGCTATTTATGTGCTGTCTACGATTGAGTTTGTTATCTAGTATAATTCAGAGATACGATGCGGATTGTACTATGGGTATTCCATCTCTTTGTAGAGAAATCATTTGATTTTCCCTTTTTGTTTTATAAGTGAATTGAGTTACTTCAGACTTGCAAGGGTTCATTATAATTTTCCATTATTTGCACCATATGCTCAACAGATTGACAACGTCTGAAGGCTGTCAGCTGATGATTTCCATGTATCGCTTAGAATAGCGATATTGTCAACAACTGTGCTATTGTAGATTAGCAGATCATGTGTATATATTTCATAAGTAATAGGTGTCCATATGCTTCCTTGAGGAACTCCGGTTAATATTGGAGATCGAATATTTTCGTAACTAACAGAGAAAGTTCTGTCAGAGACCTTATATTATTATAATTATTATTATTATAATAAGGTATCGGTATCAGTGAGTGGTGGTTTTAGTTTATACAACGTTCAGTGTGCCAAACCTTATCAATTGCCTTCTCAGTATCCAGAAATAGCCCAAGACAAACAGATTTTTCTTCAAATGTATCATGACATCAACTACACCATGAAGTTGCTGAGGAAAAGAATGTGATGGTCGGAAACCAAACTGAGTTGGTATTATGGAATTTTTGCCTTCAAGAGTTGAAGATGGAGCAGACGTTCAAAAATATTTTAATATAAAGGGAAAAGACTGATTGGTCCGTAACTATGAGGATCGTTTTTAACTTTGTTTAGTTTGTGAATCATTACAGTATATGTATAGTTCCATCTAGTTGGAAAATAACCTAGAGTAAGAATGGCATTATATATTTGTGTTAAAAACACAAGAGTTTTCCGGGGAAATATTACAAGCAGTGATTTAAAAATTAAATCATGTCCGGGAGATTTGTTGACTGGGTATTTCTTTATTGCATTGAATATATGAACAGGGGTGAAGTATGTAGTAAAATTCGTTAGCTGAAGAGACGCTGTAACGTTCTCTTATATTTCTTGTTCAAATTCTGGATCTGTAGTTGGATTCTGAATTTCAACCCTCCTTGGAACTGAAATCCTGGATGGTGGTCAGTGCGATTCTATATCATTCAAGAAGAAACTTCCTTCCTTAGGAGCGCAATGGGCCCTTACTTTGTTTCAATTGATCAATCATATTTAAATGGGGTGACCGTGCAGACCAGAAAAGTTGTGCAATTCCGTCTTGGTTCTCCTTAGGCCGGTCTTGGCCAATTCCAACCATAGGAATTGAGACTTTTTGGAAGATGGCACCCGTTGTTGGAAACCATGCCTGCGCATTTGAATGGGTATGATCGCCTAAGATGATTCCATAGGCCTTACCAGTCGCCTTTCCTTTCAGTATAATAAAAGGACCCATTGAAAGCTATGATATTAGGGCAGAACCTCCACCATGCGTTACTGTTGGAAGAAGACAGTAAAGGTTGATTCGTGGTACCACTTCATACGTTTCCATCAGGTCGGTGGTTTAGGTTCTGTTTTGTTTCCTGTGCTATACGAGATTAGCAAAAAACAACTCTTGGAATGATATTTTGTTTATGTAGTTCCTACGCAGTATTCAGTGGACACTGTTCTCTAGACATATATCGAGCTCAGTAGTCACTTTACTGCCAATGCTGTTCTTCTGAGAGGCATCAAATCTCCTCCGAGCTTTCCTGCCCCTATCCGTCTAATTCGTTCATCTGCCATTATTCTGCTTAGCATAAATTTTCCCCAGAAATTTGTCTGTCTAGTACAAGATGTAGATACACCTACTAACCCCTCCATCAAACAATGCGATCCTACAATTTTCCCTCTTTGGAAATCTGTAAAGGCTGACGTTACGGTTGATAAAACAACATGCCGATGTAGGGCTTGCTGGTGGCTCAATCCGATAGCAGCGAAGGCATGGTACAAGCATTTCTTTTGTTGATTTGGTTTATTTAAGGACACTCTTTAACAGCTCAGGTCATCAGTGACCCTCTATTCAGGGCGTGAAACGACCGACAAATTTTGCTCAGAGGCCTCTTCTTTCAGGCTTGAGGTTCTTTTTCATGCCGTAAATGTATGACACGGGACCCACGGCTTTACTTCCCTTCCGAAGGAACCCATAACGCCGAAAAAATCCATCGATACTGGCCGGGTTTGAACCCGTGATCTTGGGTTTAGAAGGCAAGTATGGTTACTACTACACTACTAGGACCGACATAGTACAAGGAGAAAGAAAAAGACACATTCAGTAAGTGGTAGTCTAGTTAGAAAAAAATATCGGGGTTACACTAACAAGGCGTCCGCATTATTTTGTGAATCCTTGTATATCTAACGTTCACCTCTTTGAACTGATGTTTCATCGCACTTCCAGAAACATAAGGTATCTGCTGACAAGTGATTCATATTAAGTGGCTCCCTGCTTAGAATATAAGGTGACAAAATTGCTTTCATACCAGACATTAGTTACTATTAAATTAATCACAACTCGTACTGGTGAATCTGGCTTTACATATCTCTGTAGCTATGCAACACATGTTTACAGTATATGGTTTACAGGCTCTGATTATACATTGCCGTATCGTTCCCATGCTTTGTGGTCCTGCAGGAGATCCCTCATGTTGAGAGCGTACAGTATCTCATTATTATCCTCTAGGGAATGGCCGCAGGCAATTACGAATGTGCAATCTGGTTGTAGAAGCACCGAATTTGGCGATAATTAAGAGACTATTTCACTGTCCTTAGTGTCGATATCTGATTAAAGATTGTGTAATTCGTGCCTTTGTGCTAAACTTCATCAAATGCTACTTTTATGTCCACGAATAATGTGCGGATACTAGCATCGTTTTTGAGATTATGTTGACAGCGCATTTTAGCGACTAGAGCCCATGTAATGGCGTTTTCAGTACCCAAATTGCTGGGAGTTGTTTCATTGTCAGGGGCTGCAAATTTGAATCTAAAGTTATGCTCGCTCGTTTCGCGATCCCAGCCAAGTAGTATGCTTACATTAGATTACAGTGCCTCGCCTCGCTGTCTGGACGCATTCAAACAATGAACCAACCGCAGCATACGCCATCATCATAACAATAACCGACATGGCCGAAGCAGCAGAATGCATAGGACAGCTATATTGGCAATGACAAGATAAAACGATAGCGTTTTTGAAGCTTTTTGCACTTAAACTAATTTGCTATAGGCATTAGACGAGCTCTTTATACCCCTGAACAGAAAGATAGCCGTGAGGGATTGTAAAATATTAGGAAAACGAAAGAAATTTTACTGCACGTTTCACCACTAAACCTGGGATTTTAAGGCACTAAAAATTTATATTTAGGCAGCTTCTAAGTATTAAAACAGGCTGTAAAGTAATAATATATGTATTTGAAATACACAGGCCCTGAAAATTATTTTTGGTTTATTCAGGAGCACTATACTCGATTTTAAATACTAATAATAATAAGAAGAAAGCACTAGGGTAAATATTAGCGAACATGAATTATAGAATTCCACAACTGAAACGCTTTCACTGTTCCTAGCAGTTGATCAAATGTTAACCATCAATTGATTCGCAAATCTCATCCTTAATTTGTCTCCAAAATACTTGCTTAATTCTGTTTTATCTCATCTTCTATTACTTCTCTCGCAGTTTTCAAATTATTCTTGACTTCATGCATCACAGAAAATTGTTTGAGAGTATTTCCTCTTTCCTCTGTTAGGAATCCTCCTAAAACCAAGATCGCGGGTTCAATCCCGGCCAGGATTGATGGGTCCCGTGTCGTAGATTTACGGCACGAAAAGGAACCAAGCCTGAAAGAAGAGGCCTCTGAGCAAATTTTATCGGCCGTTTCGCGCCCTGAATTGAATGGGATGCTAACGACCTGAGATGTTAAAGAGCGTCCGTAAATAAATCAAAAATCTCATTGCAACCAGACACAAGGCTTGCCAATGCCCTTCTATCGACAGGAACTGTAGCAAGTGTCAGAAGTTATTCTTAAATGCGAACGTAGAAGGAATGTGTTACTTGGCATTTTCATCAAGAAGTCTAAATAGCATCCCTGAGGATGTTTGCTCCAATACCGGCTCTATGCAAGATGTTAACAAAGCTTTTATGTTCACTTTTGTGACTGACATTATTGTCATGCTGTTTTATTTTTTCTTCTCATGAGAGGTATAAATTACGTTAAAACTGTAAAAATTATAAATTACGTTCATTTTAAAACTCTATATCTTAATAAAACTGAAAATATATAACAAAAATGTTCCTTGCGAGATCGAGAATTGAAATCGTTGTAAAGTGCTAATATTAATGAAAAATTACACACTTGATAAAATACGCAGAGGTGTAAACTGATTGGTATCTGGTACTTAACCTGAAGAACCTGACATTATAAAGAATTTTAAAACAGCAAATGTAAATGGTTTCTTGCTTATGCGAAATGCTATCAAAAATAGTTTTCTCGCCCACCGTTATCTCTGGGAATTTTAAGAGTTTTTGTCTTATTTCCTTTCCAGATATTTATAATTTTTGTAGTATATATATAGCATAAGTCAAAATTTGGAGCAATGGTTTAAGTTAGTAAAGAGTCCATTGTAGATTATCCTCACATTGGGCTGGTCTGTGGAAGCAGCATTTAGAAAAATGTGCAAAATATTTAGGGTTTAATTTTGATGCACAGACTAATTAAGGTTTCCCGAATAGTAGAAGAAACCTGCATTCCGACAAATACAGTTTGGAAAATTATTCACGAACATTTGGGCATGTCCAAGATTTTCCAGGTAGCTGCACCTCCACGACACTGCGCCAGTGCTCATATCAGACAAAGCACAACACAGCCTGCCATCCAAGAATGTGGGTTTCGGCAGCTGAACCACGCACTCTTTAAGTCCTGATTCGGGGAGCTTGGACCTTTACCGATTTTTGATGATATTTCTTCGTAGACAGTGGTCTTCAAGTGATGAAGATGTCATAGTGAATGTAAATTTCTCATTTTCAGACAAACCAGAAGATTTTTTTTCTAGATACCTAAGGTCATTGAATGAAATCTGGATTAGGTGAATATCCCTCTTAAAAATAAAGTTGTTCCTTATTAAATCTGTGATTTATTATACAAATGGTTATGCCAAAAAGAATATGAAAATTGGTTTAATTTACAACCACGAAGCAATGAAGTATATATGGGTTAATAAAAATAAATGTAACAATAATGAAAAATGTCGCCAATACTGTTGCAATGTACTCTTAGTTTAACTTTCCTTTCATAACGTAAATATGCACGAAAATCATTACTTCACTTTTGAATTTCAGTGAAATACTTTTGGAACAATCTGTAAATTTGTCCAGTGCGAACAGCAGCTATCGCGCACCTTCAGATAATTATTCCTCTGCCGGTTATCGTGACATGTTTACACGTTGCATTATTATGACTGTTGAGTCATGCAATAACAACCGGCGTTATGTGAAACAGCTGTTTGAAAATGTTGATAGAAACAAAACACTTAAGTAGCCTGCAAATGATAAGATAATTGTGCATTGTAGAGTTTAAGAGACATTTAATTGCTGTTATGTATGTAACATTTTAAAATATACAAAATTGGCATTTCAAGTCTTACAATCGTGAAATGCGTGCTAACTTTAAAAATGGTGATTTTAAACTTTGCCATATTATATTTTTCAGTGAAAAAACATTTTAATTGCTTAGAGAATAAACTAAACTTTGTCTTACGCTTATTGATGATTCATAGTTTCAATTCCTATTAATCTGGTCATATATGTAATCGCAGTAAGGATCTTCAAGAATTAAACGCTATACGGTGTGTATTTCGAATGGATGACGCGCCAAGTTCTTTTGTATTCTGTGCGTTCTGTATTGAGAGACAGCTGTTAATCTCCAGGAACCTGTGAGCGGATCTTGTTGTGACTCTACTCTACTAACCTCCAACTTGCAAGGCGATGTTCTGTTCGTAATTTTTATAGTAAGTTATTTCGTTGCTACTAGTGAATCTTGTGAAAAGTTTAATGTATGTCTTTCGTTGGGAAAAAATTGAGTTTATAGTTGCGCTGCCCGCCTTTGGTTACAGCGATGTTCACTTTAAATCGACGTCATAAAATTATCATCCAAAACACAAAGGATATTACGAGTTACCTTCATGTCAACTTGCTGAGCTGCAGGTAAAGAAAAGTATATTTCAATATCGGTTTTTTTTTTCATCTGCAAGTTGATCCTTCCTTAGGAAGTAAAGTGAAATGGTAATTCAAGAAAACTCAAATCGGGTGTCTTCGTTCTTCGCTGTTGCGCACCAGTGAGTGTTAAACTTCTCTTTAACAGCACATACAGATGGCGTGATGGTTTTTGGGCGGTGACGCGTCCTTTTGTCTGTTCCTCGTCGGTGAGCCTAGAATGTTTGAGCATGCGCAATGACGTATTTTGTTCAGTACCTAGCGAGAAAAGTGGATCAAGTTGATTCTCTGTGACTGGCGTATTTTCTAGAGTTCTTCGCGCGCAATGAGAAAAGGACGTCGATCTGTCCCCTCACCAGTGGTGATAAGTGTGACATACTTTAAACCTAAACTGGCTCTCGTGAACATACAGTAAAGCTCGCTGAAGGTCACCGGCCAGAACGATCGTCTTAAGTGTACCAATTAGGGGGGTTTTGCGGTAAGGGTATGTAAATTATATATTTTGTCATAGCTATGGTACAGGGATTTTATATACGCGATTCTAAATAATTAGGCATTTGAATGTTGCAAAGCAAAAGTTAATTAAGTATTTAGTGTTAAGCGTACAAGTCTAAGAAAATTGCCAATTTCTTTTATTTTTTTTTATAATTTTACTTTATTTATTTATTTTGGCAGGTTAATTAGGGTTTTCTTACCCTCTCTTTTCTTACTTTCACTCTAAAGACCTACCTTGTAACTGTTTATATGGCCTTTCGCAGGAATCTCTTAAACACTAAAATTAGCTTTTCTCAAACGGCTTTTCCTTACACATGCGGAAACTCAAATTACTCCCTGCAATGCTAAATTTCAGCAATCAGTTTGAAATTTTCAACGGAGGTTCTTAAAACATGGATAAATAAAAGTTACTACAATAAAATATAAACACCATATTTACTCATGTTATATTACTTTAACATGTATAGTTACAAAAAATGCGATAAAGTAAGATTGAAGATTTTTTTTAAATAATACTTGATGTAAATTATAGGAGGCATATAAATCGCACCATATTTTTTTTCTCAGGAAATAATATATGGCAGAAAAAAATTAAGCGACTTGGTCAAGAGCTGTAGAATTTTTAGTTTTCTCACATTGGACCCCTCAAGTATTTTTATTCAAAAGGAACTATGAGCTCAATTTCAATTTAAAAGAGACCGATTTGTAACAATGCTTTTAAAAAGTTTCTACGAAATGTATCCTTTCCAACACGAAAAACATAAAAGTTAGCACAGAAGCTTAATAAAACAGGTTCTGTGGCTGACTGAAAAAAAAATCTAAGACGTCATGCACTCGCAGAAAAAAAAAAAAAAAACCTTGATGAAATATGAGATTTCATTAAAGCTCTCCTCAAACGTTTATGATTTTTGTCTTCACGGGATATCGTAAGATCGTCTTGAATTTGTTGAATAGTGTTTAACGTCCGTTTTAATTGCTGAGACCATCACAGGCGGTGGACGCTGATGATACATGAGATGAAATTATAAACTGTGAAAGAAGGAAGCATTCTAGATCTATTTTTAGGGTACTTCCCAGGCATTTGCCATTTATGGGGACTGCGATGAGAAAGTCTCAGTCAGGTAGGACGGTTCTCGCGGGAATGGAACCCCAAACCTGCCCCCTCCCCCTCCATGAGTTCGTTCCTTACAGACTTCGGTCACCTGTTGCGGTTTAAGAAGGTGCGGATTATATGTCAGGGAAATTGGGCAACATTTCCAGTATCTACTATAAGGAGGGCGACCATCAAATTCTGATATTCTGTTATACCTAAGTTTTAAAACCGTGAAACGGGCAGCAACGTGCATCTAACTGAAGACTTGCTGAAATATGTATCAGGACTTTTAAATTATTCGCTAAAATTGACAAACATACGTGTTTTCACGAAGGAGGGAGGTTTTACAATTATGGATCCACGAACTTGTGCTAATTACAACAAACTTTCAATACGTTTGTAAAAGGTCCTCCCAGATGATGTTACTGAGCTTAGAACGGAACTTTTGAGCAGCTATTAATCGCATGATCTCCAGTTAAGTTGACCCCTAGGGTATTACAGAATTGAGCAATAGCTATTCAAGATTAGGAAGTCATACGCGAAATAATATATGTCAAAAAAATTGAAAGTGAAATGTGCTTTAAATTGTGCATTTACTCAGGCTGAAACATTCCAATTGTTTTCCCTCCCAGCAAGCGAGGGCTTGTTTCATTTGATGTATTTACGGACGCTCTTTAACATCTCAGGGCGTGATACAGCCGACAAATTTTGCTCAGAGGCCTCTCTTTCAGACTTGAGGTTCTTTTTCGTGCCGTAAATGTACGACACGGGACCCACGGCTTTACTTCCCTTCCGAAGGAAGCCATACTTAGGCTTTTTACGCCCGAAAAAAATCCATTGATCCTGGCCGGTTTGAACCCGCGATCTTGGGTTTAGAAGGGTTACCACTACACCACCAGGACCGACAACAAGAGAGGACATAAAGCATATATGTACCATTTATCAAACTTCTCACATTTCCCCCCAAAATTTAAATAGAATCCATCTCAAACGGCGATTTTGAGAGAGAATCGTTTGCTTTGACCATTTTTTCGACGGTTCGACAAATTAGCGACTTTTCTGGTTGCTTGTTAAGCTCCACAATAAGGGTTCAATACTTATAGGTTTTAACAAGATGGCGGACCAGCAATTTGCCTTGATAGTTTTACAAATAGGCTACTTGCTGATCGGGTATCCTAAAACGATTCTTTACCTTTACCATGGCCACTACGCTAGAAGGTAATCTTAATGATAATTAGCAGAGACATAATTTGTAATTTTCGAGCTGAACCTCAACAGAATACAAGTTGAGATTTCTGAAAAACTATCAAGTCTACCCAAATTAAAAGTGTATTAGTTATTAATTTATTATTTATAAATTATACACTTTTTTAAATTTGACTTTTAAATTTTTATTATGTTATAATTATTTTAATAGACCTTAAAATATTAACCTTTAATATGTTTGCTGTTCTTATGAACTATTAATCTCAGCATCTTCAGTTTTAAAATATGTTAATTCTCATTTCTGGTGAAATAATGCGCAGTTTAAAACAAAAGTTTAATTTTTTTTGTTTGCATTTAGTGCTATTATTTTATGCAAATTTCAAACCATACTTTTTTTCAGAACTCTCATGCATGCATAAGTTTAAAAGTTTACACCGATACAAAGGGCAATGTGTTTTGCTCTATTTTACATAGATTATAAGAAAACTGCATCTAAAATTAAATATATGAAATGTGTGTTGTATAACAGCATGTGATCATATTTAAATTGTTATTTAAGCAATTTAAATTCCCCAGGCAAACAAATTATATATGAATGTAATGTACAAACTATGTATATTCATACTATGCATAGAACCAAAATTGTTTTTTTTTTTATCCAAAATCTAAAAGCAGTAGAAAAGGGGGTCATGTTTAAATGTACGTTCAAATAAATTTAAATGGCGCAACACCAAAACCTATATATGGGTATAATCTGCAAACAATGTAGTTTCATATTATAGATAAAACTAACATCGATTTTTTGACTCAAAATTATCTACCAAGTGTATTTAAATCAGCAAAAAAAAAAAAAAAAAAAAAAAAAAACGCTAAGTTTCGAAGTATAAATAGCGGAATGCCGCAATGCCTGGAGAGAGGAATAGGACATCTTGTACTGGCTAAATGCACTAAAAACGAGTCAAATGAAGAAGTAAACATTTAAAACAAAAGTGTTTCACGCAGATAAGTAAGAACTAGTAAGTAAGAAAAATATTCTGAAATTTAGAGATGAAATTTAAAAGAAAAATGTTGAAAGGAAGGCTTAGAGCAAAAAGTTATACGTCTTGTTTTTGTTTTTGACATTTCAACATAAAAAGTTGTAAAACTAAAATTGACGGAAGGATAAAACTATAAGATTGCTTCTAAAATCTTCCAAGCGTTTTGCGGAGAAGAATTCTAAAAGCCAATATAAAAGAACATCCTCGGCTCCTTGGAGACGAGGTGTAAGCCTGGATTGAGAGGATCTCCTTTATGACTCTCTTGTGTCCTCACACGTGAGACTAAATGAATCGAGAAGCTTCACCCTGGTGGGTAGGTCCTTACGTCCGCTGTATTCACGCTCCATGACATCCTGATGAGTTTATTTTGAGAAAATCAATAAGTCTGAACATCTCTACACCGCTGAAAAAATGGGAATGTTTTCGCATGGCACTCCAATACATTATTTGAAGCCGACAATGTAGTTATTAGCATACTTGCGTTGCTGCAGCAACTCGGAGAATTTTCGCAAAATGATATTGTGATTGCATTTTCGTTCTGATACTAGAAGAATAGCACCTTGTTGTTATCCATCCATGCTTATCTATGGATAAGCAACAAAGAAGTTGGAAACTAAAATTTTACATAACAATGTAAACGTTTTAATAATTATCAGGCCCTAAAATTAAAATACTATAGAAAAAAGTGACATTTATTTAAACATAATTATATAGATTAGTGATAAGCAACATAAAGGAAAAGAAGTACAAAGAAGAATCTCATTAACCTGGAGAGCATTTTGGGTCCTTAAGTTTATATTGTTAGACCAAACACTAATTAAGAAAATCAGATTCCAGCGCTCGAAACCTGTGTATACCCTGTATTACTATAAGGATTTCAGACATGGTCAATAACAGAAAAACAAAAGAACAAAATTCAAAAATGCCAAAGAAAAATGCAACGCAAGATACTGGGAATAGCTTTGAAGGACAAAATAGCTATAGTATTTATAAACCAGCCATCTCAGACAACAGACATCGCACAAATAGTTACCTGAAGCAAATGGCAATGGAGCGATCACGTCGCAAGAGTACATGACAGTAGATGGACCTACAAGATCTCTATGTAGTACCCCCGGATAGGAAAAAGGACACAAGGCAGATCATGAAGAAGATGGACAGACCACATCAAGTAACATGCAGGTCCAGATTGGTCAACAGGAACAAAAGGAAGAAAAAAAAAATGGAAATCTCTCGAGAAGCAACTAGTGCAGTGAGAAATGGAGTAACCAAAGAACAAATCAACCAGTGACTTAAACTTATGAACAACTAGCGGGGAATACCTCACTACGTTAGGAAAAAGCGAATTTTCCCTACTTGTTAGGAGGCCTTTGTCCTTAAGGGACACAATAGGCTACTTTTATCTTTAACAGTTTTACAGTAAATTAGGTTTAAGAACCGTTGAATAAAGTTACTTTTTTAATTACATTCTTTTATTTTTTCATAATGATCTGGAGTCATTACACAGAATTATTCAAAATGACTGTTGGGGATTTAAAAATGTACAGCACGTAGTACATGGTATGCCCAAATGAAAGTGAGAATTTTAATGTAATGACTTACTGGTGGAAATATATACATGCAGGAAGTAAGAGAGATACACGGCTGACATATCCGCTTGTTCAAGCAAGTGTCTCAGGGAAGAACGTCCGAGGTGACTACGGAACCATTCTTCATAGAGATGGACGCCCCTCTGCTTGGCAACGCAGCAGATGCTCCTGTTCTTCAGAAAACAACTTGTGATATCCCAATCTTCCATAGAGGATTGTGTGAACATTTCCCTTACTCAATGAAAATGTTTCTGCAGTCTCTTTGGTTGTGATTCGGCGATCTCCCTAACAAGGTTGTCTACCACTGCAATTGATTCCTCGGTGATGGGTCAGTGAGCTTGACCAGGTCTAGGCAATGTCAGTCAAGAAACCACACCATCTGACGATAAATTTGAGCTCCACTGACACCTTCTGCCTTCAGAAATTAAATTACTGGACCCGTTTGGACGAGTCCCCGTTGTGAACGTACTCAGTTCAACGTGTATCTGCACATATAAACAAAACACTGCGCCGTCAAACCATACCTGGTCTGCTTTCTTGAATACAACGCCACCCACAGAGCAAACACAAAGCTCTGCTTAGTAAAGTTACGACACTAAGACAAGTCTTGGTTTCATTTGCACAACCTATAAATTTTTTTACATGCATCATGCAGAATGATAGGACATCTAATTCATTCATTCATTATTCCTTTAAGTATGATGAACTGCTTGAACGGTTTCAGAAGAAAAAAATTGTGTTAAAGTTTTAATATCTGTTTTCAAGTAACGGTTTCAAAATATTCATGAATATTGTTATGCTGTAGATTAGTCATAAGTATACAGGACCCGATTCACTGCCTAAAAACGAATTTATAAAATTCACTCATCGACGTAAAAAAATGAAAATTTCATTCATTCATTTTTCTTTCTCTTTCTGGTTATAATGTATGCCTTTTGTTTTGTGATGTAAGTTATCATTTATTTTTACATAATTTATAGAAAAGCAAATACCATTTGTGACCTGTGCGTTTAAAGTAAATAGAATACAAGGGTATCCTGCTAAAGCACATATTTGCACTTTACATTTAGTAAAGAAATTGTTTATATAAGTTAAAAATCTGTAAAAGTTCATAATTTCTCGATTTTATTGGCTCTTTCAGCCGAATAATTACTCAACTTTTAAAATATGTACGGAAAAAATTTACTTATTAGTTCCTTTCTATGGCAACTTTATATTAATTAAACATGCAAGATTGAATTTTTGTTGTTGTAAAAAAGTGATTATTTCTGTTTCTGATTTGGTTTGTTTGTAGACGCTCTTTAACATCTCAAGTCAGCTTCCCATTCAATTCAGGGCGTGAAACGGCTGATAAATTTTGCTCAGAGACCTCTTCTTTCAGGCTTGAGATTCGTTAGTGCCGTAAATGTACGACACGTGACCCAATGCTTTATTTCCGTTCCAAAGGAAGCTATATTTAGGATTTTTACGCCCAAAAAATCCATCGATCCTGACCGGAATTGAACTTACTACCTTGGGGTTAGGAGGCAAGCATGGCTACCATTACACCACAGGACTGATAATTAATTCTGTAAACGATGTGGAATATAGACAATTCTTTTAAAAAGTTTGCGCTTAATAACATGACTAGTGTGAATTAATGCCTTAGGTTTTCTTCCATTCTGTAGGTATATGATCAATATATGCGCCTTTTGTCCTCTGCAGACATCTACATTGAAGTTCACCCCCCCCCCCCCCGTACATGGCGATGTTTAGAAAAGCGGTTCTTATACACAGAACAGTCGCAGGAAGAGGGAGGACAAAGAATTGGTCCTTGACGTACCCTACAGGGGAAGGAAAAAAAATGACATGGAGTTGAACGAGGTGACCGAGACAGAAGCATGACACGGAGAGACTTCTTGCTTCTTTTTACTTTACACCAACTCCGCGTCTCCACACCATCCGCGAATGGAATTGTCGCAGGGTGCAATTTTCCCAAATCTCATACACAATTTAAAAAGGTAACAATTATTTTCAATAACTCTGCTGTTATGAAAATCGTCGGTGAAGGAGAGTTAAATATTGTAGCCCAAAGGAGCAGAGTTAAACCCAGATTTCAAGAAACTGCTCTTTCAACTGTGAGTAATGTACTTTGGCTAATTATTCGGACTTAACCGCGAGCTATTTGAAATGAACGGCGTCATTATTGTGGAGCGAGTTTCTACAAGTAAAGTCAATTGATCTAGTTACGACAATTCCCTAGAGGCCGGAAGCACACCTTCATTTTATTAGTTTTAATAGTCCTACAGAAAATGGGGAATGAAGTTGGTAAATTTAACATAACAAGGATAGGCATTTCATTCTCCCCTTAGTCGATCCTGGTGGTGAAGTGGTAACCATACTTGCCTTCTAAACCCAAGATTGCGGGGTTCAATCCCGGCCAGGCTCGATGGATTTTTTTCGAACGTATAAATCCCAAGATGGCTTCCTTGGGAAGGGAAGTAAAGCCGTGGGTCCCACGTCGTAGATTTACGGCATGCAAAAAACCTCAAGCCTGAAAGAGAGGCCTCTGAGTAAAATTTATCGGCTGTTCCACGCCCTGAATTGAATGGAACGCTGATAACTTGAGATGTTAATGAGTCCGCAAATAAACCAAACCAACAAAATATTCCCCTTAAGATTTCAAGTTATCTTTGTATTTAATCTCCAAAAGAAATTATAACACTTTTCTGTTAATGCGCCGAACGGAACTTCATGGCAGATGCTATTGAAATGGGAAACATGTAGAAACAATGTTCCTCAAAGAGAAACTAACGAATCCTGCTTTAGAATAGACGAATGCCATAAGAAAGTTAAATAACTATCAAAATGTTTCTTTACTGCTTTCCTCCAAACTTGCACTACTCCATATGCGTGCATGCCCGAATCTGAATCGATAAAATTGTAAGTATGTAAAGTGCTTAAAACTTACAGCTTACAACTCTCTTCATGTTTATAACCTTTCCAGCAATCCACATGCCCGTAAAGAGATATCTTCGTTACGTGCTTGCAAATAACCTAATTAAAGTTGTAGCGACAAACCATCAATAAAAACGAATTGAAGTTTCCTAGTAAAATGTTTTACGAGTACAATAAAAAAAATCGAGAACCATATCATATCCTTGTAAAAATGTAAAAAAAATCATATATTTGAAAATATTTAACACTTTCTTCCCTTGAGCCAGCAAGAGCTCATTGTGGAAACTGCTCCATTTGCAAAGTCGTCCACAAAAATTCAGGGAATAAAAAACCAAAAGCGTCTTGACTAACAAAATGACTAAAAGATGACAAATCTGATTATAATGCGACTATGATGGAAGCAGCATACGGGGCTATCATTAGGACTTGGATTTTTTATTTTTATAAAAGCAATTTTAATGTTTTATTTTCATAGAATACCTTCTAAGATTTTTAAAATTTTCATTTTAGATTTTATAGCATTTAATGACATTTATAATTCACACAGATTAGACAAACTGTTAATTCGCATCACAACATAGTTATGTTAAACTATTATTCTCCTTATACGTGGATATTTTCACAACACAATCTCGAGCTAATTCACATCATCACAATTACTCCTCCTTTATAAAGTACAGGGTGAGCAGATTATGAGTTTACCCTGCGCAGTGGCAGGCTGTATTGTACTATGCCGTATGTTGCCGTATGGCAACACTAGTCAAATACAAACATAACTTCAACACGGGAGGATCTGGCTACTAATAACAATACAAAAAAGAATCACTTAAAAAGTAAATGTACACCCTTTGACATAAAAAGACATGCCAGATTCTACAAGTCAATCGGAGAGGTTCGGGGACGCTTGCAAATGCTGTTCAAAATGCACATGCGGCGACTGGCACACTGCAGTGGGCGCTTTGCCTGCAAACGTAATGGTCAGAATCATAAGCATCTGGAAAGAGAACGTTAGGGTAAAGTAGCGGTGACCAAGCGGGTTAGAAAGCATTGCTCTTCTGCGTAAGTTTCTGGGTTCAAATCCAACAAAAATTGTTTTAATTTTTATTTTTGGCTTTATAAGTGTAATGTAGAGTATGCATCATGTTGTCTAATTCATATCATATTTTAACGTATCATTTGAGTTTTGTGGCATTACCTGTGCACACACAAACTGACGTATTCTTTATAAATAACTAATTAAAAACATGAACAGACACATTTATCTTCTAAGTAAAACCATACAGAAATAAACACAAATCAGAGCATAAGTGATACCAGATTTCTACTGTAGTGTGAACGAGACATTCATTGTCAAGGCCATACATCAGGTTCAAAAGTGACGTGGCAGACCGATACAGACATTTAGGCGTCAATTTCTTGCAGCTCGGTTCCAAATGTACAGAAGTTTAATGAAACCGGTTCTGTAACTGACCGGGCGGAAAAAATCAAAGAAGTCATGAGCTGACAATGAAAAAACTTGATGAAATGAGGACTTCCATTAAAACCCTCCTCGTTCCCCGATTTTACAGTTTATGGTTTTATCTATGGGACACATTAAAAAATGGAGTATGTTCAATTAACCCTCACACACCGGAAGAACTTAAAATATTCGAAACAATATCAGCGACTATTTCACTTATGTGACGTCATCTTAAAATCGACCAATGAAACGAAACAAAAGTTCGAATTTTGACCATCACAACCGAATATCACAGTGAAATTATTAAAAAAAAATTATCAAATTCGTTTTATCACGCGACGTGCACTTGCTTTGTGGCCAATGTACCAACTCTACATCAACTATTAATTCCTGAGCACGCATCACTGACTGCTTTTCTGTGTTTTCGGCAATCGTGAATTTAACTAAATGTATATTCATTCAAGCGATTGTTTTTTTGCATATTCAGGCAAACAGTCTGAAACCAATCTGTAAAGTATGAAACAATATCTGTCTAAGCAGTCATAAATCTTAATAAACACGTTGTTCATAGTGGGAAAATGTTTTCCCCGTTTTGTTTTTCTCAGTTGGTCTTGGTAGATCTAACGGCAGTCACTGTAATAGCCGACTTTCGTCTATCTCATTCTCGCGGTTTCTGATTTTATTCCGAATTCATAGTATAACATTTTATACACTTGTTAATTATCCATGCGCGAATTTCAAATAAACATTCCTTTCATTCTTATTCTATTCATGAAATAGAACACGGGCCCCTTCCAGACCCGTATGAGGCTCTTCTCTATTGGCATTATTGACAATCTATTTTCTTTTGCTAGGTGGCTTGAAAACGTTAAGTATTCATAATACAAATGCACAATTATTACAATATTGTAAGCGAAGTTTACGGGAATTATATTTAAATTCTTATTTTATTCGTGAAATGTTCCTCGCTCGAGGGTCTGAACTTTCCAGATAAATTCACTCACTACATTCGTGAGTAAAATTTATCCGTAATCTCAGACCTTCTTTTGATATTACTTGTGATAATTTCCTAAGAAGATGTAAATTGTATGTCAGGGGAAAGGGCAACATTTACAGTCCTACTGCAAGGAGGGTGAGCACCAAATTCTCTTATTTTATATGTTGTACCTGTGAAAAATGGAGAAGCGCTTGAGCGTCGGTGGTGTATGCAAGAAAATACCGGCAGTTATATGAAGTTTAAAATTGCCGACCGGCTAAACTATGTATCGGGACTTTTAAATTGTTCTCTCTATAGCTAAATTAACAAAATGCAGACAATTTGCAATTAGTTTTGTTTTCTTTAATTACATTCATAATTACAACTCAAACACTTGAAGTTCTTTTGCAATTCAAGGGTCCCTGACACATTGCATGAAACAACTGATTACTGGATCCATCCTTCACCGTCTTTAAAACATCCAGAACATAATTTGAACAGATCCTACGGTTTCTCTTCAAATCCCATTTGCTTGATCTCCGATTATGATGGTATTTCGTTACAATTAATTTTGCTGAGAGCTACTATTTATTTTGTTCTTCATTAGTCACATACATTCATAAATACATCAGTGAATGTAAACCCTAACACACAGTAACACATAACCCATCTAAGTTTATTCCACCTGACCACCCAGCACTTCCACACATTACTCCCAGCAACGCATCGCTTCATGAAACAACTTTTTAGTATTGCAGATATGATGCTGAGATATTCTGCCTTCGTGAAGCTTCACTTGACTAATCCCCTTTCCCACCAACTTCATAACAACTCCTCTTAAACCAAAGCATTCTGCCATGCTAAGCCTGGTCACAAGGAGAATGCACCCTAGCCCCTCTCTTCACGATATGAGAAAGTACTCCATCCTGTTGGAAAACCACCGTTTCCAAGATGCAGGGGTTGAAGAAAAGTTGCAGCATTTCGAGATACGAAATGTCTGTCACTGTGAGTTCTGTGAAGAAGAATGATCCACATACTTTGACTTTGTGATCCCCCAACCACACATCGACCTTCATGGTGTTTCGTTTCTAATCGAGCATCTCATTTGCCTTTTCATCTGTCCATACTCTGCAGTTGTGTCCGCCACATGTATGGAAGAAGGCATTTTCAACGCTAAAGAGGACACTTTGCAACAAATTATCCTCTTCGACTGTCTGCAACAGGTCAACATACATTGCCTTGCGACCAGTGTTGTCTCCTTTTACAGTTTATGTCGGATTTCGAAGTGCTTGAGCGTTTTTTCAAGGTGTAGTGGAGAACTGTCCACACTGTCGGTTGTGATACACCCAACTCCGTCTGTCTCCTGGTTAATGCTTTTGACTTGCTATTTGCATCCTATGCCTGTTGTACAGTGTCAGCTGGCACACTGGGCCTACCGCAACGTTTCACATACTGCACACTATCTATGGACTTGACTTTCAAAATCAGCAGTCTGATAATTGCCCTGGCGGAGCGAGTTTATGTTAGTTTCATCCAAAGTCCGCTTGAACCTCCTGGTAAGTAAACACCCTCAAAGGCACGCGCACACACCACACTATTATTTCTTCAGTTCATAAAATTCGTTATCAAAGAAGACAGCCAACGTTTGGAAAATTGAATTGTTTAGTCTATTCATAATTGAAATCCTGCTACGAATAAGACCCATTAAATATTGTTTAAAAAGTACTGAGTAAACTAAATATATTTGGGATCACTTATATAAGAAACACATAATCAGTTGTTTTCTCAAAAAATGGATCGAAACTTTATAATCATCCCGTAAAATAATACCTTCACAATAGAATTAAACATGAACTGATCATAAAAACTGTTTTTGACGCCACCTAAGAGCACCAAAGACATCCGTTTTATAAAACATATATGGCTATCTATGTGATTGCTTCAAAAATGTGGTAATTTTGTTATAGAAGATGAAGCAACTGTATTAGCTGTAATACGAAATTAGCAGTTTTTTGCACTTGTAACTGTAGTTGTTTTTTTTATTACAGATTTAGCTATCCAATTAGTGCACTAAGCTGAACTGAGAAACCCTGATATTCCTAAGGTATATGAATACGGTTTTCTGTGCGTTTACAGACTCAGCCTCTGGTTTATGACATTTTGCGAAGCGCCAAAAGCACGCGACATTCCTTTATTGGGTTGAGGGAAAATCCTCATCATTGCCACAGTTTTACTTAAATAGGATTCAAGGAAACCTGTTTTTATATGTGAATGACCAAGAGCTTTCCCACACTGCCTTGGAAATTCGGTCACTTTTAAAGGTTCGTATGCATTTCAAAATGTCACATGTAAAATTTGCAATCGCGCACAACATGACGTCGATATCAGAACCAATATCACCAATATCACAGATAGTTAGGGCGTTGGTCCGCATGCGAAGGAAACAGCTTCATTTCTGCTTGAATCAATAACTTGATTGAGACTAATAAATCGGGAATCTATAGCAGCTGGGTCTTTGGAATTCATTATCATCATACACTGAAGAAGCTCAAGATGATATTTGTAAATAAAAGCAATAATATATATTGTATATCAGTACCTCATTTCAAACCGAAATCACTGAAATATGTATTTTAATTTTATTATTATTTTAATAGGCTCTTAAACAAATACTTTTAAAATGTGCATGAGTAATTTTCATTTTAATGTATTAAATGCGTAAACAAGTTTAGAAACATAAGTTTGTGATCAAAATAAAACAGCTCGATATTTATATATGACTTGAAGATTATTACTTACATCACCCATAAAAATTCAAAATGAAGGTCAGTGCATCACCGTGGTTCAGATATCCTCTGAGTGCTAACTGGCGGATCCGAGTTCGGTTCCGCTAGAAACAATTGGCTTATACGTGTGCTTCGAGTTATTGGAAAGATTTCGGGCTCTTTAATGTTTTTGTTTTATTCTTTCTATTCATTGTCTCAAAAATTTACTGCATCCTGCTCAGGACAAAAATATTTTAAGTACTTAACGTATTGAATAATGTTGAAATGGGGTAATGAATAATAAAGCCTTGAAAAAACAATGGAAATAATTCAACGTGTTCATAGTCAAACAGTATTAAGGAACACTTATTTTAAAAGTTCAAAGTATTTCAGTTCGGAATGGTCTTCACACAAATACTTTCATACGTTAACGTAATTAATTTTATTATACTTTAATTTCTAAATAGTGTAAATATTTGTAATTACGTGTTTAAAGTTTTGCCTATATACCTTATGAATAGGAATATAAGTCCGAACACCGAACGTATGAACTTAACCATGTAGCATCTTATACACATCAAGAGAGAGCTCCCTCACCTGTAAAGTAAACAACGGACAGTATCCTACAGCGTTCCTTAAACCTGTAGCCGCAGTTAGGCAATGTTTTGGTGTCCAGGCTTCGTTTCCCTTATGGTAGTGTTTCATTAGGTATAAACCTTGTCCATTCACGCGTGTTTTACCTCTCGGCTACTAAGCGTACCACAGCCGGGAAGCTTCCGGTCTCACGGCGGTGTACATTCATTCGTTCAGATGCTTAAGACAATTGACGCTAGAGCAATATATTTTTGTGTGTAAACGTTATTTTAAATACGAATCAACGGAATTAATTGATCAAACGTCTGGTTCTAAAACAGCAATTCAAGATACTGCACACAATTTGAAACTACTGGTTCAATGCCCGCCCCCCCCCCCCAAAATACAAGGAAATACGTACTGTTTGAACAAAAAATTAGCGCATATTTTGAATTGTCAATAAAACCACTCCTTAAGTTAGCAAAAAGCGAGGTTTGGAAGTGTAAGGAAAACATTAGCAATGAAATCAGAAATCTTACAGTGCCCTAACGTAATCGTGACAGTCAGAATTTTTCCCCGTACTTGTGCAATGTCTATTTAGCCCAGGAAGAACCTCAAGATCGCCTCCGTTGTCTATTGGTAGCATTGCGATCACTAATTCGGAGATTCCCGATGAAGTCAAACTGTCTTTGTAAGTATTTTTCAGCATTTTTCCTTACCCTGAGAAAGTAATTACCAGATATATTTAAGACACTAAGGACTCCGAGCTCATTTGCGCTATTATTAATTCATTTCATTAATCACTACAGACTACACTTACTGAATTTAAGTTCATAGACTACAGATGTCGCAATTAGATCAATGAAATTATCGCGACAATAAATAAACAGTAAAACAAAACATAAATGACAATTTCAGCAACTTCTATAAGGTTTGCGTTTTACGAAGCAAAATTTAGGTACGGATGCTATCAACTGCAGCACTCTTTATTAATCGAGATGTAAAACATCTCAGAAGCGGACAAGTTTTATAACCAAATTCCAGAAATATAAAGTTCTTAAAATGTATCGGTTTCTTTTACTTTGTTTAAATTATTTTAAAATAGTTGTGCTTTACATGATCGTCTTAGGCTAAGTTTATACCTATTTATATAACTTTTAAACTTATTTTCTAAACGTCTGAGTGCCTGTTAAAAGTGCATAACAGCTCTTTATATAATGCAAATTTGAGAAAACTAGTTATGTACAGTTACAATTTTTACACAATTTTAAAATTTTAGACAGTTTGTCCAATTTATCTTGCTCACTCAATTTTTTTTTCCGTAGCATCAAATGAAAAATTGTTTCAAACCAAAGTTTTTTAACACCATGGGCAAATCTTCGCTGTGGTTTACTTGTGTATATCTCCATTAATGTAAGGGGACAGACACATTTTTAAATGGCACCTGCACATTTTATTCCAGAATACACTTGCCTTCTTCAAGAGTTATTCAGAGATGTATCACCCGTACTAATTTAGTCAAGATTGTACCACAAATAATCCACGATGGCTTCCTCAGGTAGAGCAACAACTCCGTAGAAAGTTAATGTTTAGTGCGAAACTATTGGCGATACCAGTTTCTTTTTTAAATTGGTAACCAAAATGGCAGACGACATGCCACTTTCTTAAGAAACAATCTTCCTGGTCTCGTGGAGACATGTACATGTCATGTAAACGTACATGTGAATAACATAATGGTCATGTGATATCAGTATGATGATGCCCAGCGCATAAAGCGACATGAGCACGACGCATTATGAACCGTTAATCAACTGGCAGGTGTATTTGGCCTGTCCGATCCCTTTACCTTACGCCATTAGACTCTTTTTCTTTTTGGAGCGGTCAAGGATGTTGTCTATCAAAATGTTCCAACAATACGAGGACATGCAGCATCGCATTATTGATACTTGTATAGACATCCAAGAGAAAGTAGTAGAACCATCTAGTGCTTCCTTCATCCACAGAGTGGACTTATAAATGAATGCTTCACCATTGTGAGCATGAGATATAAACGGTCTGTCAATATTTGTACCGGAAGACTGGGTGCACAGAAGTTGCTAGGATAAAATTTCTCCCAGATTCATTTTGACGTCCAGTAGGGAGAGGCCGGCATGTTGAGACTCAATTGTAAATAGGCTAAACATGGGCAATTTCTTAAATGAAATACGAAATTTTAGGGACAAGAAATGTCTATAAACTTTGTACATAAATAATACGACAAATTTATATTGATGTCAGAAATTTTGCATGTATGTCTGTTTCATGTGTGTGCGTGGGCTTTCCTGTTAATGTTGTTTTCTTTAGTTGGAATTAATGTCAGAAATTATTTTACAAGAACATGAACGGTAATGCGACCCATGCGACTGTGATGAGCAATACGTGTATACCTAGTTTAATAGGACTGCTGCTGCTTTGTAGGTAGTAGTAGTACCAGCGTTACAAAGGGCCGTTTTACTTCTGATCGGTATTATATGTACAGTACAATAGAAAGATCCATCCTGTTGCATTCCTCATTATGAAATGTTTAAATAGGGTTTGAAGAGGTTAAATGATTTAGCTAAACAAATGCACTGTAGAGTTATTAAATAAAAGAAAACATACTTTATTTATCATTTTCATATCTGTTGTTTTCTTAACTAAAATGGTACAGTATAATATATTTCTGAATAGCTCTTTGAAATGGAAAGTCTATTCTTGAATAAAATGTATATGCTGTCATTTAAAAAAAAATAACAAAGAAAGTCTACCCCGTATCTCTTACATTAATGGAGATACAAATATGTATATTTTCAACAAGTTTTCCATGATATTAAAAATAATTTTTGTTTGAAGCATTTTTTTATTTGATGCATCATAAAAACGTTTTTAGGATGAGCAAGATAAATGGGACACCCTGTATACTGTGTTTTGTAAGGCTAACACATACTCGAGAAAGCTTTTTGTGTATTCACATCTCACGAGAAATTACAGAGCGATAGAACATAACCGTACTAAGCTCATGCATACTATAACTGAGGTCCGGGTGCCAATTTTAACGACTTCTCTCCTGTACGGCAAGGTGAACTTTTTAGTATTTAGGGCTGGAATAGGGAAAGTGTAAAGGAAATAGGCTCATTGTGGGATTAATTTGTCAAAGTATTATGTAATTGTGCCTAACTCACAATAGTATCCAGAAACGCGGAGTGAAATTGTAAAAGGACCGCTAATCATACAACAGAGGGTGGCTCTCTGCTTGCATTATGTATTTGTTTGAGAGTCGTAACTTCCACCATGTGCTTCAAAAACGTCAGAACTTCTTACAGTTCTCTAAAAGCACTCTCGTTCTCTATACAGTTACCTCTCCAATTATATACGTTCCTGAAGCATTCAACAAAAGAACATACACAAACTACCATTACCAATGCGCATAGCTCAGAAATGTTTTGCAATTACTAGAATAATTCATATTAAACAGATATTGCTACTGTAAACCCTGGATTTGATAAATATCAGGGTTTAAAGATAAACAAACACAAATGTGATATCATGGTATTTAAAAACGGACGTAAATTGAAAAAAGGGGGAAATAATGTGAGAAAAAATAGAAATTGAAATGGTTAGGAAAAGGCGTAAGATTCTAGTAATGGACGTAGGAGTGATCACAGAAGAAAGGCAGTGACAAATGGCAAAACGGCTAAATGTCGCGAGATCTTGTTTAATACTTAAAATCACCGATATTAAAATAAAATGGTTAGAACGAGTATGGCCCAACTGCATAAATCTCTCTCTCTCTCTCTCTCTCTCTCTCTACATATATATGTATATATGTATATATATGTATACACACACACATTTGATTAATGTTTGATCCATAACTTTTATCGGACAGATAACTTACAGCCGTTTCCTAATGGGAATCTAACCTTTCGATAACATTTTGATAGTGAAGTTTAGAACTGTCTAACAGATGGAAACTTCTGTTTTTATCATGTAGTTACTGTAACTGTCGTACGTGCCTTTTATAGAACATCAGAGACTGAATACACAATTTATGATGTAATATATTATAAGTGAATTAGGTAGGTCTTTATTAAGTCTGAACTCTCTCTTCCATGAAAGAATGTAATGTGCAGTAAAAAGTTACGAGTGACGTATAACAAGATGGACGCTGTTTAACAGCTCAGGTCATCAGCGTCCAGTTCAATTCAGGGCGTAAAATGACCGACAAATTTTACTCAGAGGCCTCTTCTTTCAGGCTTGAGGTTCTTTTTCGAGCCGTAAATCTAGGACACGGGACCCGAAGGAAGCCATACTTTGGATTCCATCGGATAAAATCCATCGGCCCTGGCCGGGATTGAACCCGCGATCTTGAGTTTAGGAGGAAAGATGGTTACCACTATACCACCAGGACCGACTAACAATATGGAGGAACAGCTGTTTGCAACCTGAATTAGGTTGTGTCCACTCCATAGTAATAAGCGCCTAGACTTTAATGTACAGCATGGACTTTTTTTTATTATTCCATTTTGAGATAACGGTCGCATATATTCATGCATACGGCTATGTTGCAGTATTAATTTCAGTTGAGAGATAGCAGAATAATCTATTGTGCTTTTTATTTTGTTAGCCTATTTGATTTTTATGCACATTCATTTGTTTATATTGTTTGAAAAATTGCCTTTTCATTACAAGCTAAATTTGTGAAAATTGTATCAGAAGAAATTAAAAGAGAACTAAGGAAAGATAGAAAGTATTTCGTGGAATTTATCGAGATCCATAACGTAAACCAAGAATGACGAACTGAAATATGCATTTGAAACAAAAGACCAATATCAGCTGTACACAATCGTGAAGCGTCGGCCTTCATTTCTGTAGGACAAGCAGAGATATCTGGGAAATTGAAATGTTAAGTCTGAGGTAGAAAACTGCTGCTAATATCGAAAATGTCAAACTCACGATCTCCTTTTCTATATTTCATTTAGAAGAAATTATTTTAAAAAATATTATTTTAAGGTGATACACCACCACTAGAGAATAAATCTCATTAGAGAACACAGCCTCGTGGGAGGTCTCGGATTCGATTTCCGCCAGGACCGTTCTCTCTGACCGAGGTTTTTTTTTTTTTTTTTTTCCAGGTTTATCTCAATCTTCATAAATGACTTAGGTGCCCTAAATTTAGATAAAAAAGGCTTCTTTCCTTAAAAAATGTTTTTTCCAATGTAAATTCCATCTCGTGTATCATTCATCAGTGTTCACAGCCCGTGGTATCTCAGTAGTAAAAACGGTCATGAAATTGAATTAATTGCACTAGTTAACTTGAAGGCAAAATGAACGCTAAACGTGATAAGATCTTTGATGAATTTGAAAAAGAATCTATTAATTGAAGTGTTCGAAAAGAAATATATGAATTAAAATAAAAGAAACGATGCCCCGAATACATATAAAGTACTAAGCTTAAGATTCAAGACTGGAAATTCAATTCTTTTCCGGTTCTTCTTCATATTTAAGTGCGCGGAGATATAACAGCAAATGAACTCCAAGTAGATTTATTCACGTTTTCTTTGTTAAAATTTGCAACTGTTCATCATCTTACAAGTCAGACATATCAAAGAGAAATCTGTCGATTTACCGTCAGATAAGTTGTCGAAAGGACATGTGTTTGTTATTCTCTATCTAACGTTACGGAAATTCTTACCGAAAGATATCTTATGTTTCGGCAACGTTTATTTATTCCATAGCCTATCGAACAGATATTTGGCGTTTCAGAAATCGCGCCTATATGGCCCAAATGTAGAGAGTAAAATGTTATATGGAAGTGAAATTTGGAGACAACATGAAGGATGGAAATCAATATAAGTGATACTAGATTATTTTGTAGATTGATAGGTTTACTTAGATCTTCTTTCAATGTGGGACTCTAATGAAATTAGAAATATTGTGATATAAAGTTAAACAATGCAAGAGCTATGAAATACTGATATATAATTTGGAGATTTGGTGATGAGAATAATATCACGCAATGTTTGAAAATTCAAGATAAAATTAATGGCAAAGAAATGCAAATAAATAAAATTCAGAAAATCCGTATTAGAACATAATTAACGGAGAAAGACAGAATGATGGATGAGATTAAACTAGGGCGGAAAACACTGAAAAAATAAATTGATGGCCACTCATAATTACAGCAAACTTCCTTAAACTACCCAAAACATTAATTAATAAAAATAAAAACAGGAAAAAGAAAATATGTTAAAACGTGTAATAAAACATGGTTCAGATTCGGAGGGATGGGCTTAAGTCAAATAGAAAAGTGGTCTATAAGTGAAAATGTCCTATATGTGGTTAATTAAATAATATTAAACATTGCATATTGAAATAGAGCTTTTAATCATTCTAATAATCTTCAAAAATCACAATTAAATTCACCTTTAAAACCTAAACAGACCAACTTTTTATGAGAATATCTTTTAAAATATTGTGCCAAATTTTCGATGTATATAGAGTCAAAAGAATTTTAAATTTAAAATCAAACACTAATATAAAAAAGATAGGAAGCTGTTTAGGAAAATGATGTAAGACACACTTCAAGAGAATGCTTATGGAACTTTTATGTAAGATAATTATTATACATATTAATTGATACTTGAATATTTGTTAATTGTTTATTTAAATATATTCCATTACATATACAATCACGGGTTAATATAAAGGGGAATGGAAGAAACGCAACTGTGTAATGTATTTATTATATATGCTAATAACAACGTTGCAGGATATTTTATTCTTCAAAAGCATCCGCTAATGAACAATTGTGAAAGAATATATACTGGCGTTCTAACATGACCTTAAGTGGGTATATGTGTGCACAGCAAACCAGAAATCAAATCAATACACAATCGTGAAGCGTCGGCGCTCATTTCTGTAGGAAAAGCAGAGATATCTGGGAAATTGACCTGTTAAGTCTGAGGTAGAACTGCTGGTAATATCGAAAATGTCAAACCCACATTTTCCTTTCTACATTTAGAAGAAAATCATTTCCGTAATAATTATATTAAGGTCTGAGCAGTGTACACCACCGACTAGAGAATATAAGTCAGTTAATTTAATCACAGGCAATGAGACATTACTGTAGCAGTCGGTCCTGGTGGTGTAGGGGTTACTATACTTGCCTTCTATACCCAAGATCGCGGGTTCGAACCCGGCCAGGACCGATGGATTTTTTCGGGCGTAAAAATCCTAAGTATGGCTTCCTTCGGAAGAGAAGTAAAGCGTGGGTCCCGTGTCGTACTTTTACGGCACGAAAAAGAACCTCAAGCCTGAAAGAGAGGCCTCTGAGCAAAATTTGTCGGCCGTTTCACGCCCTGAGTTGAATGGGACGCTGATGACCTGAGCTGTTAAAGAGCGTCCTTAAATAAATCAATCAAAAAATTACTGTAGCTCATTTATTTTTTATTCCTTATATTAAAAAGCATTTTCAAGCACCCAAAGTGAGATCGAGAGGGCGATAATTTAAAAGGTTCTCGAAAGAAATATGTTTGTGAACAGCAATCGGCCAGAAGCCCAAATATCAAGTTTCTTTCCTTCTAACTTTTTACATTTCCAGACCATAAAAGCACGAGGGACTTATAACAGTATAAACGCCACATGTGAATGTGAATCACAAAACGTACGTATATAAATATATGTAATACACAATACACTACTTGTCCAAAAACCACTGCAGACATATGTGTTAAAGTATTGATACTATCTATAGGTTGCCTATGTTTTAAAGTTACCTGAGCAACACAGAATCTTTATTTTTTTTTACAGAAACAATTTCTCGCGAAAAAAATTAACTTTACAATGTTTTGTTAGCATGATGTAAACGTGGTACTAGTTCCCACTTCTGCTTTCCGCCTGTAAGAGATGTACAAGGTGAGACATGTTCAGTTCTGCCTGTAGCAAACGCGATGAACAATGTGCTACTCTTAAATTTTGCCTTGGTCCAAACAAATCTTCAGCTGAGATCTATGCATTGTTACAGGACGCAAGAAGTTGGACAGGGAGCTCTAGTTTGTGCTTTAACGGAAGAAAACATTAACACCGCTGTTGTCATTGTACGAGAGGATCATGAATAACATTAAGAACAATTCAGAAACCCTGAAAATTTGGGTGCCTCCACAGGTGATAACTGAAAAGTGGTACACGAGACGTATTTATGCACGGTTGGTGATTCCCGAACAAAAGTGTGTTCTCATGTAGGTTGAAGATGTGTTACAGAAAGATGCAAAGTAGTTTGGCTACATCATTAAGATTCTGAGAGCTAACAGCAAAGCTATTTGTGAAAAACCTGCATTACCAACACCAAAAAGCAAAAGTGGTTGCTTCTGCTAGGAAAGTTATGGTCATCCCATTTTTCCATATTTAAAGAATAGTTAATGGTTTATCTGCATTTCCCGCACATAAAACTGTAACTGGACAGTACTACAGAGATGTCCTGACTGCAAGCCATATCACGAAATGCACGGCGCACATCACAAGTGTGGCTGCTGAATATTTAATAAAAATCAACGTGAAGAGTATTCCTCATGTTCCCTATAGTTCAGATTTAGCTCCATGCGGCTTTCTCCTTTTCCTGAAATTGAAGACATTTTCTATCTTCAGAAAGGGGAAGACTACGGGGGCAATTTTAAACAACCTGTCAAAAATTGCTTTTCGTTGTGTCTTTGAATGACATGTTTCCGGCACGATGCACGATTTCCACGGCAAATCACTGAACTTGCTCTTTTGCGCAGTTTCATTTCTAACCGCTTGATTTGAAAAAGGTGAAATGTCAACATTCTGCTCAGCACTTTTTAGCATGACCTTCTTCTCTCAGCGTCCTAAGACATAAATCTCTTCTTGGTTTTGGTTTACCTGAAAGTTATTCTTCTGAAAGCCAAATTCTTAAATACAGCCTCCACATCCTGTATGTAACATCTCTTCCGGTATTCAGAGACCTAGAGGCATCAGTTTGTGTTTATCCTATTCCGATTACCATAAACCTTTCAGTTGTACTTAAATGAGGTCGTTAAACTCTCTCTTACCGTTCCTCCCAATATGTTAACAGAAATCTTGCTAGAATTCTATATTAAAACTTATATACGTATTTATAATGTAACAATTTAAATAAATAAAACAAATTTTAAAATTCACTCACCATAACTCACAATTATTACAGAAAGCAATTAAAGGGATCACTTTAAAATTGTTTAGCCTCAAATTATTATATTGATAGTGATTGAAATACCGCACTAAAGAGATATGGCGAATTATGGGATGCACTTATTAAACAAGCTACACTTATATAAATAACCAGATAAGAAAGCAATACAAGAAAGAAGTAGGAAAGCTGCCTATAGTTTATGAATAACATGCCAAAAGATAGAAGTACTTTCAAGACATGGAGATATTGGGCTGTAAGGTGACCAAAAGTGGAAAGACCAGTTCATTCTTGAAAACACAGCAGACCAAATAATTAATGGATAATGGCATTTTGTTGACTTAGCTTGTCCTCGTGTTAAATAGTGCGCCTGTCGCTAACTAAACCTTAAACTGCGACACATAATTTAGATTATGAAACAATAACAACTTATTTCTTATCCTAGTGGTCAACTTTGTCCAAAAACCGATAGCAGTTCTGCATCATGGTCTGCTGTCGTGACTAATTTCTGTGACTCAAGAATGTGCGTCAGGCCACAAGCGGAACAGCTGGGAGCTCTTTTGTTTCCATTTCCGTCAGCAAGATAATACCATGAAATAAGTCATCAAGGTCACATACTTGTTACATATGACGGAGCGTGTCACGTCAATCTTTCTCAAATGTTGCAGTACGCATTTTGATTGAATATAGTGCTCTCAGCACACCTGACTCTGGTCTTTTCTTGCACTCTAATATTGGATTAAATATTAGGAAACAGATGGCTGTATTGTTATCAATGAATAAAAATTTTAAATGTAATTTGTTGCATATTGATGTCACTTATAAATGTAAAGGAGGAATCCATCTTTTCTGAAATTGCCGTGGGCAACTAGTTTAAGCACTAGGGGTAGAACTCCCTTCTCCACTCTCTTAGTCCGTCATGGTATTGTCATAGGGGCAGAAGGCTAATTATTTTACTCTATATTATAAGCATATTGTTTTCTTTATTGCTACATATGTCAGAAATCTAAGTTTTTCGTAAATTAGCAGGGTTATGGAGTTTAAAATTAAATTCAATATTAATGTTATTAAACAAAGTAAAGAACATGGGCCCCTGCATATTGTTTTCAAATTAGTAGCAAGTATGTTAATACCATTTGAATAAACATCGTGATTTTTAAAGGTTACAAAATCTGTAAATGTTGTCACAGTTGTTGCTTGGTCATGGAAGACTTTGTTCTTCAGAAAATATCGAGGTATTTGTGAAAAGCAGGATGAATGTTCTAAATCAAAGGTTCTCAACTTTTCCAGTGACGTTCCATTACATTCGACGCAGGATGATATATGTACCAGTAACAGGGAAATGCGTAATTTTGTGGTACAATGGTCAAAATAAGCATTTCTCTATATTTATAACAACACTATTGATTTATTTAGTTATTTCTTGTTTGTAGTATTTAGAATTAGATATTTATTGAAGAAAAGCTGTTCAACTATTCCTACTCCATGAATTGTTCTGTGAAATGTCTTTAAATTAATTTTTTTAAGATTAAAATATAGTAACTGAATACAAAAACAGTTTGACGAACATAATATTCCAGATACTGGTACTCCAGTACTTTTACAATAATAAAAGTATTAACTTTACCATTTTAACTAATTTCTGACTCACACTTTATTTATTTATTTTTTTTTTATGTTTGGTTTAAACTAACTTAATTTTAGTCAAATTGGGATCAACATTCAACTAATTTTGCACTTGTTTTTTTTTATATAAATTAGAGAAGAAAATCCACATTCACAAAGGTGGGTAGCTACAAACACCAACAAAAAATCTTACAGCTTTTACTAAGATCATTGAATATTAGTTTTTTTCTTGCCTGCCGGAAGTCTGTTAAATCATTTTCTTGATCATTTGCCTGAAACTTTCGTCACATGATAGCTCGATCAATTCGTTTTTTCGGAAGGAGTTTAGGTTTCTGGTAAAGGTCTCTAATCCAAAATTCTGCATCCAGGTTTGCAGGGAAGTATACAGTGAAATCAGAGATGAAACTTCCAAGGTGCTTCTTAATGTTCACTGCCAGTTCACAATGAAGAAAAATTTCATTTTCACTTAAGAAAGCACCCAACAGTAGAAAGGAAGACGTGTTTCCAGTATTGATTTATATTGTCAAAAAGATTAGTTTTATCTTAAGAACCAGCAACTCCACCACTTTTTCAACTGTAAACGCGTCTCGCAGCTGAACAAACGACAAAACGTATTTCATTGTTGTCTGATCAAATAATATATCTGAGTTGCACTCTTGTCATTGCCAAAATTGAATTTCCGTGTTATTTTTGTATAGTATCACACAAAGGTGTTTTATGACAATGTAAAAATCTCTTGTTTCAGTTTAGTTATAGAGGTTTACGTATAACAGGGCAGTAGCTCATGTCCACCATGGTACGCTACCATAGATTTTTTGAGTGGTGTTTAACGCCCGTTTTTACTATTGAGGCATCACAGGCGGTGGACACTGATGATACATGAAATGAAATGATATATTGGGAAAGGAATTTGTTAAGGAAACGTTCCAGGTCTATGTTTAAGGCACACCCGGCATTTGCCATTTATGAGGACTGAGGAAAACCCGGAAAAAACCTTAACCAGGGAGGACGGCCTTGGCAGAATTCGAACCCCAGATCTCCCGCTCACAAGTCCACAGCTTAATGACCTCGGCCACCCATGGGCATACCACAGGTTGAGAACCCCTGTTCTAGATGTGTTTTGTAGTCAAATTGGCAAGATGCAGAAATTTCCCTCTCCAATGTCAGTTTATCATCATCATCATCTGTTTTAATGCATTTGTCATGCTCTTAACAGTGCTGCACCGAAATAAATGTTTCGTCAGGAGTTATTAAACTATTCGCTGACCAATCATACGATAGTCATAATCTTTCTTTGGTGGATATTTATTTTTAAAGTGTTTTCGTGCTTCATCACTATCAGCCATTATATGCATCGTTTGCATTAGTCGTAGAGGACTCGTTTTCCATCGCGATTCAGATATTTACATTTCTGTTTTGCAAAAACGTGGCTACCCACTAATGAAATTCCTGATCCTCACTTAATTCGTGTTCGCATTTTCCGTTTTCTCCAACTGATAAGATGTAATTAAGTAAATCTCTGGAGTAGAATGACGATCATCTACACCACTGGGCTATCTTCAACCTCTTTCATTTTCAAGTATCAGATATGTACAAATATATTTAAACCAATGCTGAGCTCAGAGTACTTTAAAATGTCAATTTTGAACGTGAATTACTACATCTTTACTTGTTTAATCTATTAGAAATATTTCAATGTTTTCTTCCCCTTATTCTAAGTTACTTTTCTCCAACCATATCCTAGAGATTTTTATTTCCAGGGCACTTTCTACTTTAAACCTTGTTCGGGTTTAAGGGAATCAAAGGGAAGGTGTCTCTAAAGGTAGTTGAAATTACTTTGGTAGCAGAAAATGGGGACAAGCTGCACGTCAACAGCGCAATTCTGAGTGTTAGTCACATGTTGTCCGATTTAGAAGAAGAGGTACCCTACTTTATTTTACAGCAACACGGTGTCCAGCTACATTGGAATAAACACGTACTCGATTACCTCAACCAACGTTTCCAGAACGCGAAATTGCCGTTCTGAGTCAAATGATATGTCATTGATGGTTCGGCAGCCACCAGAACAAACAACTTGCAATTTTTTTTTCTTTGGGGGTATAAGATGGAGTTTTTAACGCATCTCCTCTGCGGATATGGGACGCGGTCACGTTATGCTCTCAGGGGTGTGGCAAGAACTTACTATCGCGCAACCTTCTACCTTATCACCATCTATGAATGTCTGTAGAAACTTTGGATAATTCCTTCTGATTTAAATGTATATTTGTGAAATAAATCCATTACAGCAGTTACAAGAATGTATTTTTGTACCATTAATTTTGAATTACTTTGTAGTTTTTATTCAAATTTATTTTATTTTCGACGTAATTTACCCGCAGCTCAACACACTTGATACAACATTATTTGTCGGTCCTGGTAGCGTAGTGGCTACCATACTTGCCTCCTAAACCCAAGATCGCGGGTTCGAACCCGGCCAGGACCGATGGATTTGTTCGGGCGTAAAAATCCTAAGTATGGCTTCCTTCGGAAGGGAAGCAAAGCCGTGGGTCCCGTGTCGTACATTTACGGCACGAAAATGAACCTCAAGCCTGAAAGAGAGGCCTCTGAGCGAAATTTGTCGGCCGTTTCACGCCCTGCGTTGAATGGGACGCTGGTGACCTCAGATGTTAAACAGCGTCCATAAATAAAACAATTAAATCAATACAATATTATTTACTCCAGGGAGTGACTTTCTTCAAGTTCCATCCCACCCCTTAAATCTATCTACAGGCTCGATCTCCATATCTTGATCAAAATCTTATTTCAGCTTAGTCGTGAGAAGAGGTAAAAGCCCGAAAGACCCTAATCATGCGAATACGGTGAATACACAATCCTCATTTCTGTCATTATTTGTTGAACGACTCACTTAAGTGAGCTAGTGCACTCGGATGCGTTCGAACTCAAATTTTGTTGCTCTGGAGTGAGAAAAAGCGGCACTGATCTTACACGAGAAAGATTTTTAAACCTAGTGCATTACTTAAAATATAAAATATCCATTCGTAAGAAATCCTTACGTCTTCCTCAGTCTTATGTGCCAAAGCCTTGTCGTGGATTTTATTCACAACGTCTGATGTGGTAGCCGTTTTTGCTGAACATTTTTGTGTTCTGCTACCATGATTAAATTCAGAAACCCAAAAACTGGCGGTGGAAATTGAAGAAGTAATCCCCCAAAACAGCATCAAAAATGGATTTGTTTTATGACCGCTGTAATCTCCCTCCCCCTCTCCTTTCACATAATTTAAAACGTACAGCGTTGATTCCCTCGAGTACTTCTCAAAGCCAACGAATTTGAAAATATTTGAAAACTAGCAAGTCCTTACGGGAAGCGTTTTAATGTAATCTTGTATTTTTCCTTTTAATCATCACAAAACTAGAAACCCATCAGCTAAAGAAAACACACTACCATAAAATGGGCTCAACACTGCTACTGGGTAATTGGCATGAAGAAAGGTGGCCGATCTTCTAAAAACTTAGCAAAAGTTGCAGGTAAGTCATAAGGAAAATATCTCAAATGAAATTGATTCTGTGCGTCTTCTGTTTAATTATGCATTGTACATTTTTATTAAATTCAAGATTATTTAATCATTATTTGCATAATATGAAATAAACATTGAAGAGTAAACTTAATATAATTAAAGCTCTAAAAATGAAGGGAACTAAGTGTCAATTTTAATGGTTGATTCCATGCTATAAGTGGAACAACTTTTATAATATCATTTCGGCTACTGATATGTTTGGTTGAAATGCATCGGCATACACCATACATTTCGATTATAATAATGAATAAATAAAAAGAAATCGAACAAACTATAATATGCACTATTTTTCATAACTACAAGCATTTTGAATGTAGATTCATCTGACAAGTTTTATGGGTTCGTAAGAGTATGTAGTAATATAAGTGTTGAAAGCCAAGTATTGCACATCCGAATGTGATTAGTTGCAACAGTTTATTTTCATGTGGAAAGTTAAAAATAACGAGAAGAAATACCGAATCTAACAATATTTGTTCACATGTTTGTATAGATACGTGTTAATGTATTGTTAGTTATTGTTGATTTCATTGAAACATTTAGTAACTCGAATCATATGAAGATTAATTGAAAATTATAATGGAATTTAACGAAAGTGATAAAGATTTTGACGGAACTCCACCCGAGGGGGTTGAAGCGGTGACCCATATAAGGAATGATTTGCTACCTGAGAAAACTAAAAAAAAACGATATGAGCGAGAACGTGATTTATTCAAAACTTAGTGTAAATGAAAATGTCAGGACAATTAGAATATTGCGAGTATATTGACTATTTTCTGGAGAAATTGGAGGTAACGAAATCTTCGACATTGTGGTCAATTTATTTCATGTTAAAAGTTTTCGTTATATCCGAGTCATGGTGTTCAGATGTCGAAGTTTGGAAGTTTGGTCGCCTTCTTTAAAAGAAAATCTGTTGAATATGCAACAAAGAAAGCCTAGTGTTTGCACAAGAGAGGACATAAGTAAATTTCTGGTAGAAGCTCCTGATGCAGAATATTTAGTCTTAAAGATTGATGTAATAATGGGCATAGCTGGCGTTTGTCATAGAGAAGAACTTGTGAAAAAGGAACTCAACGAAATAGAAGACAAAGAAAATATACTCGCTGTATCAGTTCCGAAGACCAAAGCACATAGTGAGAAGATTTGCTATTACTAAAGTGGGCGAGCATTTACAAAAAGTTTCTCTCCCTTCGTCCTAAACATGTTGGACATACTTGTTTATTTGTGAATTACAGAAATGGAAAGTGTGCAAGGCAGTCAATTGGTATTAAGACAATAGGACTGTTTGGAAAGAAAGTTGCAGTATTTTTGAAACTAGGCAACGCTTCTAGCTATACTGGAAGACTGCGGTGACATTATTTGTGGATGTTGGAGATGTACTGATATTAAAGAGACTGGTGGTTGGAGAACAGAGGAATATGAGGTCGACTTCTTGAATAGTAAGGTCGAAATCTGCACTGAATTATTGAAAAGGATGTCACCTGCTGAAGGCAGTAATAACGATGGCGCTTTCATAGCAGATGAGGATGTCAGGAATCCATGAAGAATTATACACGCTCAGTAACTAAGAGTGCTGTTATTTCAGAATGCACTATTGTTAATAAAGTGCCAGTAATTAATTTTACCCCGTGCACCTTGTGTAGTACAGCTATTCATATTAACAGCAAGTAATTTGTATTGCTTGAATAATTTCGTAAATTTGTTCCAATTAAAATTGTGTAATATATCAAGACAGATACTTTCAGTTGTAATTTATAAAATAGTGCAAATTTACTTTGCAGCACTAATCTTTAATCGTTTCATTCCATTGACGCTAGACTGCTACTTTCCGTTCTAAAATTAAGTAGGCACTACGATACGGTAGGATAAAAAATTATAATTGGCATTACTGATAGTTTAATATTATTGTCTAGTGTTGGAAAAGAGAGCAACGCTAGTTATGCACTTGTTTTTACAGTAAGGTACTGTAAAATAACATTGAGTGCGTGCAGTTTAGTGCATTTTAAATTTATAAGTTAACTATGGAAAAGTTCATCAGTAACCAGTTTTTTAGTCATATGTGGAGCAGCAGATACTGTTGAACCTTTGTCCCAACGACCTGCGGATACAGGAAATGGTATGTCCGTCGTGGGGAAGAGATAGACAACGGATGAACCGAACAAATAGCTGTAGATGCCGACCACGGTGAACTATGTTCTCATAGTGATGAGTTATAAAAGAGAAGGAAAAAAGATAACTACTGCAGATCAATAAGTAGCGTCTCCTTGGAAATGATTGAAAATGTTAGTACAGTGTCCCCTAGAATTTCTGCTGTAAATACCATGTTTTACTAAGTACTTAATTACCACAATATGTTCGATATTTCACGTTTCCCGTATACACAAGTCTGCACTGCAATAAACCGCTATAGCTACCATTCTTGAAAAATGCATGTATTATTGAACACATGGAACTGCAATTTGGGTCATTCCGAGAACTTTTCAAATAATTCCCAGTTTTGGGCCTAGCCATATGAAAACGGAAACTATGGAAATTCACATCAGTATGACCTTGAAAAAGTATAAATTTAAAATGGTTGGAAAATTTATGACCACGAGCTTTTGAAGGTCTTTTTGCTTTTAAGTCCATTAGTTTTATATTTCAATGCAAGTACTTCACTTATGTAACGCATTTTTTCCCAATGAAATGTAACGAAATTTAGAATTTCAACCAATCATAGCGGTATATCGGTGTACATTTATTGTAAATTGCTTTACAGTAGTCATTTTACCTAGACGTACATTTTTTATCAGTGTCGCCTATTCTTTTTCCCCACAAATCCGTGAGTAAAAATCGATTATTCACAACAATCAACAAACATATCTCAAAATGGTAAAAGTAGATAAAAGTATAACCACTCCAGTAAATTGATTCTCGTATAACATATGACATAAGCTGAAATCCAGGAATAAGAACTTACCAAATTCATGGGACCCATGCATCTGCTATTAAACCGTACCTATTGATTAATAAAGAACATCATTCTGCCAGTACTAAGCAATTTTCGAAATTCTGCTTCCACATCTTCATCTTATACGCATGTCCAATCAGATCAATTTTGTTTTAATAATTTTTCATTTAATTAATATACAACTAAATAACTGAAAATCTGTAATTTTCAAACATAAATAATATTTCTCATGTCAATTCTTTAAATAAATTCTTTAATATTATAAAAATATACTTCTATAATAATAATAATAATAATAATAATAATAATAAAGCCCACACATGTAATTAGCATTGTTAAATCCGTATTATATTTTTTTCTCAGTTGCTATTATGAATAAAATTAATTGTTTATTCCAGACTCACTATTTCTAAATTGGTACGTATTCATAAATTCCAATTTAAAGATTTTATACAATTATTAAAATTTAAGGGCAATATTTAAGTAAATACCGTTCTATTTCAATTTTATTCCTGAAATAAATCTTATCTCACTCAAGTTTCTGAAATTATTGATGAATATACGAGAGTAGCGATGAATTTATATAGGAAGGAATATTACATGTGATAAATTTGTAGCATATTTGTGAAAATCAAAAGTTTCGAAGGACATAAACACGAAAGACTAATGATAGATATCTCAAAATAAATCTCATATATATATATATATATATATATATATATATATATATATATCGAGAGAGAAACTCTGTGTGTGTGTGTGTGTGTGTGTGTGTGTGTGTGTTTGTTTTTAATGTAAAACTTCAATAGAAGCATAAATAAATTAATTCATAGTTCACTAATTGCCCGTAGAAAAGAGTAAAAGAAATTATATCGGACATTTGGTATCTCTCTTTCTCTTGCACCCCCTGACAAAAACTACATTAGCATTATTTTGATGTTCCATCATGAGGAACTACAGTAAAAATAATTTCCTTATATCATATTTGATACACGCAGGTCTTATTAGTTGTGCCTATGTATGATCTTGCGAGTCCGAGCGAAAAATCAGCTGTGCTACTTTGACTTGAGAGCGCTATACAGACATAAGGGTCATTTTTAGGTATAAACATTTTTTTTTTCCTATACTTGTTTGGCTTAGAGTACAAATCAGAAAACTGTCTTAACATTTTGCAATTTTTCCATTACTTTCTGGAAAATTTCCTCTAATTTTTAAAATAACAATTTATGTTTTACAGATCATGTTTGACAAAATTAAGATAAAGAGGTTCAAGAACTATACAAGTAGAAGAATTATACATATCACACTTTGAACCAGAAAGATATCTCGATGAGAACAATGAAAAAGGCTATAAATTCTTTTATTTGATCTTCCATGGATTTGTAGAAAAGTATGTTTGATCTTCTGGAATGACGTTACTGAGCAGGTGAATTAAGCATGGAAGGTTCGAATTTGAGGAGAAATGTGATCACTGCCTATTGTCCAAAGGCGCTGCGACTAAGCTGCGCATACTTGCTAAGAAAGGTCTTTCGTATCTTTGTTTTTCATGAAAGTGCATAAAAACGAAACATACATTTCTTTTAGCTATGAATACAATAGCTAAATAAAATTAATATTTTGCATTTAAGGTACAATACTTTTAGTTAAACTATAAATGAATGAAAAACCATTCGTTTTTTTTAAGTAACATTCAATAAAACGAAATAAAGGAA
Organism: Metallyticus violacea; assembly: GCA_030762175.1. Taxonomy (NCBI): domain Eukaryota; kingdom Metazoa; phylum Arthropoda; class Insecta; order Mantodea; family Metallyticidae; genus Metallyticus; species Metallyticus violacea. The sequence goes on from CM060834.1 coordinate 52,019,228, forward strand.
AATATTCTATTTAATAATTTATAGAATACAATAAAAATGAAGTATTTGCATTTATTTAAACATCCAGTGAATGTTGCCATGATTGCGTGCGCATGTGCAAAAGTGCAAGTTTTAACTGAACGATTAACCAGTATGTTCAAATTTACAAGTGCTTGTTCTGCATTGGGCGCTCGTTCCCTTACACCTAACCGGTTTTGAGTGCGTACGAGTATTACCCCGCTCCACCCCTAACATTGAACTCCTGTTTAAAATACAGTTTATACAAAAACTAGGGCAAAATAAAGTGCTTAAAGAAGAAAGTAAAGAGAACAAAAATTGTTGGCCAGCGGTGTTTTGTTATGTATTTTATTATGCCTTGTAGTACTCATTCCATTTTGAACAATAAGGCCATGAAATGCGTGAAACATTTATTCTATTTGTATAAATGCTTTTTCAATGTCTAAATTTATTATATTATTTTCATTTGTCTTTATAAATAGATGATATTATAAATTAGCTGATGGCATCTATACCCCTTCCATATGTGAATATAAATAAAATACATTTAATAAAACGTGAATAAATTTGGCAAATGTTTGCATAAAAACTGTTATACTTTGGAATGTCATATTACACCAGAACATTCGTTCTTTTGTTTGTAGTAGTATAAAAATACATTCAAACTTTAAAAATTAGTTCTAATTTTCCGTTCTGTTTTACGTGGAATCTCTTTGTGTGATCTTACTCCCCAGTTCAGAAATACCGAAGACATTAGTCAGAGAAGACTTGCAACTTAATATGGAATTCAAATAAGAAACTTACTTGGCGCTCTTTGCATCCTTAAACACTTAATCAATGTACCTTCACACCATGCAGCGTAAAATGAATTCTATACATACAGAGTTGGTCCTAGTGGTGTAGTGGTTACCATATTTGCCTCCTAAGCCCAAAATGGCGGGTTCAATCCCGGCCAGGATCGATGGGGTTTTTTTTTTTTGCGGGCGTAAAAATCCTAAGTATGGCTTCCTTCGGAAGGGAAGTAAAACCGTGGGTCCTATGTCGTACATTTACGGCATGATAAAGAACCTCCAGTCTGCAAAAAGAGGTCTCTGAGCAAAATTTGTCGGCCGTTTCACGCCTGAGTTGATGGGACGCTGATGACCTGAGATGTTAAAGAGCGTCTAATCAAAAAAAAAAAAAAAAAAAAATACATGCAGAAAAATGTTCGGAGTTATTACAAATACAGATTGTAATAAAAATGTATTTCAAAACTTTGGGGAAACATTCCTTGCACATAGAGGGTGCAAATTTGTTATAAGAACATGGATCAGGAGCTTTTTGGTTTTTTTTCCTTAGGGCCGTTTATATACAACTCCAATTACGGTGTGATATGGAAGCTAGAATGCCACTGTCCTGCTATAATAGCCTCACAAAGGAACGGTTGCTTAATACGTACAGCAGTAGTACGCCTAGTTAAGTGGCGTGAGGGTCAGTTCCTAGGTTCATCATTGTTATGGTCGTTCTATACTATGTAGTCAGTATGTTACGCTACTCACTTCATCGCTTGACTAGCACCAAGCACGTAGTACCAGTTCTGTGTGTTTACTTACATAGTTCGAGGTACAGTAAAATGAGATATTTAAGGAGTTACAGGTGCCCATATGATTCTATAGGCTAGCCGAAGATACAGAGTCTTCGTGCTCGTATTCTGCAAGACTGCCAGACAATACGAAATACTCCAGCAATTCAACAGGGAGTCCATGCGACGGCGAGTTGATGGATGTATCCATACTAACGGAGGACATTTAGAACATTTCATATGATTTTGTTTCCCACAGTTCTGTTTTTTAATATTCTGCTATGCCATACAGAAGTAGAAAAAGGGATGCAACAAGGAAATAAAGCAATTTCGGATCCATTTTATGTTTTTTATCCTGTATATGCGAGGAATATTTCCCCAGAGTTTTGACATCCCTTTTTGTTACATCCTGTATATCCACGAAAACACATTTGGGTTAAAGGAGAATGAAATCAAAATTGTGATGTTTTCATAGCCGAGAAATAACATATCATAGATTTTCTGTAAAGAACTGTAAAATCATGGATATTAAGAATGTACTGTAACTGAAGTATTTTAAAATGAAAAACTTATCTAAATAAGTAATATGACAATAGTGATTCTCTTTTGATGGTGTAACGGTATATAACAGCATAGAATGTTAAGGCGGAATCCATACGTCGATCCTGGTGGTGTAGTGGTTACCATACTTGCCTCCTACACCCAAAACGCGGGTTCGAACCCGGCCAGGACCGATGGATTTTTTCGGGCGTAAAAATCCTAAGTGTGGCTTCCTTCGGAATGGAAGTAAAGCCGTGGGTCCCGTGTCGTACATTTACGGCACGTAAAAGAACCTCAAACCTGAAAGAGAGGCCTCTGAGCAAAATTTGTCGGCGGTTTCACCCCTGAGTTGAATGGGACGCTGATGACCTGAGATGTTAAAGAGCGTCCATAAATAAATCAATCAAAAAAAAAAAAAAAAAAGGAATCCTCCATACTTTCAATGAAATTAAATGTAGCTTTATTGATTAAAAAACAAATAAAAAATCGAACCTCTTTTACCGGAGTGTAAGGAGATTTATGACTTTCCTTTTACATTGTCGTTCATTAGTATTGCCGGGTCGAAGTCGTTATGGACTTGAAATATTATCGTCTTTGCTTAGGGAACTAAAGACATGTGCAGAAAGCATTGATATAAACTGTAACACTGCCTGTTATGGTAACCTCATTCAGTTTGATTGTGCATGCATTCGATAAACCATAAATTTTAGAAAACATCATGCCCTTATACGTCAGAAGTGACAAGTGAATATATCGTAGTAATGAATGAATGAATGTATGGTGTTTAACGCCCATTTATGCTACAGAGGCACCACAGGCGATGGACACTGATGATACATGAGATGAAATGTTGGGAAAAGGAAGGAAACATTCCGGGCCTAAGTTTAGGGTACCTCCTCGGTATTTGCCATTTATGAGGACTGAGAAAAACCTGGGAAAAACCTCAGTCAGGAAGGACGGTCCTGGAGGGATGCGAACCCCAGACCTCCCGCTCATAAGTCCGCGCCTTAATGACCTCGGCCACCCGTGGCGGTTATATCGCCGTAATGTGGCCTATAAATGATAATAACAAATGCCGTTCTGAAAGACACGAAGACTGTCAATAACTGAATTAGATGTTTCCGAGATCTAAGGGAAGAATAGCTTACAAACGAGACCGAAGACAGGGCAATCGAAGAAAACCTGCCAGCTTAATCCTGAGAGAACTAGATCCTAATTGCAGCGTTATTAACGGAAGAATACATCTACATAACAGTGGCATCCATCATTAGGAAAAATTAAATTTTGATCATGGAACAATTCGTGTCGGTTTTACTCCATATAGTTACAATTTTATAATTAAATGTAACAGGCCCTAAACATCGACTGAAACAATGACAGCTGTGGATAATAAGAAGGCCGTGGTAGCTTTACTATTTTAATGTAGTATTTATATTAATTTTATACAGTAAAAGTATATGAATAATTTAAAATTAATTCAAATAAAATATTACATCGAAAATGCGATACAAATATTTGACATGTTTTTAAAAGAGTTAATCTTAGGGGGGAAAAAAGATCTACACCTCGCCATGTCTCTTAAAGTCCTCAGAAAATTACATATCGTGTAGGAAATATTAATGAACGACAGTATACAGAATTGTTCTTTGTGAGGGATAAACAAAATGTTAATAGAAACGAGTGAGACCGCCACTTTCATCAAGAACAATAAGCTAAAACATTAGCAGCTTACAGAATGTCTATATGTATTAATAAGTCTATATATTCACACCATTTAGTAATTATTATTTTATTATAATATTTTATTTCACGTTAAATACAAATAGGCTTCATTAGCATTGTGACCACAGGCAAAAAGCTTACATTGTTGGTATAATAACCAACACAGGAAACGAAACATGGAAAACTACACAAGGATGAACACTGTTAAAATCCAGTTCTTACCAAATACAACCACACCATCGACACAGGAAATACATCGATGTACTTTTACAGAAATACAAGTCATTGCAGATCAAGTACACACACTACGATTGCATACTAGGGAAGGAGTCATCTATCTAAAAGTAATGACATCTATATTATATAATAAATTAATTTATAAGTACCAAGGGGAAGTTGAATTTCAATATATCAGGGGAAATTGCTAAAGTTAAAGTGGAACTAGCACATTCACATATTAAAACAGTTAAGTGTTTTTAATGTTCCCCCTGAAATTCCTAACTCAGTTGTGAGAACAGTTCTTAGCAAACGGCACTGTTCATGATATAAGATATTGACCTGGAGCACTCACCAGATGTTTTCAGGAGTTAATAATGGTATTAAAGCGGTACAAATGGAGATTAAGAATGATATCCCAGTAGCAGCACAAGCTGCTTATAGTACAACAGCTGTAGCATACCCTAGTCAACCACAGATGTGTTTAGTTTGTGGAGACACAAACCACATGAAACACAATTGCCCACGACGAACTTCAATGTTGAAATTACAGTCCCACAATACTCATAGATTATTAAGTGATGTAATTAAAGGAAGCGAATATATCAAATTGAATTATTCCATAAATAATAATGCCCAGAGAATATATATTCACAAATAGACACCGTTTCGATCAACGCTCATGTTGCATGGAAACAAACATTAAAATTTCTTTCACATATTCACTACAGGGAATAAAAGATCAATTCCAAGTGAATCCTCCGTCAGTGACCTTTGTAGATAATCTCTCTGAAATCTCAGCCTACAGTTCTGAGGAGGAAACTGCTGCAAAATCCGAAGATCACATCAAGAAAATCCTCTAATAAGAAATCAAAAAGAAGTCAACTCACGCACTAGCGAACAGTAGCAACCGATTAAGAAACTATAAGAGACATCGCATCTAACTTTCCTCTGAACTACACACAATCTAACGCCTCTATAGGAACACCAGACATTTTAAAAATAGTCATTCATACACAGGTGATATTAAGAGCCTTGGTGAAATGTTTAGAATACTTCAGCCGCACTATAAAGACAAAGAAAATGAAAACAACAACTAGATTCGAGAAAGCCGTACTGACTAACTAAACGCAAACGTAAATATCCTCATAGCAATCATATTCAAATTCAAGTAATTAGCTAGAAGTTGACTACTCTTCCCATTACGAATGTCTAGAAAAGTTTATAGGCATTCACCGTCTTCAAATAATCTGTTTGAAGGAAACTAATTTCAAAAATAATTCTGCAGCAAACATTAGACAATACTCTGCATGCACAAGAACCGCACCACACATCTCCGTTCCACTGGGGGAATGGCTACATATGGTAAGCAGAGAAGTACCAACTGTAACTAACTAAATTTGAAAAAAGTTAACAATAAAACTAACACTCTCTCATCTAATGAATAACAAACTCATATTGAATGCAACATCTATCACATGCTTCTGTACGACACATGCTTCCCGAATGTACATAATATTAACTTCAGAGAGCACAGTATATCTACAAGACCTTCAAGAAGTCCTCAACAATCCATCTCACAGTAAAACTCTGTTTAAGTTCTTAAAATCAACAAATGTATATAACGCAATATAATTTAACATATAGAAGAAATTCCTTTAATATTATATTAATGTGAAGTATTTGCCGTATCAATTGTAAATTCTGTAATTAACAAATTGTCGCAGAATTATCACCAATGTAAGTTAAAACGATATAAAATAAATAAACAGAAAAAATTAGTGGCATTTTGCTATTAAGAAGTTTTTGAGAAAATGTTGCAAAAGTAAATTTTAATACATCGTTTACGTAAATAATTAAAATTTGGAAATGTTGTTTTAATGGAAAATTACAAGTTAATCTTTTCTGTTTTGCATCCGTAAGTTTCATTGTATTCTGATTACAAATTTTGCAAGGTGTGTCATTTTTTTATCAACTGACAGTGCAGATCCAGGAATGAAACATGTTGTGTGTGTATTTAACAGCTATCTTCAACTGTTGTGCTGCGCATATTTAAATAGCTGCTATCGACACTTCATCTTCGAGCGTGAAACAAACGACATCAATTGGTAAGATGGCACGGTTTAGCAATGCAGAGTATCTTGAAATGTTACGTAACGAACCAATCCATAAATGTTCTCATACAGAACTAGACATTTATAAACTCTGTCAGCTGTTTACGCAAGCACTTATGAATATTCCATTAAATAATCAGCTCTCAAACTTCAATATTTGCATTAGGGAACATCTAATTTTCAATTGAATGATCCCTTAATGTTTTCATAAGCCTGGAGAACGTGTTAATGGCCTTTCATTCGTTGTTTGGTAGCTGTAGAAGCTAACGAAATTAACAGCATTTAGTTTAATTCCTGCTTTGGAAGAGTTTGGAAAATAAGTGAATATTCCTGTAATAGTAGTACTAAAGTAGTATTGGTGGAGTTAATGTGTATTAATTGCTCATTCTTTACAAAGCTATTTATATAACATCCTTGGCTTTTTGACCCTAAATGCTATTCATTACATACAAACTTAAAGAAAACGAATTTGAATTTCAAATCTCATATATATATATATATATATATATATATATATATATAATTATTATCACCTAAGAACAAGGACTAAAATAAGAGCGCACGCTTATATTAACTCGCTTGCGCAAGTTGTCTTCCTGTACAAACAGATTCCAACATGCTAACCTATCCCTATTCGACTTAGCAAACTTAGATCTAAGTGCAGTCAACCTCCACTTTTCGGTACCTGAGAAGTCCATTAGAATGTACTGCCAGTTTTCTTTGTCTCCAAACAAAGCACTGACCAGACTCATTTGTTATTTTATTCGCCTTCCATGCCCCCAATCTGATTGATGCTCGACGACCCGATCTGTTTTGAATTTGAACTCGTCGAATTTCTATCTGCATTCTGCTTATACATCCTATTAGTTAATTTTCTTAAGGCTTTTTGTACCCTCCTCTAAACGTAATTACTATTCCTTGCTTCCTTTTTCCACTCCCATTCCATCCAATGCTCTCTTAACTTCTTTTAATTTTCGCTGCCAAGTATCTTTGATCCCAATTACTAATCTGATGTTTGTTACATTAATCCCTTAAATTTATGCGAACTCCTTTTTTAATGCATAACCAGTATTTAATTGTTCTATTTTTTCAATGAATAATCTTCATAGCGCCCACAGTTGGTCAATTCTATCTTCATCAGATTAAGAAGAAAGTCGTAGGTTCGCTTCCAGCCTGTATTTTGGAGGGGTTTTTTTTTTTTCCATATGTTCTAAAAAGGAAAGGTATGTTTATGAAGGATCCGCATAAATTTAACATTTGTTTCTCGCTTTGCCCGTTGTTTAAATATTTACTCATACCATATATAACACAACTAGCATCAGAACATGCCATGTATAGTTGGCACAGCAATACATGCTTGTGTAAAACAAAAGTAATATTGAATGGCGCTACAGAAATAAGTAAAAAATAATACGGTGAATTTATTTATGGCGTTTAAACTCGGATGTAAATAGTCTTAAATATTGTGTTGTTTTCATAAAAATGTGCTTTTAAAATATAATAGCGTAATATAAATGAAACCACATACGTTTTTTATTGTCAATGAAACTAGGATGCCTTACAAACCTAACATGAATATAACATCGTTAACACTGATTGCAGCTGCACTTCATCACGAAAGTATTTGCTATTAAATGAAAAGCAGCTATTAAATTTTATTTGACACTTTCTAAAAAAATATAATTTAAAGAGAGGGATAAAGATAAATATTGATACATTAAAGAAATACGCAAGGCAGGGGAAACTCGATTGCTATGCGACAAGGCGTTCTCTGGAGGGTTTTCTTAATCAACGTTATTTTCAAGGATTCCAACTGAAATACGCTTTTGGCATTGCAGCGAGAAACATGACAAGCCTTCGCAATTACCATCACTATTTTTTTTTTTCCCTCCTACGAGCGCTCCTAACATCTCAGGTCATTAGCGTCCCATTCGATTCAGGGCCTGACATGGCCGGCAAATTTTGCTCAGAGGCCTATTCTTTCAGGCTTGAGGTTTTTTCGTGCCGTAAATCTACAACATGGGATCCACGGCTTTACTCCTAAGCAATACTTTGGATTTTTACGCCCAAAAAAATCCATTGACCTTGGCCGGGATTGAACCAGCGATTTTGGGTTTACCAGACAAGTATGGTTACCACTAGACCACCAGGATCGATATTTCACTGTTAAATTAAGCTATAAAGATAAAAGAGTAAATTTTGTATCCACTAATCTTCCAAATTCCTCTGAAATATAGTCAGAAGCTTGCATAATTAGCTATCAAAGCTCGAGTAAAATATTAATGATATAACTTAATTAGTTTTACAAATCTAATAAATTTGTTTTAGGTGATAGGGGCATCATTATTTCATGTTTAGTTCTATTTGGTTGCAAGAGCTTTTACGCATGCGAACATACACATTTATGTGGTTTTACTGTGTACTTTCATCATGAACCAATAAATAAATGTTGTTTTTCTCATTGATAGCTGGATATATGGTCCATTTATAACAAATTTCCAGCTATTCCTAGGTAATTGTCAACTACAGCAGCATTTTGTACTACCTTACTAGAATTGTGGTAAAAAACTCGAGAATTCATCTCAAGAGTGATTGACATATTTGCGTATTATTATATAAGTGTTTTAATTTTAAAAAAGAAAATTGTACGATAACATTACAGAGTTGTTTTCGCGGTATATTTGACAAAATAGATTTTCCGTTAATTTTGACACCTTAGCCTTACTCGAACAGTTTGCCACTGTCAAAGCTTCCTGTGTTATAAAAATGCATAGCTAGGATACCTACAACTGTCTCTTCTCTTCCCTTGAATCTTTTTAAGCTATACCGGGTGACTCATTTACCTTGCTCACCCACAACAACTATTTTTCTAATGCCTCAAATGAAAAATTGTTTGAAACAAAAGTTTTAACATCATGTGGGAGTTCTTGCGGAGCGCATGCTTTCTTGTATCTCAATTAATGTAGGGCATATTCAAGAATATATAATTTTAGTCAGGAAAAGAGTAGGTATGGAAATGATAAAAACTGCTGACTTCTTTTGTTTAATAGTACTACAGTGCATTTGTTTAACTAATCATTTAACTTTATCATTAATAAATCATTATCTGCCAACTTACATTCTCCGTAAATCAGCACCATTTCTACTTTCTCTTCATGCATATACATATTGTAAGAAAAATTGTAGTCACAATTGCTCATTCAGCACTAACTTACTCTGGTGACTATAGGACCTGGTAAGTAAGAATTTACCTTAAAGAATGAATAATCTTGCAGCCGGCAATCCCGAACGGTATGGAAGGTTGCTGACTGGTTACGATATTAATAGTAATTACTTACAATTTCTACACCCACCATGAGGTCTTGTTACGCTAATGATGTGGAGGTCATGGGTTCGATTCCGCAAAGATATTTTTTTCTTATTTGCATTATTTTTTTCCTTTCAGAGTAATTTTTTTTAATCTTCATAATTTTTCTACACTATTCTTAAATGAATAAATGCTACTTTTTCATACGTTAGGTTAGGTTAATTTAGTTTAAGTTAAACACAAAAAGGAATACTAAAACATATTACTCTATAATAAAACTGCTTAGCCTAACCTCTCTCTTCATGCTTTTGCTAATGTTCGAGACTGAGTGATTTGGCTTTCTCCGCTGCCTTTCGGCACTCCGGCCGCAGAATTATTCAATTTGTAAGGGCAAGTGTAAATAAGCTAAAACAAATGAAGGATGAGGGAGATGGATTATCAATCCCCCACTTCTCTCTCAGGGTATCTTGGTTTACTTGAATCGGAAATCATAAATAAAACTCACAACTCTATTACAGTGCTACATTGGGTAATTTGTGCAACCAAGGCATTAAACAGCTTGGTTTATGTACTCCTTAACGTTTGCAGTATCTGCTGTTTTCTTGACCAAAGCGGTACAATGTGATGCATTTCTAAATAGCTCTTGGTGAGCGTAAATGTATTCGTAATAAAGTGTACATGATGCCATTAAAAAAAAAAAAAAAAAAAAAAACCAAGTTCTATCCCTTTCGAAGTTCTATCTCCTACATTAATAAAAACAAATTTTCATTTGACGCATCAGAAAAAAAAGTATTTTGGGAGAGAAAGATAAAAGGGACTCACTGTATACTTGAGTACATAAAACTTTCACTGTCATTTTCTCTCTCTTTAAATGTTTGGTATTTCCTTCAACAGAATTCTCCTCTCAGAGTTTTTGTTACAGACTAATGAGTTTACAGATTTAATACTGTAATACTGTCATAGGTACTGAAATTCAAGAACAATAAGTTTTTATAAATCAGATTGATTTTTGGAAAAACAAACACACACGTGGCCTAACTTTTTGAACTTTTCTTTATTTTTCCACAAAGATTTCTTTGGGTGCATTTTTTAAGTTAGAGCTCCGTTCCAGCGCTGCCAAAATACTGAGGCACTGCTTTCGTGATGTCCACCATTTTTGGTGGTATTGTTTGGGGTGTAAAATAATAGAAGCAGATTTCAGATTTCATCACCCTTCACGATACTCAACTAAAATTATCTCATTATCATACTTTTGAAGATGTTCAGTTTTTTTTTAAATCGTTTTTTGTCGCTGTCAATAAAGGTGGATCTTGATGGCCACACACTTTTTCCAATAGCCTAGTCTCCAGATCATCTCTTACCTTATTCTAAGTTTTGCAGCTATTTCATGGAGTTCCATGGAGCTTTATGGAGTTCCCTCCGTCATTAAGATCTCATCCAGTCTTTCCTTGTTGCGTCCGTTAGAGGCAATACCGGATGGCCGTTAAGAGGTTTATGTTCTGCGTATCCCGTTGAACACATCTCCATGTACAAGTCTGGTGAATTTCTGCTGCGGAGATTCCATCATTAATGAGATATTCAACCACAGCTCGCTGAAGGAATTAAATATCAGTTGGAGCTTTAACCATATTCTCCGTATGTCGCCGTGGATTTGGGCCTGTTTCCCAAGATAGAGCTTTTCAAGGTTGAAGATTCTTAAGAAGACAAGACATTCTGACAATAATAGAGAAAACGACGCCGTTTTACCACATGGCAACAGTCACGGAGACTATGTGGAGGGTCTGTAGGAAATTTGAGAAGAAGTAACAGATGAATTTATTATTGATTCATAATGTTAACATGGCTAAAGTAAAGTGACCTATAATTTTTCCCCAAAAATACTTTGCTCTTCATTACAGGTATAAAAATAAGGATAAACCCACATATAAATTTTTAAATACGGTATTAGTGATATAAACCACGGAAGCAACCTTCAACTGAAAATATAAGAATATCCTAGGAGGTTGCTGCTTTGCCTTCTCCAAAATATTTCAACATTTAATTTCCTATAACTATTGCTTCATGCGTTTTGGTGCGTAAAAACAAACACATAGGACTTCTATCTTGCGCTTGATGTTCGTATTTACAATTATTATCTGCAGGGGACTTAGTTTGCAGACGCAGTGCAAACTCTGTAAGCTTGTGGAGTGTTTTGATCGGAAAAGGTTGTTGCTTTATTTCATTTACTGACGCTCTTTAACATCTCAGGTCATCAGCGTCCCATTCTATTCAGAGCATGAAGTCGGTCCTGGTGGTGTAGTGGTTACCATACTTGCCTCCTATACCCAAAACGCGGGTTCGAACCCGGCCAGGACCGATGGATTTTTTCGGGCGTAAAAATCCTAAGTATGGCTTCCTTCGGAAGGGAAGTAAAGCCGTGGGTCCCGTGTCGTACATTTGCGGCACGAAAAAGAACCTCAAGCCTGAAAGAGAGGCCTCTGAGCAAAATTTGTCGGCCGTTTCACGCCCTGAGTTGAATGGGACGCTGATGACCTGAGATGTTGAAGAGCGTCCTTAAATAAATTAATAAAAAAAAAAAAAAATATCAGAGCATGAAACGGCGATAACTTTTGCAGAGGCCTGTACTTTCAGGCTTGAGGTTCTTTTAAGTGCCGTAAATCTACGACACAGGACCCACGGTTTTACTTCCCTTTAGAAGGAAGACATATTTCGGGATTTTTACGCCCGAAAAAAAAAATTCATCGACCCTGGCCAGGATTGAACCCGCGATCCTGGGTCTAAGTGGCAAGTAATCGGAGAAGGTGAAAGGAAATGGCAAGAGTATGCATCACCTGAAACGTCACCTTTGTGATGCGTTTACTGGAAAGTTTGCACTAAGTTTTATACACACTGATTGTAATTATGTTACAAACTCGAATAAGTAGCTAAAAAGACTGTTAGACATTTATTGTGAAACAGAATATTACTGGTAAGTCAGCTATATATCACAAATGAGAAAACTGTCAGAAATTTCAATATCAAAAATTTTTTCATTTGAAGTAACATGTACATACTTTCCTGAAGCGATAATCCCGTCGTGCCGTTAGTTATCACCTGTTACTAAATTGCAGCTGGTGAACTTGAATGAGAGTTTGCGAGTTAGTTCCTTCATTTCGTTTGGTGTTAATCTAGTAAAGAAAATGAACACTACAAAAGCTTGTATTCAGCATTTTTCTTTGCGATCATTGTCCCTACCCAGAACCTTGAAAAAGAACTTGGTGCAATCCCTGATGATGCCTCACTTCGACCACTGCGATTTTCTGCTCAAAGACAAACTCTAACCTAACGCAAAAGCTACAGCATGTTCATAATATGTGCATACGTTACATCTGCGATGTGCGTTTGTTCCATCATATAAATCCTCCCTCGATATGCTGTCTTGGTTCCGCTTGAAAGACCGAAGAATGCCCATTGTCTCACACTACTTTTCAAAATAATCCATACATCTCCATGCTGTTATCTTCTTGTTTTCAAAATCTATCTTCCTCACTTAACCTTAACACACATTCTGAAATCCAGTACATTACCATTGCATCGAACATCACTTTACTCACCACCATTCACCGTAACCACTGCCCGTCTCTGGAATGCATTGCCACGAGATGTCAGAGAGTGTCAAACTTTAAGAGCATCTCATAAGAAATCGTTTAATATTGTTTGAAATAATCGATTAGCATAGATTTAGATTCCTTTTGTTACAATACATGTATTTGTTTTGTCCTGCTGTATGATTATACCTTCTATTATTGTTATTTCTGTCTCAATTTTCTTATCTCCTTCATAGTATTGTTAGGGTTTTTAATTTTATGTTTTGTTTGCATCTTTATTTTCACTTTCAGGATTTACGTAGGTTGATATATGTATAAATTTCATTGTTGGTGCTGCTTGTGTATTATTGCTCTTTTTATTTTTTTTTTCTTCTTAAGTTGATATTTGTCGTTATCCATATTTATGTATTAGCATATCTATATAGATCATATTTTACATTAGTTTATTTGTGTAACAGTATTGTCAACGTTAATGTCAATTTTGTGATTGTAATATTGTCGCTCTAACTTGAATGTAATTATTATTAGATTGGTAGAGCTAATGGCCTTAGGTGTACCAGAATAAATAAATAAAACAAATGCAATAAGACACTTGAAGAGAAAATTTAAATTAAACAATCTCGATCGACCAAGTCCAAATATTAATTTAAGTGAAACTATGATTTAAAAATATGGGAAGTATATAATGTTTTATGTACAGACATACTTCATACTGCAGATTTCAGACTTTAACAAAAGGATCATTGACAAAGTTTTCTACCATTAAAACAACATAAGATTTGTTTGTTTACATAATTGCGTTACTGTGATATTATTAACTCTCTATATTATTTGTTCAACTACCCATATAAGAGTTAATTCTAGTTATTAAGATTCTAGAAGCTTGTAATCTATATTTAGCAGTAGTGGTGATAAAGTTCTGCACTCTGACTTCATACTATCAAGAACCGCTAAAGGAATATCCAGTTATATTCCTTAATTTCGTAGATGTTACAACTAGCGACGCATATTTATTTAATTGCTGTTTGAGCATTGGCTGTATTCCAATGAAATAAATAAATAAATCACAACGTCTGTAAAAATAGTTCACAAATGGTGGCAAGTAATTAGAGATGATTACGCATGGAACTTAATGGAACGTTCTCAAAGCCAAATAATCGCTCATGAAAGATATATAAATGCTCATATAAATTTGGCCGTATAAGTTATCTGAATTCTACGGAAGTTCTTCAATTGTCCCGTATCTTTCTGAATATTTCAGTATATTTTACTAGCTATTCCTAAAGAAAATATATATGAAATCCTTGACAAATACAGGATGAAAATTTTATAATCAGTGGCGACTGAGAGGTAGCTTTCTTTAGTACTAGAAAGTTGTAAGTAACAATATTTTAGAAATAATGAATTGTGTATTTTATTAACGACGTAAAGTTGAACTTCATAGCATTTTTGCTGCTTGCACAACTTAATTTTATTTCAATGTCAAAGTTGTCAACAATGCAAATACGCTGATAATATCACATTATCTGAAATATAACTCTTCGTGGAACATTATGAGACAGTATTATTAAAGTCTGCAACGAATACAAACTGATGCTTATAGAACCGAATCCAATGTTTTCAGAATAACAAACAAATGAACTAAGTAACAGTAGTCCATTTTTAGGGGCCTTACTTTGGTTCATATGAGGCAACTGCACTCATAAAAGATACCTTAAGTAACTAAACACATTTATTTTGATTAACGCGTCCCAAGGTTTTTGATTTCTCTTGTTATATTGCTCTCTTGCTGGGTTTGGGGTTTGACTATTTATTTTATCTTCACAAGACTGGGCGATCGCGAGCCACAGACCCGCAGAAATAGCTCGGTTGGCAAAATAATTGGAAATAACCTTTGTTAACTCATTGTGTGTGTGTTAGGTCGCTGTATCTTGCTGGAAGTTTCCTTGGGTTAGTTCAAATTCAGCCCCTTGTTTTAAAAACGTTTTCATTTCTCTTTTTTTTAAGCATTAGTGTTAACTATATCCCGAAATAATATTAGCCCGACAAATCTTAAACCAGATATGACACACCGCCACAAGGGCCGAGGCATGGAATCGTGAGCGAGAGGTCTAGGGTTCGAATCCCGCCAGGACCGTCCTCCCTGAATGAGGTGTTTTCCAAGTTTTCCTGAATCCTCATAAATGACAAATGCCGGAGAGATACCCTAAACTTATGGCTGGAACGTTTCCTTCGTTAAAAAAAATATCCTTTCCCAATATATTACTTCATCTCATGTATTATCAGTGTCCACCGTCTGCGGTGCCTCTGTAATAAAAACAGGCATTAAAAAGTCCAAAAAACAAAAATAAATTACACATACATTGTGGACTTTGGTAAGATTTATTCTTCATAATTGGTTCTGAGCTGTCTTTGGGTTGCAAGGAAAGATTATGTAACTCAATAAGTACAACAATAAGCACGCATTCTTCAAATATTTTTATTTGGTTTATTTACGGACGCTCTTTAACATCTCAGGTGAACAGCGTCCCATTCAATTCAGAGCGTGAAACGGCCAAAAATGTTTGCTTTGAGGCTCTTCTTTCAGGTTTGAGGTTCTTTTACGTGCCGTAAATGTACGATTGATGCCCACGGCTTTACTTGTCTTCCAAAGGAAGCCATACTTAGGATTTTTACAAACAAAATGTCCATGGACTCTAGCCGGGAATTAACCCACGATCTTGGGCCTTCGAGACAATCTTCAATATAATACAATTTTCTGTATTCCACTGTTTTTGTTTGTTGGCAGGCTATTATTGCCAACCGTTGATAATGATAATACGGTTATTTTTAATGGTGATTTGAAGCAAATCCGTGCTATAGTTTTTACTTTATAACTAAATTTGTGGTTTCGGTTATATAAGAGTTACTGTATTTGTACTCTGTCCCTAAATAATAGCGTATTTGTTCATCGGCCTTGTTCACTCTTGATAAGAAAGTGAAGAAACAGGGCATTCAACCAGAGAGGATTACAGAGCATATGAAATGTGCTCGAGACTTTGGGTTCTTATCCATTTGGGTGTTCAGTTCAGAACATGCAGTGGCTAGAACATGAAGGTTTATTACATGCATCGGAATACCATTGTGCAGTTTATGTGTAATACTCAATGGAGGGAAGTGTTTCGAAGATGATCAGCGGTGGATCATTTCTGATCACCTGCTTCGTATCAGCAAAAATTGTGTCTTGCAAAGAGATGTCTGATAAAAGAAAGTGCTGAGAAATTTGCTATACAGTCTCTCCAACATTCACAGTAGATGAACTTATTACCATCGTTGTGAAGGCCTTCGAATATGTTCCTGCGGAGACCTTCTAGCTTTGATTCAATATATGATGTTAATGGTCAGAAATGCTACAAACTACCTCACATGAGAGAGTAGAGCTAACAACAGGGCTGCCTGCCTTTATTTCTCCACTGCAACCCCGACTTTGTTATCTCTGCCTGTGCTGCTGTATGCCATGTTGAATGATTAGTCTGAGAATGCTGCTAACACCACCTACTTATTATTTTATCATTACTTTCGGTAAATAAGTATATGTATTCATTAATTGTCCATAAATACCTCTCTAAAATTCCAATATTATTTGGGATAGAGGTAGGAATATTTAATCTACCAATTTTAATCGAAGATAGTCTAAAAGGCAGCTTTGTCGACTAGCTGAACAACGATTACGTGGATTTTGAATGTTTATTCTCTTCAGTCCTAATGACGAGATAAGGATTAGAATCGTGAATGCCTGTGTACATTTTAATACATCCTGCAGTAAATTAGCAGATAACTTTACATCTTTGGCATTGTAAACGTTTCAGAGGAACAATCGCAATCTCTGTTATGTAAAAACTGTGTTTTATTGCATTATACATATGGTCCTTTTGGCAAGGCTTTAACTCCCTCCTTTTAAAATGCAAAGTTGTATTGAAGTTTTGTATTTTTAATTTACTAGTCCAAGAGGTAATATATTTTCCACTTGAATTAGCAAAACCTTCCAAATTTACTATCCGTAATGTTGTAAGTATTCAATGCATTATTACTGCTATATTTTGTTATTTTTTGTACTCTAAAATAATATATTGCTTGAGACACTTTATTCTTTTTATTAACAAACTGTTTCGCACTTGTATGTACATAGTTTTATGGTTTAGCAAATTACAGTTAACTAGTTTTGTTGAATATTGTTCATTTTTACTTCTATTTATTGTTGAGTCATCTTTTCATGGCAGTTTTCCTCCAGCACCTTGCTAAAGTAAGAGCTTGCCGAATCAATAGGAGGATGTTCTCATATTATTGAGACACGGTAATGAATGAATGAATGAATGAATGAATGAATGAATGAATGAATGAATGAATGAATGAATGAATGAATGAATGAATGGTGTTTAACGCCTGTTTTTGCTATAGAGGTACCACAGGCGATGGATACTGGTGATACATGAGGTGAAATTATATATTGGGAAGTATTTATTTTTTTAAGGAAGGAATCGTTCCAGGCCTAAGTTTAGGGTACCTCCCCAGCGTTTACCATTTATGAAGACTAAGGAAAACCTAGAAAAAAACCTGTCAGAGAGGACGGTCCTGGCGAGATTCGAACTCCAGACCTCCTCCCACGAGTCCGAGTCTTAACGACCTAGGCCACTGGTGGCGGTATTGAGATACATGCTCTGTCATTGTTTATTATACACTGATGTGATAATTAATCGGCAGAAGCAATTAAGATTCAAATTTTAAAATTAAAAATAGAAATGTAGATATGTTACTATTAGCGCATGTTCAAGTTCTTATATTTACTTCAGAAGATTAATTACAAAAAACTTTTTTATTTTTTAACTAAAATATTATTCAACGATTTATATCGCTATAGCTACATAAAAATCCAAAATTTAAACACGTAGAGGACCAAATACTGTAAAAAAACAAAATTATATTATAGGATAAGATTATTGAAAAATTTAAACTACTTTAAATACCTTGATGTTACTTATTTTAAAAATGAAGATGTCTGTAAACAGCTTCATATAATTAATTATATGTGCGGTACAATTAAAAATGGTTGAAAAATACAAAAGAAAAACCAAAATGAAATGTTATAAGGTTATAGCTGTTCCTTTGCTGTTATATGAATATGAATATTACACTCTTTAACAAAATGAGAGGGAAAAGTTTAGATGTAGCCGAAATGAAATTCTTAACGAGTATAGGAGAGAAAAAACTTAACGAAGATAAAATCGAATTATATAAAGAACTGAAAGGAACATGTTGAAAGAATTCCCAATAACACAATAATTTTAGATTACAAAGCAATAGGCAAGAGGACCGTTGGTAGACCAAGAAAATGTTGAGCATAGCTTTAGCAAGCAATTATAGGAATATATGAAACCAGAAAGAGCCTCGTGGGTTTAAGCCCAGAAATATTGATTACTTTCTGCAGAGATGTGTATCATACATGAGCTCAGAAGTACTTGATAGTGGTTCTGGGATAGCTGAATTGGAGTATTTTTGCGATGGTTTCATTGGTAAAACATACTGTAAGTTTTCAGTCTCAGATGTGTATTTAGTTTAACTAACAACCAACCACGACGAACGATTATTCTGGAGCATCCTCTCCACTCTTATACAATTGACTACACTAACTCCAATACACGCCATTTTTTTTCTGTTATTTTCGAGATGACTAATGCGGGGGAGTTGGCCTGTGCTCCCATTTCTGCAGCCATTGTAACAGGTGGTGGGCTTTTAATCCTAGTAAGTGATTGTTGAGCAGTGCACTATTTACTGTCCAAAGTTCAAATTCATATTCACAAACCATAATTCTAACCAGTAGTTCTGTTAACTTTAAATACCAGGGTTACTGGATTCATGCACGGAGACTTGTACCTGTAATATCCTATAGAGCAATGTAATGTTCCTGTCTTTCCCGCCAGTTTCTGCTTTTGATTCCTTAAGAATATTATTTCCGCTATTTGTATGACTAATAGTTCTCATAATCAACCGAATCCACGCACCGCGGAGTGATATATTCGTAATTGTTTATGTTGAAGTAGAGTATTGGGAAACGCATTATATAAGCGTGTACATTTTCGTAATGTTAAAAAATTGAGTACTGCGAAATAGTAACATTTTTATAAAAGCAGGACTTACTCCCGCAGATATTGAAATCCCAATAGGTAAAATGTATGTTGAAGCTTCCCTTTCATATGCAACGGTAGAAGAAATGGACATAACATTATCGATTACAACGATAAACTATTGAATATAAGTCACTTAAGGACCGATCAGTAAAGGTACTGATATCGAAATCCTCGCTTTTATTGAAGAAGGAGACCAAAAATGAGAGAAATTGCCGAGAGATTAGGTCCTTCAAAAATAATCGTCTTTAGGATTCTGCATGAGCATCTTAATCTGAAATCTAAAAAAGATCAGTGCAAGAGGGTCCACGACTTCCCTCGACAGTTCAGAAGCAATATCCAATGGAATGTTGTGTAAACTTTTGACTTGTGTAAAACAAATAGGAAGTTCTAAAATCAATTGTGATGAAATGAAACTATGGTTCTCTTCCACGATCCAGTTTCAAAAAAGGAGTAAACAGAAATGAAGTCAATAAAGAGTTTCTGAATTTTCTCTGATTATGGTATATTAGTTCAATTGTGCTAATTAGTTTATTAAGTATATAGAAGTAGCATGGTAAGCGATTGTATTGAAAAACAGTATAAACTATGAGTTTACATTTCTGCAATTGTAATGAATCCATCTCAAGATTAGAGGCAGGAAGTTATTATACATAATGTACACAATAAGGACTCCAACTGATAATAAGAAATCTTCCACTCTATTAATTGATTCTTTAGATAACATAAGAGGTTCACGCTAATGAAGAATTTAGTATAACTGATATTTCTCAAGTGTGATTCCAAACAAAGAAAAAAAATCTTTAAAATCTAAAGATACACCATCTTTGTCAAGAAAAAGAGAGAAGTAGTTTCTACTAATCCTGAAAAGATCTGTACTTCTCAAATCTCTACTACTAACAGATTTGAACCTCTACAAAAAGCTTAAAAGAGGAAAAAGATTCTAGACAGTGCCACCAAGCTTTATTCATGATCAACGTCCTCGTGTTGACATACTAGCAACTTTATAACTAAAGGATCATTTCCGACTTCTCTCGCTGATAAGACCATTAAAACTATGCATGCCACAATGGAAGTCTACGAGCATGCCATATCTGGATTCCCACAAAGCTCGGTTTCATACTTTCCGAGATTCGTCTGCCAAGTCATTCTCCATTATTTCAAAAATTTACCAAATTCTTTTACAGATAAATAAATATTTGATGAACTTTCAAAAATATATTCAGTCTTAGAGGTAATCCGAGTGCATAATGGAGATAAAAATGCCCATTCCTGTTTGTATCGTTGACCTTGAACAACAATGAAGCCAGAGAAATTCTATAACTGAAGTCCCCGAAATAAGACGCAAACACAAGGTCCTATTTAATGTTCGAGATGCCAAAACTTTGGCCACACTAAAAATTACTGTCATCTCGCTACAAGATGTATACAGTGTGCAGGATATAGTCTGGTCTTTTGACAGAAGCTGAACTGTAACTTTAGCCAATTAAAAGGGTATAGGCCTATATTCGAGCATCATAAACACTACGTTAAGTATCTTGTGAACCCTGCCTCTCACTTAACCCACTCCAGAGTACAATACAGAAAACTTTCCTTCTTTTAAGTCAAGTTACACTCCCCATCCAACTAAATCTACATTCAATATGAATAATTCAACTGCTTATTTAAGTGCTGTAATAAATATCTATTAACTCGAATCCTCCTCGCTCATATCTAAACCCTTCCTTAATTCCCAATATCTTAACAACTATCTCTCAATTTATAGAAGTTATTATTCCTCATATAAAACAATATATCCATATAATGCCTCTATCTGTGATTATAAAAATAAATGAACCGCAAATATCTAAAAATAAATAAATAAACTGGAATATAAAGCAAAGAAAAATGCCCCTAAATTTCTTATATGTCTATTTCATAATATTTTTCCATCAGTTGCCAAACATTCCTGGAACTGCTTTCTTTAGCCATAGTTAAGATACAGATATCCCAACTTCCAAAATCGATTTCAGATTCACACATTTTTTGTTAATACGATACTCCTTCTCGTCTATCCACTAACAGCCATGTCCACCATTCTCGATCAAATCAGTGCTGATCGAGCGTTACTGAAACGTGATTAAACTTTAACCGCGGTAAAATTGTAGTTGCAGTGCATCATAGTTAATTCTCGTTCAATGAACCAGGGCTCTGAGTTGCTGAACGATCACGATTCTACCATAATTACTCAAAGGACACACCTAACTCTATAACCAAAGAGATTGCAGTGCGAGTACAATCTCCTCATCTATATCGCTTTATTAGTTTGATTGTTTTTGTGTTAGATTACCATATATAGGTAAATTAGATAGTAAAATAACTAAAGATTTCCACACTTTTCTCAGCATAAGATAGACATTCAGTTGAAACTAGCTATCCCATATTCCAATAAGCTGGAAAATAAAAAGACTGATTCATGTTATTTAAATCAAAAGGAGGCATGGACTGGTTTAGCCATGCATTTCAACATGGCACCAGGTGAGTTCCAATCACCAAATAAATCGCTACTTGTTAAAATAGTCTGAGTCATGAAGTGTAAAAATCTATTCATCGGTGAAACAGGATGATTGCGGTTAGTAATTAGCGCACACTTTAATAAGCTCTAACCTCTCACCTCTCATTTCATTTACTAACCACCATATGATTTCCTTTGATAGCCGGAATCTCTCTTCAAATTTCCTGTCATCATATTCTTCAAAAGGGCACCTCTTTCCACAATGATCGGGTTTTGACGCTGGCCCCGATTTATGTAATTTAAATATATTATCTGATCCTCAATACCTTCAAGAAAATCGAAACGGGCAATCATTTTATGTAACTTGACCGCAATCAACGGAGTTGATCGGTTCAGCACCCACGGTCAAAGTTAACCTTAATCAACTACCTCGTTAACTTTGATCATTGTCGATGCACCGAAAAATCGCATTGAATGCGGTCGAATATCAATTTGACCGCCTTCAAACATTAATCGAGGATGGTGAAAATGGCCATAAGTCTAAATCATATGTACTTTATTCAACTTATATATAAACATTTTGTATTTAATTTTGTCTTTATGTGTATTATAGCCTTGCATTTTGTTCTTCGACATTTTTCTATATAATGTGGCACCCAAAAGGAATTCCACTACCTTATTTTATGTAATTTCTGTAACAGTTTCTGTAAAGCAGAAATGCTGGTAAGTAGTAAACTAATAATAAAAAAGAGTCTATGGAGTAGCGTAAACCTAGTGAGGCACAGCAAAGGGAGACCAGGAGAAGTATCATGGTCACAATTTTCTAGGACTGCAGAGAGATGCTGCCAATTGAATTCACAGAGAGAAACACCAGTGTCAACGTAGACTACAACTTCAGCCTTCTACATAAACTACGAGCAGTAATTAAAGCAAAGGGATTAGGTATCCTGAGGTATGGCGTACACCTTCTGCGTGACAATGCACCAGCGCACACTGCCCAAATTACAAAATAACTACGGATGGATCATCCACTCTAGAGCCCACATATATACCCAAAATTGAAGACCTATGACCTAGGTGTGAAATGTGTGTTGAAATAATTAAAGATTATGTTGAAAATTGACAAGATTTTCCCCTTTCTCTTGTCTCTAAAAGTATTCAGGCTGTAAATTTAAGAATCTGACTACATAGGATTACATGTCCCAAAAATATGGATAAAATGGGGGAACTCTAAGATATAAGAATCCCCGAGGAATTATTAGGATTAGTAGGAGAAGAAAACCACACAACACGTGCAGGTGGATCCAAAACGTAAGAAATTGTACGAGCAGACATGATAGTCTATATCTGCACTTAAGAAATTCATTCGGAATCAATGAAGTTAAATTCACATTGAATAGCGCTTCAAGGGAGTTCAGATGACTGTAAACTTAATAGCCTAAAAGCATAAAATAATCAACTTTGACTCATAGGCAGTCTAAAAGTTATTCAATCCAAAGAGCCCACTAACTCTGCAGTCATCAAAGTTATGAAGAGATTTCCACGTAGCACTTGCCACTAACCACTAGATCTTATAACACATGCAGTATGGGAACTGAAAGAGCAAACTGTGTAGTTAAACTGAACCCCACAAAACACAAATCAATAACTCACGATAAGCTTGCAATATCGCGTCTTAAGTAAAAATTCAAATGTGTTCTACAAACACCACTGAAACAAAATACCCATATCCTTTCCAAAAACATTCTGCACAAAAATATTTTTTACTTAATGTCCTCTGTCGACAACAAACCCAGTATCCTTCCAACTTTAATTCTGACTCAATTCCTAACAAACCACGGATATTTCTTAAATATCTCAACAAAAAAAATGTAGTCACGTCACCATCCATGTAGCAAAGAAAGCCAGATAACGGTTCACTCCTCACATTATGCAAATCATTGGGCAAGAGACTTTAAATCCAAGAACAAATGTACACATGACATGTTGTTCAGACTCTGATTTAACAATTGCTAACATAATACAGTTATACCTACAGTTTATATTATCAGTACTAAACATGTGGCGGTAAACTCTCAGGGTGGTAGCATAAGTTCAATTTTAAAAAGTTTCTTGCCCAGTTGTATCAAAGTTTTAATTGTAATGTAAAAAGTAAGTAGAGTTTAGCCATTTTACCATGATCCTGAAACCGTAAATAAGAAGGAAATTCGTTTTTAGAGTGAGTTAATGTTAAACTGTTCAGCGTTAAGAAAATAAATACTCAGTTTTTCCGCCCCTAGACATGTTATCTTTTTAATATGTATTCAAACTGGATAAGGAAAAGTCAAAGATAATGTGAGCAGAAAATTTTAGCATGAGTGAGAAGGAAATTATTATTTATGTTGCTAAAATATCAGGGAAAATTAAAAAAAAAAAAAAAAAAAAAAAAAGATTCCATCTCAAATAAGGATAAAGAACATACCGGGGGGGGGGGATTTCCAAAGAGTATAACAATTCTATTCTAAAGACTTGTGCATTATTACTCCCTAATGAATATGTGAGTGCATCTAAAACTCCTGTAAAGTTGCGAATGTTATGGAAGCCTAACCTCAATTTCCTTACCTCATTCTCTTCTGTTGGCAGTTTAATGAACTGATGTCTCAGAGCTACAATTGCTCTAAAGTTTATGGATGGTTTTATTGGCCGTTCCTTTCTACATTTTGAATATTCCTGCAATAACTACTTGGAAGCTCCCTGTCGCATAGATAATAGTATCATGAACATCGAATTCAAAGCATAATATTGCTCAGTTTGTGATTGTTAATTGGGGACGTAACATCCGTTCCAGTTCTTCGACTTCTTTTACTAAGCGAAATCGCATTTTTGAATTATTTGTCGTTCAGTTCTAAGAATGGATTATTTCTCTCATGAAACGCACTAGGAGTACAGTGAAATTCATCATCGGATGAGATGTCGGAAATCAGAAATCTGTAGGTGCAATATAGCGCTTGTAAGACTAGCCCTAATATAACCTACAATTGAACGCAACTCTGTCGTTATTACACGAAAATGAATAGTGAAACGTTGAAAAAACTGTATCTACATTAATTTTAAATAAACACGACTCACTATTTCATTCACAAATAAGATTAATTTATGTTTCTGTACTCTGGAAATGTTTTTATTTAATAATTACTAAATTCTAGCAATTGTTAAATAAATTTTCGCGAGTTAGATTTAATTTGAAATTAAGGTGAAATAATCTTAAAATTAATGTTTATACAATCAAAATTTACAAGTTAATTATAACTGTTGGTTAATTTTATGCCCTAAACTCAAGTTAACATTTGTATAACGGCCATATATGTCAGTAGCGATACCCTGGGTCAGAAGAGAAGACCTAAAGGTACGATAATGCAGATTTTCCTTGTATGGTTGAGGACGACCGAACAAAAGAGAAATTCAGTACCTCAAAGCACATATAAATTATTTTTGCGATGATTCTATTATGAAAAGCATTTAATTTCAATGGTTAAACCTTATGATACCGTATATACCTACAGTCTCCTGCCAAAAGAAGCAAATTTTGAATACTTTGTATGGGGCTCATTCTTACAATCAGAAAGATATTAACTCAAAAGGCTACAGTTGATCATTTAGTGACCTACGGAATGCCGGAGAGATTGTCAGCAATGTAAACGCTCTGCGGGATAGCAAATGAAGATTTAATACATGTAATTAAATTAGGAAACCGGGATTACCACTGTTGTTTACGAGTTTGGGTCCGTGTCAATGCATAACATCTGTGTGTGCTGGATTAATTATTTCATGTTGACATTGGCCGCTACAACTTATCAAAGTCAATTTCCGCTGCCTCATGTTTGCCCTTTTCCTGACCCAACGACATCTCTGTTACTATCTCTCTATCACACACACGTACTACTGAGGCAACTAGTCTGGAGGAAGACCTTTCTGCCTATAACAAGAAAACCAATAGCGTAACATTCAATTACTACTGTGTACTCATGACTAAACCATTTTAAAAAGCTGGTAAACACGATATAGGTGATTCCTTATCATTATGGATTTAATACAAACTCAGCCTTTACATCTAACACACAGCAATGCACCTTATTAATATATTTATATGTGGTGGTGGTCGTCGTCGTCGTGGTATAGTAGTAGTAGTGATCTGTTTCAGTGGCACTAGGCACAGGAGTCCAACGTACATGCATTTATAACTAGGTCTTTGGATTTAGTACAAAATATTATATATTTAAAAATAAAATAAGATAAAACATAATAAAACAATTACGTAAAATAAAAAATAAAGAAAAATACACATGAAATAGCAAGGAATCCCATTAGAATGACACGCATATCTGTATTCAATCAATTTGTTTCCCCCAGATTTCCTCTCCGATTATCAGCCTTTTCAGACCTAAGTTGTCTCACTTTCATCGGAAAGCTGCATACTCTCCTCTTCCTTGCCTGCCAGCAGAGCCCAGCATGACCACTTCCGTTCCCTCCTTAAAGAAGCCTGGTAGATAATCGTCTCTTCATTCTCCCGTGCCTTTACATTCAGCCAGAAGGTGTGTCTACGATTACCCCTTCACACATATGGGGCAAATGCTCCGCTCATTGTCGCCGGTGAATTTAATCATTTGACATGATACTATCTGAGGCACGCGAACCCCTGTCTAGTGAGTTTATTCCCTGTTTTGATGTACTCTCCATTCCCCATTCAGAGTTTAGCTTCGGTTGTACTTTCAGCAAAATCATCTCTCTGCATCGCGCAATCCATATCGCTCAATCAAATCGTAACCCTCCTCTATACGCTATGTCTGTTACCCTGACCCGCCGTCCAAATGGAGCCCAGCCCTATTGTTTCTAGTCCCTTTCTTAATTTGGATACCCATGTCATATTTCTTCCCATTCAGTAGTAGTTAAAAGTAGTTCTAGTGGTAATGGTTAAGGTAGAAGAAGAGGTGCATGAATTCTAGTGACAGCAATACAATAAAGCTTCAACAGGCTTACGATTTCAACAGACCGGAATTGCTTTTATAACACAATAGATCCTTTAATTTAATACAAGATGTTATATTAGATAAAGCATAACAATAAAAATAAAATATAAACAAATTAAAATAATTTAAAGAAGAAATAACACTAGGAATGTGGCACACACAAACACACAGCTGGATACACTCAATTTGTTCCCAGATCCTTTCCCCATGAGGCTTTTCAGACTTGAGCCGTGTGACTATCATTAGAAACTTATCTATTCTCTCCTCTTCCCTGCCTGCCAGCATAGTCAAGCATGTCAATTTCCTTCGGCAATGTTTATTCCCTCCATTCTCGGTCCATTTTCGTCGGTGATTTAATCATTCCTGGTGCCCCTCTTTTGTTTGAGAACCGTGCTAGTTTACTGTTGCTTTTAAGAGAAAATAAATTGTCTATATCCGTTGTGTTTGATTTTATAACTTAATTCCAATGACATGTATATTCAGACGGCACAACTTCGCCATAACGTTCATACCTTTTTGCAGTAAGTTTGCATATTTATTTTTCGGCAATATTGTTCTGAATTCTAGTGATTTAATATTAAGAGTCCACCTTTATTAACTCTAACCTATCCACAAAAACTGATAGAAGCAGTGGTCATGTTTGGTTAGAGATAGCGGTCAATGTAAAAGACTAGCAAAATACTATAACGCAATGTAAGTTTTGAAAGTACCGCAAACAACTTGCTAGAATTAACTCAACTAATTAACAGAGCTACCCTGCAACAGCAGGAGACCTTTGCTCTCATGGGATCCTATGGTCATATTTATTTTCAACAGAACTTCTGTGGGATATTATCTGACAAGATTAACAGTTGCAACTAATGAGTACCATTGAAGATCAACGTTTTAATGATGCTGCCTGAAGCCTTAAGCTACTAAAAAGTGCTACTGTATAAGAAGTTTTCATATAAATAGCTTTACATTTAATTTGTGTATTACTTCAGGAAGCACATCAATATATAAGATAGTAAATACGATGATGCTAAAGAGCAAATACATATTTTAATTACAGAAATCGTGAAAATTGTTTCATATATTTAAAATGTTTTAAAATGCATGTAGAGGTGATATTATTAAATGATGGTATACTAACAAGATTTTTAAGGTAAATAAAAATAGTTAAGCTGACTGTTTGCAGAAAAGTAGCAACTATAGCTGCAAAAGAAAGAACAAGGTTATAAATAATAAAACTAGTAGATATCAAACATTTGGGACAATAAAATGAGAATTACTTCTAAAAACGTTTAATGTTCACTTAAGGCTCCGAATGTTGGACAACTACAAAGAGCATGATATCATTGAGCTTAGTGGCAGGTTAGGAACTAACAGACAAGAATAATAATATTGAAATAAGAAAAGCTCTAAATGTTTATTTCGTTAATTAGCAAAATTGAGGAATTTGGAAATAGTTTGTTTCAGCAAATAAGACTTCCTCATAGGTGACCCCAAAGACAGAGAAATCTGGGAAGCCTAGTTATAATATGGCACTTGTCATATCTGGAACCTATGCTTGGGCCTTAGTACTAGCCAGTTTCCGAAGGATCCGCAATATCTCTGCAGAGTGGAGTCCTACACCCGTAGTACTACATGTGTATAAAAGCATAAACAAGTTATGTGATTTCTCATCCATTTTGCAGTGAATACGAATAGTTTGATTTATTTAAGGACGCTCTTGAACCTAGCGTCCCATTCATTTCAGGGAGTGAAACGACCGTAAATTTTGCTCAGAGGTCTCTTCTTTCAGACTTGAGGTTATTTTACGTGCCGTAAATCCATCAGATGGGACTTACGACTTTACTTCCTTTCCAAAGAATGCCATACTAAACAATCCGTGAACCCTGGATAGGTTGAACCCGCGAACTTTTCTCTGCGAAGCAACAGTTTGATTTGACTTTACGTACAAAACGATTCAACGTTTACGTCACTATTGTCCAATTACCTGACATTGAAACTCCAGTGACCTTCTGTTATATTTTTACCATACAAATTAAGTAATTACCTCTTATGCTCCTACCTACATCATTTAAGTATTATTAATTCACACAGGCATGCTATTTCTTTGATATGGCATACAAGGTTTGCAATTTAATTTTCGGGATTTCAGGAAAATAAAGAGATATAAGTTTCCTATTGGCACCACTTGAAAGAGCGTGTCTTGGTTAGTGAACATAGTGGAATTTTGCAGCTGTAACAAAATATTAATTGCAGTCATATGATATATTTTTTTTTTTCAATTATAAGTGTGACCTGATTAAACAAGAATACCTTGATAAATTACAGAGCGCTTTTTCAGACTGTGCTCCAGAGTTTAGATGAGGAAGGCGAGGAGGACTCGAGCAAAGTAACCACAGATGAAAACACTGCTCTTGTGGAAGACAAAACGAAGAGCAATGCACCAGTGACTTACAAGGAGGTAGAAGAGTCTCTAAACATTCCTTCCCTATGTGTCAGAAATCCTACACAGATATCTCGTAGGAGCACGTTGTCATTGGGTACTCTACAACTCTACAGAAGATCAAATGACAGCAAGAGTGGAATGGTGCCAAGAAATGGTTCAATGTTTCGATAGTAGCAGATTTCCGACGTGTCCATGATATCTTCACATATGATTGAAATCTGCACTTACCAATTACAGCGGAATCAAGGAGGTTGTCGGCGATCTGAGTCTTCCCAAATAACCACCCCTCTCCTACGCAGAGAGGGTTCAGCGATATGCAAATTTAGGACAGTTTCTTCTTAGCAAGTGGCTATATTGCTACTGCAGGAAATAGGATGCCTTCTCATGATCTTCAGAACACTGTTAGAAAAAGATGGAAGTCTGGCTTGCGAGGACTGTTGCTTCGCCATGACAATATCTCTAAACGCAACACTTTCAAAACAATAGAATTTCTGCAACAATCGGGAGTGCCAAAGGTGAACTGCCTACCGTACAGTCCAGATATGGCTTCCTTTCAACTTTTTTCCATTTCTAAGTGTCAAGGATAAACTTAGATGCAATCAGTTATCCTCATATTTCGGCTATTAATGATAATGTTGTGGAACATTTAAAATAACCTACGTATATATTGCTCAGACAGTTTGTGCAAACATTGTTGCATCAATTGTTGACACTCTCTGTTTACGCGCCTAACAGAACATTTGAATCCGCCAGAGGCTATTACTGTAATGTCATCAAAATTGCGGAATATTTTAGTTCTTAGTGTAAAAAAAATATAAATGTATATCTTCTCTCCTTCATTTGGCGCCTTGGCCTACCTTGCTTCCTCTACCTCCGTCTTACGACTTCATTGATAGAGGGCAGTATTTCAGGGGAACATGTGATCAGCCCGCCGCGTTATCGAGATCAAAGAACGCAGCTTCCCAATTATCCTAACGAAGCTCAGTGGACCCCATTCCAGACCTTCCTAATCAAGCACCGGAATCAAATCCGGTCAGCAATGCTAACCACTAGACCAACAGGAGGGATTGGTTAATTAATTTTCTCCTTCATAATCCAGCTATTCGTAATGGTCACGTTATGAGCACGTGGGCAATCAATTACGTAATTTTATATGTAATATCTCTTTAATTTCTTATTGGCTTAGGTTTAGTCCTTAATGCCAATTAAATTTTTGTATTTGTTCTAAAAAACATGATAAACTCTCAATTTCGACTCTGGAACGCCCAAGGAGCGCTACTAGAAAAGTGTAATTCGAAGAAGTTAATTTGCAAGAAGTAGACTATTGTAATAGTTTTCAGATTTATTTAATGCTGGTGTTAAATTTCTTTGCAACAACTGTTGCTTTGTTTTTATTTACGGAGGTTTTTAACATCTCAGGTCATCAGCCTCCCATTCAATTCAGGGGGGGGGTGAAACGGCCGATAAATTTTGCTCTGAGGTCTCTTCTTTCAGGCTTGATGTTATTTTACGTGCCGTAAATCTACGCCACGGAACCACGGCTTTACTTCCCTTCCGAAGGAAGCCATACTTATAATTTTTACGCCCGAAAAAATCCATCGACCCTGGCCAGGATTAAACACGAGACCCTACATTGGCTAAGTGCGTTCAGTTTTAATGCTAGTAATGAACATTGAGATTTTAATATGGACGTTCCTTGAAAATATTATATGTTAATTAAAAGCCCAGTACTAAATTTACAGTGGCGGATTTGCGTGTAAGTGCGGGGTAGCAGAGCACAGTCTGACCTTTAGGAATTTATTCCTTTAATGCTCTTTTGGGCCCTTGGTATTAGATTGTGACCTTAGACACTCTCTAACAGCACTGAGCAAATGATGTGGGGAAAATCCATTTTTTCCAAAATTGCAATATATATTTTGTGAAAATGCCTAGACGTGGTCAATAAATGGTAAATTTGTTTGTAGATTGAAATCCTTTTATTTACTAATCCTTATTTATTTATAAGGGAAACAAATTGTCTGCACAAGGTATTCCATTCGAAATTCGTTCTGTTCTTGAGCTATTTTTACCTTTAATATTTTTTTTCATTCCTGCACCTTTTATAAAAAGTAAGTACATAATTAAAACTGACCCATTGTCTGGGATATACTTTAATGCTGTTACATTTTTAAGCATGTCCTCCAATTGTGTTAATTGAATCAGTGATTGAAAAAGGAAAGAAAGTCCAAAGTTCGCAAAAATAAATTAAGATATATGTTTCTGAAATGTTCACATATCAATTAGTGTATTAAGGAAGAATGTCCAAATAACAACAAAGACGTTAAAGCCCATCAAAGTATGCATTTAATGCAATAAGGAAAATTATTCAGACTTTCTTCTGTTTTCCAATCATCTAAATATAAATGTGGCAACGTGCAAGCTTGTCCCTTTAATTTGTTAAGTTACTGATAATGATTTATTGCATATACATTAACATTGTTGGTTTTCAAATTAAAATTATATCAGGATGTTGCTGCCGCTTCTATTTGTGTCTGTATTCAAACATGCCTGTGGTGCACAGAAACGGGGATTTTTTCCAGTTAAAATGATTTAATATCAAGAACGGTGGCCACACATTAAAGAAAAGAAAAAGCTTGCCATACACAACGACTTGAAATAAAAGTTCACACTAGGAAATTGCAGACATATGAACTATAATAAAGAAACACAAAGACGTGTGATTGCATCAGAAAGGATTGATGGAATTGTTAAGGAAGCTACAGACTTATGAAGGAAAAGAGCTCATGATTTAAAAAAATGTACAACAGTAAAGTGACAGCAAATTAAAAAATGTTCAAGGTGTAAAGAAAATCACAAAATATGTTCCTTTGGAATATCAGGAATTTTATAACAGTATTCTCTATTGGCCCACAAGGAATTCTGTCCACACTGTAGAAGACAATAAAGAAACAGCAGGTAATGTATTTCATTAAAGCAGTTTTGTCATACTATTTTACTTGATGATTTCCCTCAAATATACATTTACTCACATTATATAAATAAAAAATAAAAACGTTCATTACCTCATTTTGCATTATCATTAATAAAAGAACTGTTGGAAAATGGAAGAATATCCAGCAACTTTTCAGAATTGATAATAAAATTTATTTTATTAAACCATTTATTTAAATAACAAAATTCTAAGCATCACAAAATTGTACGGAAAAAAAAACAAGTACTATAAAGTTATTTGGAGTGTTTTTGAAACATGGATGCATGCACATTCTTCCCTTTTCCATCTTTACCAATTCATCTTCATTGTTTTCCTCTCTATATGCTTCTTTAACACCTTTGTGTTATGCCATAATCATTTATAATGTTCCGTCCATATTACTGCTGAGAGTTGGAGAGATGGCTTGTCAGAAGAATGTGCTGACAACGCAAACAATTTTCTGCTTTTGTTAACGCGATGAGAGGGGACAGACTTTTAAGTATTAGATTAGAATACAATGCGTAATGTTTTACTTGGCAGGTAAAGCCTTCTCTCTCCGCATACATCGCTAGCCATCTCTGCAGCTCCCACCTATTTATGTGAATGCTTTTGTTTAGATGTTTATAACTTTTTTATTCTTACATTCTCTCTTGGCGATTGCAGATTTAAATTTATGCTCCCTTTTATGTTCTTCTGATTTATTCTATAATTAACATATGTCCACTTATTTATTTTTTTCTTTACAAAATTTATTTTTTTAAATTAAATTTATTTATTTTTTTTTTTTGTCGCTTTCAAGATACTTGCTTTTTATATTTTATATATTCCCTTTCTATATTTACAGACTGATTTACTTGCGACTGGATGTTTTGACGAATTCTCAGCTTTTTCATCTTTATAGTATCTTCATTTTTCCTATAAGACGATTATCTGAATAGACGACCGTGGTACGTTATTAAGTTTGAGCCTTTTCTATTGGTGAAAACTGGAGAGAACATTGTGAGTTCAAGCTATAGTAAAGAGGCCTTCCCCTACTTCCTTTTAACTACAGGAGAGCTGTACAAGTGGTGGGTTGCTGCCAAGCAATACTCCATGCACAGTTACACTGTTGTGGAATATTGGAGTTTTTCTGCGTCCAAAGGCAGGGCTCTATTTATAACTACTACAAAGCTCGCCGTTAAAATTTCAACACATTGTGAATGTGCATAATATCCATGCGAAAACTTCTCCACGTTCGGTTTTTTGACGGGACTGTTGGGATTCTTCATGTCTATATGTTGTTCCACCTCAATCCAATGGTCTACTTGTTTCACTTTGGGCGCATTTCGTCTAATAAAAGGTCACTATGAGACACGTCAAATTGGGAGTGGGTATACTCACTCCATCTGTTGCGCCTTATCAAAGCACTCATCACCACACTCTATACACTTTCTCATCCTCAAAAAGCACTTACCAAGCACTCCTGC
Source organism: Metallyticus violacea (assembly GCA_030762175.1). Lineage (NCBI taxonomy): Eukaryota > Metazoa > Arthropoda > Insecta > Mantodea > Metallyticidae > Metallyticus > Metallyticus violacea. Next base: position 52,052,807 of record CM060834.1, read on the forward strand.
CACTCATTTTTCTCGGAATGAAACGTTCATTTATACATACATTCACAACCTCTTCTGGACTAGAAAGTCGCTTTCCTTGGTGATTTTTTACCACTGGTAAGAGAAAATAATCGCACGGGATTGCAGGGAGAATGAGTTATGAGAATAATTTCTGTGGACTCCAGGAATTGGATGGAGATGTTAGCAATGAACGAAGGCGTTGTAAGAAACCTTCGGCAGGCAGACTGTGATGTACCGCTGAGTAACCGTCCTTTGCTCCTCCAGAGGGATTGAGGCTACATACAGGCCACCTTTTCAAGAAATAAGAACGTTGCCACCATTTTCTTCCCTCTATTCACTTTCGTTGGTGGATCGTCTTCCGGAACTATCGTGTGGTCTCCACGTCAAATTGGTAAATCCAAGTTTCATCACCCGTGAGATGAAATGAGAAACACACCGCGAGCTCCTTTCGTCGGACCTTTACAACATATTTTCTCACTATTCAATGCGGGTACGCTTTTTTGCCTCTGTCAAATTGTGGGGAACCCAATGGGAGGAAGCCTTACTGACACGAAGATGATGGAGTAGAATTTTTTATACTTCTGGCGATGCAATCTAGAAGGCTGCCTCATAGTCAAATGTTACCGCTATTGTTTTTGCGTACCATTTTTTTTTCCACCGCGACAATGTTTTCCTAAGTCACTGCCTTTGCCGGGCGTCCATGCTTCTCCTCATCTTGCAGTGATGTTCGGCCTCTTTTAAATCCCGCAAACCAGCGAAAAACTGTTGCCTTAGAAGAAGCAAGATCCCCAAAAGTCTGTTGCAAGCACTTTGGGTTTCATTTAAACCATTCTTGAAGTCAAAAGCAATCATAGCGCGAAAATGCTCTCTCTCAACTGGCTGCCTGTGCACGGAAGGAGTTGTTTACCCTCACACTCTGCAATGCGGGATTGGGAAGGAACGCACCTGGTAGCGTTTTACTCGTAAGGAATGGGGCTGCCACTTTTCCTTTCAGAACTTTCATAGGACCATCGTAGGAGCAGCAATTTTTCCTCACTCTGGGATCCACAATTCTCCCTTTATCAAATACAGACACCTGCTGGTATAGTCATTCCAAGTCACACTCGTTTCTTCTAAGTAAATGTAGGGGTCGGTTTAAAGACTGTCTTTAGAGCGTTGCAGTTTTAATGGCCAGCAGTGAGTTATAGCATGTTCCTGAACATTTGGAGTTTAATAAATTGTGTTTGTTAATTTTAATTCATTGAATACGCTGAGTTTTCTAAATTTTAACCAACCATGTTCAGGACACCTTAATTGTCAATTACATTTAATATTTGTTAGTAGCCCAATAGAAGTAAAATACAATTTTATTTATTTCATTTTGTAAATATTTATAAAATATTTTTGTACATTCTTGCTTGCCTTCTTGAGGTGCATAGATAGCAGCTATTGTTATATATCCGCTCTCCAAGTTAACTTGTTGTTAGTATTCTTTTATTAACAACTTTATATGTTTTGGTACAATATTGTTTATCTCTGAATAAAGTACACCCGCTCTTGCTCTTTCTGTTTGAGGGACACCGCTGTAACATCGTAACGGTCTATTAATGTGGAACATTTTTATTTTTTCCTGGCTTCGTAGATTGCTAATGTGTTATATTTTTATTTTTCATCTCAGCTATCATCTTTCTTTTGTACCATGGCTTCTGACGTTCCAGGTAGCAATTTGAAGTCTCGTCTTGTAGACACACTTACGCTTATCCGTTTTCTTGCTAAGGTTGTCATCGTCAAAATTCTGCTGGATATTTCTTGACAGAATTTTATGAATATGATTTTTTTCAATGGAAAAAACTTTCGGAAACCCCATGAGGATTAGGTTTGAATTCGGGGTATTTTCTCGTAGGTAGGTTGCTTTCATCATACTTGTGGATTCCGCCAAACACCACGTAACCCTGTGGAGGGGACCCATTCCAGGTGCTACCCATCGGGCCAATGGGACCTGGGGCTGGCAAGGGCAGGGGCGACCACTCCCTGGGATGAGCTGGCTCTCAAGAGCGTCCTATCCTGCTACCCAGAATAATATCGAAATATTTTATAGGAATAGACACAAACTTCCTTTTTACGTTTCCATTATAAAACTATGGTATCTAAGTACCAAGTGTGACAAAGCTGTACCATCAACATAATATTGTTTCTATTATTTAACAAAATATTGTTTCTGGAAGTACGGTGGTAAAAATATATAAGTATAGGAAGCAGTTCATTTTATTTTTAATTTTAATGCAACATTTAATATTTAGAAAATATCATTACATTACATTACATTTCCAACTATTTGAAGAGTTGGCATGGAAAAGGAGAGTGGCAAACTTTTCAAAAAATGATATTTCACATGCAAAGGGATCTGGGTTCTAATTCCAGATTACAAATTAAAATTTTCAGTGAAATGGAAGTGTGGGAGACGAAGGGGGATATGTTGAATTCAAGAAAATAAAGAGCTTTGATAATGACAAGAAAACTTGTTTTCATCAATGATTGGAAGAAAAATTATTATATTGGACTGAGTTACTGGAGCCTAAATAGTATAATTTTTCAGGAGAATTTGTGCATCATAATTTCATAAAACATGCATTCGTTATAATAATTATTAATAATGTTAAAACTGTAAATTAATAACAATATTACTAATACTGTTTGGAAAGTGCAATAAGGTACTGGTTTAATGTTATATTTTTCTGATACAAAATATGTTTTCCTTCTCCCGAAAAATTTAATTATTGACTCTTCGTTTCCATGTCAACTCCTCGGTTGTATTTGATATATGTAACTGTCATAAATTATTAAACTTGAATTTTGTTTATACAGGGTGTCCCATTTATTTTACTCACCCAAAATAACTTATTTCTGCTGCGTCAAATGAAAAATTGTTTCCAACAAAAGTTATTTTGAGTAAGCAAGATAAATGAGGCACCCTTTACAATAAAGGTATGTGCTAATTCTACATTTAAATATTATATAAAACATTATTAGAAGAAACTTCGCAGGTTATGAAAGAGGACAAAACCGGTGCATAAAATGGCAGTTGAACTGATATAATAAATGCGCATCAGATGACAAAGCAAACGGCAAGTTAGTGGAAGCTGCTGCATCTTCTTGTTTATTTAAAGGTTTCAAGATACACAGTGATTGCACGAAAAGCAAAAGAATGAACACCCATTTCCTGATGAATGCGTCATTTTGCTTTCCCGTTGTACTATGACCCCGCTGCTATTGGAATGAACCATCAGTAAGCCTGTATTCCTCGTCAGTTGTGTTGGTCAAGCAATACAGACTTCCACTGCTGGTGCCCGATTAGTTAGCGTATCCGAAACAACTGTTGTAAAGTTAGTAGGAGTATCCAGAGCTACATCGTGACAGCAAAACGTCTTCTGCTGAACATAAGGAGTGTTGCCTCTTAGAAGAGCGCAAGTTTGGGTCTAGAGAATGTAGGTCAGTAAAACAGTGCATAGGGAAATGTATCATCAAAATATTCATGACAGAGCTGCTATTGCAAAGTCTCTTGAAATGCAAAAGGAGACTTCAGTGATTCAAGGAGCACAAAAGCTGTAGTATTCTATATCATTCCCCATTGCTGGACTAAGAACATCGGCACAAGCATACAATGCAGACTATTTTCCGACAGTGAAGCATGGTGGAAGTTCTTTTGTAGTTTGAACTGTCATATCACATCAAATGGTTTTCAGTGCGTTCTATTCATATTGAAAGGAAAGGTAAATGGCAAAGTTTTTTATATCATTTTAGGCGAACATGTCTAATCAATGACTCAGGCAATTATTACAGGAGGGAAGCAATCTTCCAAGATGATGAAGGATCCATTCATACAGTCAAAACTGTCCAATATTGGTTTGAGGGTATGAGGACGAAACATGCCTTCTCTGGACTGCAAATTTCCGTGTTGGAAAACAAAGTGAGTGTCCGTTATCCTCCTCCTTAAGGAATTGGAGAAGTTTCTTTTTGCGGAATAGTATAGAACATGAATGGGCACGTCGGGCCAAATCAGAGTTAACTATGTCCACAAAGCACAGCAGCGAAGGAATCCAGTAGGTTATCGATCGATAGCATTATGTTATGACAACTCTGGGTTGCTCTCCGCCACTTAAAAATGAAGCGATACGGGTAACAAACCCGAATTTGGTCCAGCGTTGCCCACCGCTCTACTACAGGCCCATTGATTACCACATGCATCAATTCTCAAGGGAGCTGACGCCGTTGTCAAAATCAATACTGCAATATTGTTCAACCCCTGTGTGCAGCTAAGGTAAGTATTTGATGAATTTATAAGCATAAAACTAAATGTGACATTGTTTACTTCCAGTCTTATTATAAAATCTTTGTTTCTATTAAACTAGAAAAACACGTTCATTTAGTTTTATTTTTATATGTTAATATTACTCAAAAGTCGGCAACAATACCGCCATGCCAGGTGTGGAATATCCATTAAGCTCTGAGGACAATGGATTGATATTGAACAAAGAAAAAACTATTTAACTCTATTATGACTGTTTTAATGCTTAATCCTGTAACAAATCTCAGTAACGTTTATTTTTCAACTATAGTCTTTTGTCTGATATTATTTACGATTAACCTCAAAATGATGGCTATCAGCTATTTCAATTTCCCTTGTGCAGACAATCGTGGCAATAAAGCGACAGCTATCAGGTCATTTACATTGTCTTAAAACCGCCATTGGTATTCCTAACGAGCAAAAAAATTGTTGTGAAGGAGCAGTAGTGACAATTATGCAATATGGATACTCATATGATATCTGTTATCTTATTTGTTGCTGAAATGTCAATATTACAACAGTTTGTATGATTCCATTCCGGGTGATACGGAAAGCAATCAAGCTGCGCCTCTGATGTAATTAGACGAAAATGAAAAAGGATTGTTTGAGGAATAATCGGTAATATTATCTTGTGTAACATATTTTTCTGATATACAAGTAAACAAACAGAAATAAGTGCAGTGTTATCGCACCAGGATATCAGTCTTCAAATCAAAGTCTATGTTTGAAACAATCTGCGACCTTCAAGCCAAGATTCACGGATGCTTACACACGTAAAAGAAACTTCCCAGTACAATTATAGCGTCACAATCCAAACTATATGTGTAGCACACAACAACTATAATATTAATACCCTAAACCTTCAGGCATTTAAAGTACTGTCCAAAATAGTTTTTTCCTCATATTTTCATATCTTTTACAATTGCAACAGATTTATTAATTCACATAACATGCACTACTTGTGAGATTAGAAAAATTAAAAATAAATAAAGATAATTTTTAGCTATTGCCGAACGGAAGAAAGTTTACACAAATCTGCCAATTCATTGCGTTGACTGACTACTGTAGAGTTTCTAACAAGACATATGATTAAAAGTATTTGCACATTTACAGTTTCAATGTTTGTAACTACCTTCAGCATTCATTCATCTTTGCAAAGTATTTCAGACATTTAATAATATTTCAGTTCCCAATACGAGGAATAAATACAGGTTAGATCTGTAAAAAAACACCATCTGCTATTTTATGATGTTTTCTTAGCAAATTACACTTCCCTCGTAATATAACTTAATCCAACATCAACAAAGTGTCCAAGAATAGAAATCGAGACCAATTTTTCTGTTTACATCATACCGCCTGCTTGAATGTCACTATCATGAAACAGCCATGGTGGAGGTAATGTGAAAGAAACATACAGTGAGGATGTGTTTTTCCACACTGTAATGGTGAATGATTTGAACACTTGCGGAATGGTTTAAGAATCAAGATTCAGCACAAATTAATTCTGGCATCTGCACTCGAGAGTCATTCTCAACTTCTCGTAACTCTCGGTTTGTGCGATATCATGATTGCTGACTTTCTCTAACATGAACTCCGATTACTAAAACGAAGTCTCAAGAGTATTGAGATCAGAACTTCTTGGAGGCAAAGGGAGCTGGTAATGTTCAAAATATCTGCCAACCCACCGTTGTGTAAAGGCTTTTTAATTCGCGAGAAGACGAAGGTCCACACGAAATGTGCAGCGCTCCATCCTGCTGCAGTGCATTTGATGTCAGTTTGTTCCAATTGTGGCTAAATCCATTCTGTAAGCACGCCCTTGGAAAAAGAAAGAGTCAAAAGCTGGTGTTGCACTTAATGCAGCCCACACCATGACGTGTAGTCATTTCTCACAGTTCTTCTCGAAAATGCAAGTTTTGAGAATGTATGAATGCATGCTCCTGCACAGAGAAACACTCAAGAAGCTCCCTGCAAGTCTTTGCCACTCATCCATGTTCATTGCCGTACAATAGACCGTAAGATTGAGGTTTAAAAGGTGTTTCATGTGCTTGATCGTGGTCGAATGGGAAATGTCAAGGTTCAGAAGATTACCAACACAGTTACCAACACACATCTTTGCCAAATAAAGGATAGTTGTGTTCTTAATCTACTATAGGTTTGTTATTTCCTTAAAACCAAAACTACTGCTTGTTTCCCAAAGTCAACATTTGTGAATAAAAAAAAAGTACATGATATTTAACTCCAACATGTTGGATATAAGTTATGATATATAAACTTTCTTAACTGATGACATCACAATAGCAGTTAGCGGATTCAAACGTATTATCCTTAGTTTACCGATCTAAAATACTCATTTTAAATCGGTAAAACATTTGTAAAACATAAATAATCTCCAGGTATCCAAATAATTTGACACTTGCAGTGATCTACACAGTTGACCAAAAAGTTCTATCGGTTGTTTGTGATACTTAAATTTCAAGCATTGGCAACAAATATGTGCAACATATCAACTTAAGACAGATACAAAGTGTTGTCAAGAATTATTTAAACTGATACGTCAATTATTCGTACTATTAGATCGAGAAGCGCAGTCAAATATGAGCATATAGTTACATACAAGTGCTCGTATGCTCTGGGGAACAATGCAACAAAATATGACAAGCCCTCTGTGCTGATGGTGTGAATGAATAGTTCGCGAAGTATCAGGAAAGAACGAGACCCTGAAGAATGAGTCGGTACATGAAGACTACTGAGGCGAAAAACGTTCTGACTTGTGAGGAAGTGGCGCAGTAATTCAACATAAGTGCAGAAACCATGCGGCTCAATTGTCATCAGCTAAGAATAAGACAAGCACTCAGTGACTGGGTTTCACACCAGTTGACAACACCGTAGAAGGCTGCACAGCCCTCACCTGTTTTGCATTGTTGTCATGATCAGCAGATGTGAGCCTCGTCTTCCTCTTAACAATTTCCCTTGAAAATGGTGATAAAAGTACAGTGCCAAAAGACCGATAAAGACTTCCGTTCTTAGTAAAACCCAAACTGGTGTTCTGGCAGAAATTCACCATCTTCCAGGAAAGAGAGGAAACGATGAAATGAAATATATGCCAAAAATGCTTAAATATTAGAACAGGAAGGAGGGGGAGCCTAATGACTGGGTGGTGAAATGTTAACCTTGAGACTGCTGATATTGCGCCACGCTATGTATACATCAAGTTTACGGTAGTAAACAATTGCAACTTTCGCGTAAATGCTTGAGAAAACTGGAAGTGTTTTAGATATTCATGAACTGCATTTTAGAGATAGGATAATTATGACGAATTTTTGGTCACCAAGATCTCGTGACCTAGTTCCATCTAACCTTTTCCTATGAGATGTCATAAAAGAAGTAGGTTTGCCAACAAGACTTGTACCACACAGGAGCTATAGGCATTCAGTGAGCACTGCTTGCAGGCCAATTTTGCAAACAAGGCATTTCCAAAAGAACCAATAATAAGAGAATGTTTCTCTCGGATAAAAGTATGTTATGTACGTATGTGTTCTAAATCTACACAGGCCTTTGATGTATTTGTAATTTCTAACGTATTTTACCAAAGTAATCTGCATATAGCTGGTTGTTAAATTCTATAGTATCTTTTTAAGGAGTGCTGCTATCTAGTTTCATACCTTGTATCCATCCTCTTTCTTATCCTCATTTTACCGTCCACGCTGGGAAAACATTGTTACTTATGACGTGTTCCTATTATGGGCAAAGAAGTTTCGAGAATGTACCTAATTTTTCTAGCATGGTCGCTCGCTCAGAGATTGTTTCACTATCCCGGAGGTAAAAGACATGCTGGCCTTTCTTCTAAATTGGCAAGACCAAATCCCTTTCAGTTTGCCCGACCCAGTGACCCAGGTATTGTGAAAATGTGTTAATGTTCATTTATTCTTTGCAAATGCTTGAACGTTGGTTTTAAGTTCTTGCATTTTTATTTGTAGCTTGATTGTGGTAAAACCATTTGAAAAAAGTGTATTTGTCTGATTATTGATTTGATATTTTAAAGTTAAATTTTGTATTCTATATGTGGCACTGATTTAAACTTCCAATTTTGCAAGTTATATTGTTCATTGCATTATTTATACGAGTCAATGCTTTTTACATGTTAATATTTTTCTTGATGTCAAATAAATCATATCTTTAAATTAGTTTCCCCCGTGCTCGAAAGTTGCCCTTTCTCCGGCTATATCCTGCGGTTCATTCCTTCAAACACATTGCCTAATACAACTTTTGTCCAGGCTTGAGCGGGAGGATTTAGGGTAATAAAGACGACGATAGCAGAAATGGAGTACAAGTTGCAGGAAAGTTATTAGATTATGGCTCATGGATAATTATTTTGCTACACTGTTTGCCGCGAAGAGACGATTGTTATGCAAATGATAGCAAAGGTATTTGCTGTTCGCTAGGTGCCATTATGTATTACCAGAACTCCCTCCAGTCTTGTGGATAGCTTTCTTTCTGGCTCTTGTACAAAGATCACTGCCTTAAGAGGTATAAATAAAAATAGACAAAAATTTAACATTTTGGTTAAATGTTGTAAAGTTTATGTAGAAACCTGTAACAACTGTATATTCCATTCCCATTTTACGAGTATTGTTTTAGTTTTTAAGTAATTTTAGCATCACAATCCAGAATTTGATCTTTTGCTGATGAATTATAATAATACTTTCTATCAATCGTGATTTAATTGAATTATCTACTGCGTTTTAATTAGAAGAACGATGCTTTTGTTTTCACAAATGAAATGATGCCCTTATCCCACATGTAAGACTAGAACTGTGTACTTTTTTGCTAACCTTCTTGAGATTTATCATAACAAACAACTGCATACCGTATTGTTAGAAAACAGTAGGAAGGAGCTATCTGTACCACTCTGTATTTGTTCCGGTCGATGGGCACTGTTTACTCAACCTCATACGGCACATTTAGATAACGTTAAGTGAAGACTGGAGATGTGTTCGTGGTGTTCAGTCTACAGCAGGGGCAACGCCTTTCGACTAGTTAAACAAATACCCACTGTAATTTTTCAACAGATTGCCATAGTTCAGTAAATAATAATACCTAATTGCAATAACATACACCAATAAAAACTAGAACACAACAAAACAAATATTTGAGCGAAATTTTATGATAACGTCATTTAATTATTAAGTGTCAGATGTTTATGCAATCTGCTTTATATTTTTTAAAATAATAGAAATAATATTTGCATTAAATTGGGCAGAAAAACATAACAGAATATTCTGTGGATAGAGAATAAATCTCTATTTATGAACATTTCAGCCTTTTGTTATCCATACAGGGTCAATGCCCTTACTACATATTTGGGACAGAAAGCTAACTTGAAGACAGCTTTATAATATAGCAGAATGCCCATAGTTTAATTAATATTTTAGTGTTACTAGACGCAAAGAAGCTTAATGGACGAAACCATGATAGCATTGTGCTTTTGCTGACAAGTAGTCAGAGATAACATAAATGATAGAAACACGATATTTTTGTAAACGATTGACACAGCCCATTGCAGAAATATCATTGAGAGAAATGTCACGCAACGTTTGCTTAGATGTCAATACATAATATCTAAGGTAAGCAAAATAGTAATTTAAATATAACAATAGGCTTTTAAAAAAAGCGGGAGGCTCGGGTGCTTCAAAGGATTTTTAGAGAAAACATCACTTTTTACAAATCATGTCATCTTAGATCAAAAAGACATTCCTTCTTTTTCTGAAAGAGATAATATATTGTTACAACCTCCGGTAGAACCCTCGCTTTTACATTATTCTTATCAGTTAACTTAGCGCGGGACACGCTCCTGATTTTAATCCCTAAAAACCCCTAACATTCTAAGTTAAAATTTACATAAGGTACGAGAACCACAAATAATACAATACTTGAGTTGAACTGCTGCTACTGCAGCCTTTTATATTTTCTATATCATCCCTATTACAATTTCAAATGTCAACCTTAGGATGCTGTTACGATGGCAAGGGAAAGGAGTTATACATCTTAACTCGCTCACGTCTCTGGATAGACTGGCGCTTTTCCTTACCAAAACCTCCAAACACGCAGCTATACGCATGCGCAGAGCTTGGTTTTTTTCTTTGTTGAATATTTTACTGTTACAATAATCGCTTCGACAGCACTTTATCAGAGTACATTATTGTCACGATATTAATGCATATTTTCCACTATTAAGTCCACCATATGCCACAACATTTACCTTATCGTTTTATGCCGTAATGCTTCCGATTCTGCATTATTAAAATGTGCTATAAAATAATCTGTAGTCACTGTACTTATGAAGATAACTTAATTATAAAATAAACATAAAATAACACTTCTAAGATAAAATAGAAACATTAAAATTGTATCTGATTATAGAAGTCTTGCTACACGAGGCATCTAGATTCTGTTACCAGATTCAGATGTTTTATAATTTGGACAGCTTTTCTAGTGGTTATAATTTAAGTGCTGGGTGAGCAGATTATGAATTTTCCGCGCGCACTCAATCTAACTGTGATGTCGGCCAAGTTCACGGCAAAGAATTGTGAGGCTCACGGGAGCGCTTCATCAGTCTGAGATAGACGGCTGTTGAAACAGTACGTGTACAGTATCTGGAAAATATAGCTGTGAAATTAAAACATTTAATTATAAAATTCATAAATAATGAGTATGTTACAGACATACAGCTTTCCTTATTCTAAGTCACAAACGGTCAAGAGACTTGTTAAAGTCATCAGTGGTGCTGCATGGAGACAAAGAAAATGACGCAAAAATACGTTCCAAACTTGATGCAAGAATGACACTGCCTTCAGAATATGAGATAAAAGTTATATTTTCATTTGAGAAAGAGAAAATAATCAGAATTGGCAATTCAGTGAATAAATGAATTAGATGTGATTAATGAATGAAGCTCCCCTCGGTGATTTCCGGGTTGACGTAGCCTCTAATACATGCTTTATCAACAAATGTCAGTTAAATAACAGAGTTTAAATACACAGAACTGTACCGAGTTACCGCTTACATCCTGCAAGGAAATTCAAAATAATTGAACATTATAAACTCATGTTGTCAAGATTGTAATTCGTTTAGGAATTCTGAATTTGGTACGAACAGTTAACTACATTATCCACTTTTTAACTCTGTTAACAATTTTAATTAAAAAAACACATTTTCCCCTCTTTAAAAAAAAAACAATTTTGAAGTCAAGCAGTGGAAAATGGAGGACTGGAAAAAATTGTAGATGTTGTCTCCGGAGAGCAGTCAATTCTTTGAAAATCTTCAAATCGATTCACAAGCAGATAATTTCAATACATACGTTGTAGGCATGGATGGGTCAGAGGAGAAGAAAATGATTAATGTGCGTTGTATTTTAATAGATTTGTAATATATATTCTATAACTGCTATAAACATTAATTTGCATTATTTTAGTTCAAAAATAGCGTATGTCACATACTCCCAACTTTTAAAAATCATTTACCCAGAACGTTTAATATTGTTAATGAAGTATTTCATTCTTATATCCCTAAAAATTCAACACTAGTGTTTAAACGTTATAATTGGCATGAGTGCAGGCTGTTCTTTTTCTATTGAAAAATGTTCTCGTGTATTCGCCGAATTTCTCGCTAGTAACTCCGCTAAATAGAACAAAAGAGATGCGTAACAGTTTCTTAGTTTGAGTAAATTGAGCGAAAAGTTACCCCCACTTGGATAATGCAGGTGTCTTCCTAGAAACAATTTAGTGGCCATCGACTTTAGTGTGCAGGGCTCCTCACCCAAATCTAATTTTACTCTATGCATCATTGTGTAGCATCGACCTCTCTACAACAACAGTATCTCTCTCTCTGTGATTTGCGTTTTTCACTCTGAGTAGATGAGATATAACTTTCGTGTTCATGACTGCAATGGCTTTCCACGCCATTAATTGATATTTAATTTCAACGTATATTTACAACTACGAAGTAACAATGATAAATGGTTTTACAATCGTAAAACAGCATTAACTTAATAGGTTCGTAATTTATTAAAGTGCTCCAGAGATCCATGAATGCTATTAAGGATAGAAACAACTTCAATGTATATATAAAATAACTTTTAATTCTGTCAACTATTAAGGGCGATCTTAAAATGCACGAAGATATTTATTCGAAACTATATACGCCTAAAAATATACCAACCATTAATTGTCCTTAAGTTCTATGAGAGTCACATCTTCATATTTACGACCCGATATCTATAATAATACAAATAAAGTAAAATAATGTAGTATAAATAGATTCATTTTATTTATTTATTTATTAAAACCGCATTATTTGTTACAACAAGGCTGCACTGGAGGTCTACAATCTTTTGGGACACCATATACAATAACGTAGAAACGAGTAAATCTATTGTTTTACATTTCAAACTCTTTTACACTCCCCTAAAAATGGTTGAAGCTTCATTATAGGTAGCAAGCATAAGGAGTAGTAGAAACTTATCTAAAATAACAGAAGAGTAAATACATCACAATGTGAAGAGTCCGTACCTGTCCTTCAGAGGTTCCTTCTTTATTGTTTAATTTTACACATACAACATTGTGTAACGGAAATGTAGTTTTAGAAATAGACACATAAAAGTACTGCTATGTTGGCTAATATTGCTCGTTAACTTAAACCTAATGTAGGGATTACATTTTAACGTTAAAGTGAAGGGTTTCATTCCTATGTGACGTGCAGATAGTTCACTTGGCACCGTGTGTCCATCTGTCCATCTATGAGAATGTTTATATACAACTATGAGAAGTTAGTACGAACTTTTGAATAAACTTATCAAAGGTATAAAGTTATCAATTTATAAAGGCTAGCGGAGGCCGTTAGGCCGTAGCGGTCCGCAGTAAATCACTCAATGTTACGGTTTCTAGGATTTACCTGAGATTAGGTTTAGGTTAGTGTATGCGCGTATATAAATTGATTAGGAACTAATTTCTAATTAAGGTTGCTCTGTTGTACCAGTATTAGGTTTAGGTTAGTGTGTGTGTGTGTGTGTGTGTGTACATATATATGTATAAATTGATTAGGAACTGCATTTCTAATTATTTTTGTGCTCTGTTTTACTAGTATTAGACTTAGGTAAGTGTGTGTATGTATATATGTGTATATAAATTGATTGGGAACTGCATTTCTAATTATTTCTAATTATTCTAATAATTGCTCTTTGTACTAGTATTAGGTTTTTGTGTGTGTGTGTGTGTGTGTGTGTGTGTGTGTGTGTGTGTAAATTGATTAGGAACTGCATTTATAATATTGTTACCCTGTTGTACTAATTTCGTAGTATTTTCCTTCTTTTGATACTGTTGGTATGCTTGCATCTGTGCGTTTGTCTGACGTCACCACATTCTAACATAGTCTTATGGAATTTTGTTTGCTATATTAATACTAATACACCATTTAAGAGAGTATAATTGTCTCTAAAAACTTAACGCTTTACCCCTCCTTTATTTCAGTAGTATCCCTCCCCCGACACAGTCAAGTAAAATATTAGAAACAAAAGAAAAAACCCGTCTGGCCAAAGGAAAGGACTAAGAAATCGAAACGATAACAGAAAAACGCGACAATCACCTAAGAAGCTTGTTTGCAGAAAGGATAAGATAGACTAAAGGAAACTGCTAGAAGATATCTCAAGAGAGGTTCGATTATTGTATAAAAATAGAAATATGATATGAAACAGTTTGTGCTGGTTCATATCTGGTTTTCTGTTTGCTATCTTCATTTGTCTTTTTATGCACATGTGTATCAAAGATACGCGGCTCTTCGCATGTTTTTAATGCACTTATGATATGCTCTTTTATAAATAAAATGACTAATAACTTATAGTTTGTGAAGTTCTATCATCCAAACATCAAACCAAAAACATGCACTTAGTAGAGAAACTACCACATTAGTGTAAACGTATGTAATCGATAATTGTTATCGATTTTAGTTATTTGGATAATCACCTATAACTTTCAAATGATATAAATTAAGTCGGATTGCTAATGTTTTGGTAATGATCTTGAAAGTGTCTTAAGCTGCTTTTGTACCCACATAAAAGCCAATCGCTCCTAGGAAACTGATAGCAAATAATACTAAATAAAAGTTTGCTAGTTAATATCACTTTGTGAACTAAAAAGATAGTCGTTAGTACCAATTCTGCATTATGGCCAATTCTGTATTTTTAATCGCATATACTTGCATTTTCAATATTGCTTTGACATGATTGTCTATATATTTAGATTTTTAATTGCTTTTTATGAAGTATCCATACATTATTATGAATTCACTACTTTGTTGTTTTTTCTTCCTTCCATTTTCTTTCTTTCTTTCTTTCTTTTTTTTCCTGCGATTCTGCTGTTTCCCGCGCTTAACATACTTTATTACATTTTATACCAGTTTCCTTAATTTCCTCGGCTCTCTTTTTCTTTTCTTTGTTGCTTGTTTTCTGTGTGTTCACACTTTTGTTTCTCTCATCTGGTATTCCCAGCCCTTTGGTCGGTTATTGAATGGAATTTAGAACTTGCTTGGTATTGTTTGCCTGTTGTTATCTTAATGTGCTACTTTTACTTTCCTTTGTTAGCCTTCTTTGTATTATCTACTTGTTCATTTGTTCACTTCTGCAATCACTAATGCTTAGCCCACGCGCCTATATCTATTTTTTTTTTTTTGCGAGTTACTATTTTGGTTCTGCTCTATTATTAAAAGAGGCGCTGATTGTATTGCCACTAATTTTGTAAGCTTTCCATATGCTAAATATTTTGCTAGATTTGAAATTTTTTAACGTATAACGTAAATTTCACAGGAAAAAAAGAAAAGATAAAGATGAAATAAAAGCAACTTTCAAAGGTGTGTGAATTATGTCCAAATCGAGATGGGTACTTATGCCTAAATGTCTTCTTTCATAAAGAAAGAAATGTCAAAAAGGAATAAAATAAAGTCAATAAAAGGATGAAAAACCAAACTTGCAGTGAGTGTAAGGACAGTCTTTTACAAGCAAAGAAATTATCATCGAAATAGGTCTTGTCAAACTACTCACAAATCGAAAAAATGGTAAAAAGCAAAGAAAACTAATAATAAACTAATACAAGCAAAAGCATATAATTTCTGGATCACCTGCAAACGTTATTTTGCAAATACAAATAAACCAATCAATCAAAAAATAGACAAAATAAGGAGAAACAAAAGAAGCTAGCAAAGAAACTTTAAGTGAAACTTCTGATAAGTAAAAGGATAGGATATGCAAGACAAGTAGAATCGCAATTTTATATCTTAACTTTTTTTAATGGTGTTTAACACCCGTTTATACTATTGAGGCACCAAGGCGGTGGACACTGGTGATACATGAAATGAAACGATGTATTGAGAAAGGATTTTTTTTTAAGGAAGGAAACGTTCCAGGCCTAAGTTTAGGGTACCTCCCGGCATTTTCCAGTTATGAAGACTGAGGAAAATCTGGAAAAATCCTCAGTCAGGGAGAACGGTCCTGGCGGGATTCGAACCCCAGACCTCCCGCTCACGAGTCCGCGCTTTAACGACCTCTGCCTCCCGTGGCAGTCTCATATCTTAATGTCGAAATAGGTCTGAACTATGACATGGAAATAACAGACTTGAAAATGCATATAAACAAATAAACATAAGGGTGACAATAATGTTTTGCTGGAGTCAATTTCCCGTAAATACCTATTTTACATGGAAAATAATTTGAAAATAGAAACAATGGTATAAAATTGCCCAAGGTTTCTAAATTTATGCTACAGACAAAAGGCAAATGTTTATTCATTCTAGTAAAAAAAAAAATAACCAAAGGTTGATCCAAAGTATTGTCATATTAAAGCACTCTGAACGACAAAGCTTTGAAACAGTTGTAGAATGGTTTTAGCACCAATTTGTTGCTATTACTTAAAGCTACATCTTATGTCTTTTTAAAATTTTTTCTATGTTTCAGGAGCAAGTGATGGTTTCTTTACAATACCACCTATTTCGGAAAACAATAACTTTTTTCGGCCTTCATTACTGCCAAAATTAAAGAAAGCTATATATATTAATATATTTCTGACGTTAGTTTATAAAATTCTAATAGTCTGGATTATGGAAAATAAAAGTAATATATACATATTACCATGCATTGTATCTGTAATTATTATAGCAGAACTTAAATATTGTTTTTGAAGAAACCCAATCATTGATGAATAAATGCAAATTATTTGTTAACATGTTTTAATCTTACAAAACATTATAAACTAAAACAATGTAGAAAAGTTCTAAGTTAAATCCAAGTGCTTTATCGAAACGCCCTGAAGCTCTAATTTATCTTACTTCCGACATTTACTTGGGTTCTAAATTTCTCGGCCTGAGCAAGAAAACACAAATTGTAAGATTTTTTAAAAACTTTTTTCAACGTGGTAAATCAAATATTTAGTTCAAAGACCTTCCTAATTTTAATACCCTCAGTAAAATAAGGTTATGTGCAACTGTGAAAAATCCGTGTCTCAGCTTCAACAAATCTTCGTCTAACCAACCATTTCTTCAGGTTAGGGAACAATAGCTGGGAACCAAATCCGGCGGATGTGGACACTTGGAAGCGAAGGCCATACAGTTTTGGAGCAACGATCCCAGACATGTGTGAAGCTGTATTATCGTGATGAAAGAGAACTTTCTTTAGCCTGAATAGCATCCTTCAGTGGGTTCATCAGTGAAGCGTAATACTCCCCGGTGAGGGTTGTGCCTTTCTAGAGGTAGTCTACGAGCACCACAACATGCATTCTTTGGTGCACTTTCACCTGTTGCCCCCACTGTTTGCACTGCTCCTTCGTCTGTCTTGTAGTGATGAATCTATGTTTCATCTGCCGTTATGGAATTCGAAAAAAACCTCATTGAAATTGCGTTTAAACAGGTATAAACATACTCGTGTGAAATGTTCATTCGAATGAGTTTTTGGTCCATTGTTAAACGCGGCATCCTTCGAGCGGAAAGCTTTCTCATACCCAAAAATTTCGTGTAAAATGTAGTGGACACGGTCTATCAAGGTCTTTGCAATGACAGCCAACTCGTGTACATTCAATCGGGGATCACTTAGCACGGCATCGTAAATTTTTGTCACAATCTCGTCAACCGTAGCAGTTTTGGGAACGCCTTGAGCGCTCATCACCTTGAATGGATATATGACCACATTTTAACCGTCGAAAACAAAGGGGAAATATCCTTTAATGAGGAATCAAACGCCATTTGTATTTCTGTTGGAGTTAAAACTCTTCAAGAAGAACCATCTAAAGAATGGTTCATAACAAATATAGCAATTTAGCCATCTCCACGACATCTGAGGCAGCCCTCGTAAAATAAAAACTTAATAGTGACCGTGCAACAATGTCCATCATTCTTCCAATAATATGCAGAAGACATGTAAATGTATATGACCTAAAAATAAGAATAGCTCCGAAGGAATTGAACCTGATTATTTGAGTGTGACAGCATCTTTCCAAAAAATGAATGGAGGGTAGAGTAGGATTTCGTTGTTTTATCAACCTCTAGCAGTGAACTTAGTGGCAATGAGTGGAGAATTTCTGAGCTTCTTGAAGACACATCACCTCATAAGAACATGAATAATAATATTACACATCATACCGGTACTTTGAATAAAGTATCATCTATCAGTAGGGATACCAGCCCACTGCTTTATGGAAGTTAATACTTTCATAAATTGACCAAGTTCTCTAGAAAATTACTAGATACTACAGGCTAATTTCCTGAAATGAATAAAACTGAAGATTTATTGAGCTGCGAAAATAAAGATTTTTTTCTAGACATCAGCTATCCCAGCCCACAACAAATAGAATGCTTGGAAAACCTGAACAATGCTTATCAGAGAGACAGATATTATTACAATATAAACAATAACGTACGAATAATTGTGTCCATGCTATGATTACATAAATAAAATACATCTGGAATCACAAACAGACATGACAAAAATCGAACCAAGGATTTTCGGCTTACCATGCCGATGTTCTACCATCTGAGCTACGGCGCCTTGTCCGATCACAACTGCGAACCTCCCCCATCCAAGTCCAGGTTGGTTTTAACTGCCACGTTATCCCCGTTAACAACAGGTAGGTCAAAGAAAGACCCAACCAAAACCTTCGCGCAGCTGCATAATCGCCGCGTTCATCGTGTATCCAACTGGCTTACTTTCACTGTGTAATTAGTCGCCACATGTAACGGTGGGAAATGTGCTCTTATTCCAATTTTCAAGTAATTCATATATACACAAACTAACCTAATCTGTCGGCTAACCTCGGGCAAATCCTAGAAACCGGTGAACCCAGTGGTTTAGCGAGTAAATCATTGTAATTGTGCCAAACTGCTCTTATTCCAATCATAGCTAATTCATATATACACACACTAACATAATATGTCGGCTAACCTGGAGTAAGTCCTAGGTGGACACCGTAGTTTAGCGAGTAAACCATTGTAATTGTGGCAGATCTCCTTTACTCCTGCAGAAAAAAAGCATTAGATGGTAGTACTGCACCCGCTATGAAATAAATCTTCACTACTGCGCTGATGATTTCATAACGTTATCTACCTTCGGCTCTTTCCGCCGGCACTCGGGCACCTAGCAGCAAGAGCACACGAAAGCTAGCACCAAGACATTCCTCCATTGCTGCATTGATCCAGCTGGTAACGTCTAGTTACATCCTATACTACTAGAGTTATTTCTCCATCCCAACTCTAGTGCGTTCACTGTTAAATCCTAAACTCCTATTGGCTAAATGTAAAACTTTAATAATGTAGTCAGACAGTGAGCCTCAATCGCCAAGCAAAAAAACATCTTATAGCACTCGAAAAATCTCCGATTAACGAGGAAAATATGGCGACTGAACCTGGGATAAGCTCATTAAACCGAAGTTCCTTGCCCTCCAGTTTTTCTTCTCATTCAAAATTTCAGCATAACACACAGTTAATGTGAAAAAAGCAGGTTTAAAAATATTTGTTATTAACTATGAGTACTCGCAGGTTTTCAGTCCTCTCTTAGGAATAAAATCTCTGCAATGAGGTAACTTAGATATCTCCAAGGTATATAGATTAGGGTGCGGGAAATTTCGCGGTTGTGATAGGATAAGGGCAAGATAACTATTATCTATTCACTCTTACAGTAATCCTAACGCCAACAAAGTATCATTTGGCAATTCGCGCCAAGAACACTGCCCAGTTGCCAGAAACTATTGACAAATATAAGCGACGTAATGACACGAGAGCGGTAAATTCTGAGGTTAGGTTACTTTTCTCGCCATTAGTTAAAGGCTTGCCCGGTTTATGCTTTACATGATATGTCTCTGTAGGAACAGCAGCTTCATTAGCGTCAGCCATGATAACAACCGCAACTGCTTGCGCCTTGCTTTGTTTAAACAACCGCAGAATCAGGAGAGCTGCATCTCGGGAGTTGTAGAGCATCAATTTATAACTTCGAAATTCAACTTCATTAAGTCAGCAGTAATTAAATTAAAGCCACAAGTATTGATTTTTGTACAGTATATGTTATTTATTACTGAACCCATCCTCAACTTTAGATTGCTAACATGGAACTACTTTCTTTGCGTGCATTGCTACTGTGTTGTACTTGACTGCACACAGTCATGCATCACATGACGTTGTTTTAATCGGGTCACTATTAGTGCGAACAGAGTGTAGATGGTAGTGTACTTGAAAGGCAATAAGAGTCTCGGTCATGGGCTCAAGATTTTTCCCGTTAACTTCTAATTGCAAACTTCAGCATAACAAACGACTTGTGTGATTAAAAAGAATATGTACGTAGGAAATATAAAGAGACGTACCTTCCGATCTGTTATGCCGTGGTCTGCTAGAACCCTTGTCTTCAGTAGATCACGATATAACAGCCCGAATGATAGCCCTGTTTTAATTGCGACTCCGGTCGTGAAAGCCCACGTTCCCTCGTACATAGGAATGCTTAATCATTAACTTGGTTTTATATTGAGATGTACCTACACATGGCAACCATGAATTGTACTTTCAGACACACTAATGACATTGTTCGATTCCTCTCGCTAGAGCTGCTGCATTTTTCCTCACTTCCATTCTTCACTCAATACAAAGATATGCTATGTCAAAACGTATAACGGAAGCGCCCTCCGTTGGTCTTATTATGATGCTCAGCTTATTTGAACTAGTATATCGAGCAACATCTCAATTTCCTGCCGGATGTTGTCTTGAGGTATTCCAACAGCGACTGTATCTTTGGTCTTCCAAAAAATGATTGCCTGACACAAAGAGGAGACACTTGCAATATTGTCGTGACATGTTTCTGATAGATTTTAACTTACGGAGGCACGTAAGTTTCTTCCAGCATTTGAGAATTCCTATTAAAATTGTAAAGCATGCAAGCCTCGGATTTCATATTAAGAAGTACCCAGGAACTTAAATCAGGTACAAACGCAGCTACAAGTAGGAAGGGGTACAGAAAATTGTGTGGTTTTTAAGAGTTTGGTATCTTTAACGAAAGTGTAATTTAAAAATAAAAACTATTAAGTACTGGTTAAGAATAATACGGACGGATCAAGTACTTTCAGCAGTTTGTCTGAGGGAGCAAATAAGGAAAAGATGAAAAAAAGTAAAGACTTAAACAAACAAAAAATGAACTGGGATATATTTGATTAAGGGGAGAGGACATTACGCACAATAACTGGAAGATAGTTAACAGACATTTGCGAGATATAGATAGGCAAAATACTGAATCTCAATGCGCAGAAAAATTATCGTTTACTCTACAGGCTCAAATAGATCATGTGTGGAAGAAATGGGATTATGTAGATGTCTATGGGAGATAAGAAAGAAATGGTCTCGAATGGCTTAGATTAGGGGCTTGGAAAGGAAATAAAATAGTTATAGCTTTCGGAGAAAGAATGCGCCCATTGTGCGGAGAAAGTGATACCTGGAGGCATATTCTGGCAGAATGCAGGGAAACAGAGCTTCTAAGAAATGAGTATATATCGCCACAATTTCAGAGTTCCAATAGAAGTTTGAATGAATGACTAGAAATGTTGGTGCATGAGAGATAAGCACAAATCGGGAATATTTCTAGCGAAAACCCGACAAAGAAGATTAATGGCATAGAGAAGAGAAGGAAGTTCGGAAGGGGGTGAGTAAAAGATAGGGGACTCAGGAGTGAGAGTTCTATTCATGTTTGTATAATCTATAAAAGTATTTATAGAAAATGCGGAATGTAAATATATTGGTTTGTTTGTGTATATGTATGTATGTATGTATGTATGTAATTTACAAAGTTCATCATAGAAATTAATTTTAGTTTTATTCACTGTATATTTTTATTTTTAAAAGGACGGTATTAGCATGTATGGCCGTAAGGCCCATCTGCCATTAACGTTTGTGTGGTTTAAAACTGCCACATAAAAATCTATTACTACTACTACAACTATAAAGAAGTAGAACTATTTCTTAAAATCAACAGAAATGTTGAAATTATAAAAATTATGCAAATTAAATTATAATACTTTTTCGTTTAAAATTTTCAAATTATTTAAATTTTGGCAATAATTAAAAATGATACTTCATGAAAGTTTAAGAGGTAGACATTTTAAAGAATTTGCTTTGACTCTTGAACTTTGCTGTACTTGATAAATAATTTCAGTTTTTTTTTAAATTGCTTTATTTTTATTGTTATCATTATCTTTTTTAAACCAGCAATAAATTTAAACATTGTATAGTGTACCTATTATAGTTCACTTAGCAAAAGCTTAGTTCAAACAAATTTTAAGCGATTGCAATGTCATGTGACTAACTTGGCACATTATTTATTCATGAACAATGAATTCTTTCAAAATGTACAAAAGAATTCAATAATTTTGGCACAGCACCTGCCGACCTTAATGCGTTTATACGCATCTCACTAGCAGTCTCATATCGGCCATGAAAACACTAGGGAAAGAAAAAAAAAGGAAAGAAAAAGATTGTTTGTGTGACTTAGTGCGTGTTTCAGGCCGGAGTGGGAGGGTGACATGGCGGGAGAGCACGTGACCTGGCGACCAGCGCCAAGGTTCCGCAAGACTGCGGCGAGCGGCGTTCTTCAGTCGACAGGAAAACGTGGCCGGGAACGTTGTAGTGCCACATGGTAACGAGATGACGCACGGACCGGCGCCCCGCAGGCGGGCCTGCAGTGCCACGCACGAGGACGTGTTCCGCGAGGAGGTAGATGACGAGGGAGGAGGCTCCAGCATCGAGCAGCCACCTCCACCCGACGGAGGATGGGGATGGGTGGTCGTCTTTGCCTCTTTCACTATTCACATCGTTAGTAAGTGCCACCTCATTATCCTTCACTCAGCATGCGTAACAAGTTGTTTACTCACACAAGTCATTACACTGGGCTGCAGAAGCACCTAATTCTACTAGTCAAGGAAATAAACAAAACCCCTCGAGGGGCTTTATTTTGCACTATTTTTTTAAAACAATTTTAAATAAAAATTCTTGATGTTACACACTAAAGAAAATATACGATATAAAAGTAAATTATAGAGAATACCCACTGTTATGAATGAAGATTAATAAAACACATTTTATTTTGTTTAATTAAATATATGTTTTACCAGAAAATTCAACTATCAGACTTTATTTTTCGAAATATAAAAAACTTTGTCCATTATATAATTTTGTTTAATTTGTAATTTTTTTTTTCATAAAATGACTTGAAAAATATTATCACCATTATTGTCAGAAACAAATAGTGAAAAAGTTATATAAATATGTACATGTCTTTATGCCTATGTAAATTTAGTTTTAGGTGTTTCAACAGAGTGATATTCATTTGATGTGATATATATTTATTTTATTCTAAAGTTTTTATTCGTACCAAAGGTGCATAAAATAGAAATTTAAAATTGATATTTAGTATCTTGTGTTTAGTTGGTGTTTGCTACAGAATGATGTAGGAAAAAAATTCCTTGATTAAATATATATGTACCTATATAAAAGAAAGAGTATACAAATGAGGTATGAATCCATTAGTTAAAATTAGTTTACTTTTCTACAATTTACTGATTTTTGACATTTAGAGTCAGAGTGAGGGAAAAAAATGTTTTGAATATTCATTTAAGCACACAACTAAAATAAAAATGGAAAGGTGTCAAATATATGAGTGGTACCTTTCATGTAATAGTTGAAATAAAATACTACACGGCCAGAAATAATATATCTGTGACAAGGATTTCTGGAGCTTTACAAAATATACTTTTATTTCATGCCTTCAGCTTGTATGAAAGTTTATTATTTAAAAATACAATATATTATTACGATGTTGGCTTTTAAAACAATATAGTAGTACAACACATTGTAACCTCTTGTCTAATGTGCATATTTCGCCAGATAAGGCGGCGAGATTTATGAAATTTAAAATGTATCGTCAATTTTCGTTTAACTGCGTGTCAAATATTTTTACTTCTTTTCTGTGTACGTTTTAACATGTAAATGTAAAAATAGTTTTACCTGAACAATATAGCTCTGTCTGTTTTGAGTTAAGTAATGAACCTATTCCATATTCAAAACAGTTTTAAACTCTTAATATAACATATATAAACATGTTTTCATGTCAAGCATTTTGGATTCATAAGCATATCCTTTTTGCTTTTGGCTTTTCTAATAACTATCTTCTTCTAAATAAAGGCTTCAAGGTTTTAAAAGATCTAGGTTTAACAGTCGTATATTTTTAACCTGTTTCCCTTAAACAAATACTTGTGGAAAATACAACAGATAGGTAACATTTTGACAATCTTCAAATGACATTCCTTAGTTTATAACCAAAGACTGCAGTAGCTTGAATAAGCACATGCCTCTTGAGTTTGTAACTGTAGTTATAAACTGCCAGAAAGAAACTGTCAACTTAATTGTATATGTAAATAAGTTTTCATTCAGTTTAAACACTTTTCTCGTGGTATTTGTATAATATAATTTGATTTTATTGATTTTTATTTGTTTGTTTGCCATGGCTCCTAACTCTACAGTGGCATTATGCTGAAAAATATACAGTAGATCAATGGGAGAATTGAAACAATGTTAAAAACAAATGATAGACCAAATTTATAAGCTAATCATTATTTTGGTTGATGAATCAGATTCTTGTGCTTCAATATTTTTTTCTTTTTTATAATTCAACATTTGAAGAGTAGCAATAGACATAAGTTTTATTTCTTACATTGTCAAAAAGAAGAATTAAAATTGTCACAAAAATTCATATTCTCTATGGAAATCTGGGAAACAGAGGACCTTCAGTAATGGAGATAATTATAGTAGAAAGGGAAAAGAAAACCTTTAAGACATTCTTGAGAGCGTTGTTTCTCTGTGCAGACATGATTAAATTTAAATTTCACATAAATTACTGTGCTGTTCACGCACACTCTGTTAGAAATGTCCAACAATTTGTCTCCCCACCACTGACCACAAAACTTTGATAAGAGATAGCTGTTCTACTTCAATGTGTCGGTAACACCTTACGCTGCCAAATGTAACGGCAAATGCTATCAGTAGGGAGGAACACATCCAACACAACATGGCCTTTCTCCTTTCTGTTACCGTGGCAAGAGCGAATTCTTATCAATTTCTACATTATTCCCATGCAGGTTAAACAGGTTCTTCAACCGTAACTTTAGGACGATAGAAGGCTTACCTGCTTTGAGCTGGTGTTAATTTGAATGGCATCATAAACCAAAATTACTTTGTTTTCGCTTTAATTTTGGAAAACAAAATCTCTTCAAAGGTCAGTGAATTATCTAAAATAGCTAAAACAGTTTTACTAGCAGAGCGGTTTAAAGGTTCTCAACTTTGTCCATAGATAGCCGTGATAGATAAGAAAGATATTTGTTTTCTTTTACGTTGGTATGTCTCAAATATTAATTGAAAGATCAAGTCATTGTTTCAAATATTTTATTGAAGCAGATGTGTTGTGGGTATTCAATAAAATAGACAAAGATGCGTTGTGGATAGTTCATAACTAAATTCAAAACTGAATGTCCGCAGTGATAAAGTTCTTAGTAAAAGATGGTTTAATGTCAAAGGAAATTCATTTCAAATTTATAAAGATTTATGGACACTCTTCTCCATTTTCAGCCATTAAAAGATGGGAAGCTGAATTTAAACATGGATGTGCTATTCTTGAAGATGATCCACGTGAAGAACGTCCAAAATGGATAACAGCAGCAGAATTTAGTGAACAAGTACATGACATGGCTTTAGCAGACCAGCGAAGACTACAGACATTTCAAAGGAACGTGTAGATCATATTTTACACGAAGAATTGTATTCGAAAAATCTTTGAACAACAGATCAGCACACCAGAATCTAAACAATTCAAAAGGTGGTTTGTTCAGCACCATTTGTACCTTCAGGAAAGATTGTGATATCTTTTTTTTTTCCTTCCCTAAAGGAACTTTACTAATTGAATTGATTAGCTATAGAAAGATAAAAACATTACTTAGAGTTGAGAAAAGATCCGATTTCCGGAAGAAAAATTCATTTTTCATCAAGATAATTCACCTGCTCACAAAAACGCTTAACCAATGGGAAAATTGAGATGTATCAAGTATGAATTGCTAGAGCATCCACTCTAATCCCCAATTTGACTCCCTTCGACATCCATCTATTCCCAAAACTATTTGCTGGTCAGGGCCTTTCGTCAAATCAAGAGGCGGTACAGGTTTGCAGATCTAAAAAAACACTTACGAGAGCACTTCAGACATTGGGGCATCGCTGGAATAAATGTATTTTGGGGAGATTATGTTGAAAATAGAAATATCATATTAGGAATACTTAGTAGAGACATAATGGCAATTTTCGTGCTAAACCTCGACAGAATACACGCTGAGTTTTCTGAAAAGCTGCACTGTCAATCCAAATAAAATTTGTAGCACTTATTTAGCAATTATTTCAAAAAAATAATTGTTTTAAACTGTTTTTAAATTTGAGCCAACCTTAATTGTTATTTTATAATAATTTTAATAAACCAGAAAAAATATTAATGTTTAACATTTTTACTGTTTCAAGTACACTTTTCCCATTACTAATCTCAGGATTATTAGATTTTAAAATCAGTTTGAAAACACGTGACTTACCATTGCTGTTGAAATATGCAATTTAAAGAAAACGTTTAATTTTTTAAAATATTAACATACCGTGCCATTATTTTATGCATATTGAAAGAAAAAAGAATTTCATAACCCTCATCGTGCATAAATTAAAAGCTTTCACCATTATAAAAACCAATGTGTTTTGCACAAGCATAAAATAATTCATAGCTCCAGCTTACATAGTTTTAAGAAAAATGCACCTAAAGTTAAAAATATAGAAGTTATGACAAAAAATAAAGCGTGTGTTTTATTAACAGCATAGTATACATATTAAATGGCCACATAAACAATTTAAATTCCCCAAACAAAAAGTATGTATGGGTGTAATCTAAAAATATGTACTTTCATATTATGCATAATACCAAAAATTAATTTTTGACCCAAAATCTGAAAACTGTGGAAAAGGGAGTGTGGCAGTCGGCAGCCATATTTAAATACCGTAAGAAACCATACATTGGGCATGATCTGCAAACTATGCAGTTCCATATTATGGATAAAGCCAAAAATGTATGTTTTTCACCCAAAATTTCTACCAAGTGTTCTTTAAAACTCATTCGGCCGCTTTCTTACTTATCATTACTTCATACTGAAAAAGTAGCCATTTTTATTAAAATTAATTTCTTGAAAGTAGTCATCTAATAAATAAGACGAGCTAAGTGCATTCCATGCCACTTGAATAACTTGGAAAATGGCAATATTTAATGTGTATGAACCTTCGCACACTATCTTTAACTGATATGGTCAACCAAAGAGCAGTAATTGAACTTCTTTTGGCGGAAAATGAGTTAATCAACATTGAAAAGCGTTTAAGAAAGGTATAAAACAAAAAACATTGTAGTCGGGATGATAGGCGAATAATACCCAAATAACATGATATTCAACTTTATATCTGTCAAAAGTATCAACACAATTATCCATTAGTTGAATATTTAAAGATTTATATATGAATCCCTGGAAACTTGACTGCTGGGCATAAGAACAAGTCTTATCATCTGTTCATAGTTGCTTGCTCTCTACGAGGCCAACTTGTCCAGGTTTTATCTCCAAACCTGAGACCAAAAATCATCCATGGAGTGGTATTACAAAACTTCTCCTGGCAGATACATGGTTCTAAATGATACCCTCAGCCAATGTGGTGGCCACGTACTTATGAAACTCTGAAGACGTTATTTTAATTGTATTAATACACCCAGATCTTGCCACCTTCTGATTTTCATATCCTCGGTCCTGCAACCGCTGGAGGACATCGATAGTGAGAAAGTCCTAATAGCAGTACGCAGAAGACGGGCAAAGAGTTATGTACAACGATCCTATAGTACGAGGGTACGTCCATAAGTTTCCGGCCTTGCCGATAAGGGTTATCGTCTTCACAAAACCGTTATCTGGTGTCGTACCTTATCTGTTAAGTAAATAATTGCAGCTGCAAATTCCACTCCACTATGTTCAGTTGTTCAGGTATAGTTGCACAAAGAAGACCATGTGTAGAAGATTGTGGCATGTTCAAAATGGAGTGTCGAGCTGTTATTAAGTTCTACACAAGAGAAGGACTGACTCCAAATTAAATTAAACAGCGATTGGACAGGGTATATGGGGAAGAAGCATCCCCTCATATTCTACCGTAAAAGAATGGGCCAAACTTTTTCGAATGAGTCGAGAAAGCACTGAAGATGAAAAGCGTGCAAATCCGCCCTTGGAGGTGCTCACTCCTGAATAGATCGCTTTGTGGAAGGAGAAATGATGGAAGACCGGCGATTCAAAGTTACAGAAATAGCAGCAAGTTTGGTTTGAATTAGGTTAGTGCAAAATGGGCACCTAGACTTCTGTCCTCATGCCAAAATCAGCAACGAGTCATCTGTTATCAGGCATTTTTAGAGCTCTACCGTGGTAACTAGAGAGAAGTTCTGCAAACCATTGTTAAAGGAGATGAAATTGTTGTCCTCTACTACGATCCCTTGTCCAAAAGAGAATCAATTTAGTGGCGTAAACCTGACGAAACACCGCCTCTAAAACCCAATGTCATTCAGTCAACCAAGAACACCATGGCCACAATCTTTTGGAACTGTAAAGAAATACTCTTCATTGACTTCAAGGAGAGGAACACCACATTAAATGGTTGGCCTACTGCACAGACTACGTGCTTCCATCAAAGAGAAAAGGCGGGGAAAGCTGAGTGGTGGTGTGCGGCTTCTTCACGACAACGCACTTTGTTGCAAAGGAAGCTGTGAAGAAATGTGGCTGCAAGGTGATCGACCATACACTTACAGCTCATATCTAGATCCCAGTAACTATTTCCTCTTGTCGAAACTCAAGAAGGACCTTACAGGAAGGAAATTTAAGTGTGACGAAGAAGTGATGGATGTTATTTATGCCCACTTTGCAGACAAGAATTCTGACTATTTGGGGAGGGGTTGAAAATTTAATTTAAAGATGTGAGAAGTATATTAAATAAAGAGTAACTATATTAAAAAATGAAATGTAGTTTTTATCTTTATCATGCCTATAAAATGGTTAGACCGGAAACTTATGGACCTACCCTCATATCTATGGCTATGGCTTTGATATGATCAATGTTTTCAACTGTGACTATCATTGGAGGACGCCCCCCTGTGCTACCCTTTTTAACTTTTTTACTTGAAGGAACAGAGTACAGCATCCTCTCTGTAATATTTCCAGAAACAGGGGCCAGACTCATTAAACATGGGACTCGCGTGGTTTAGGCTTGGAGCATGGCGGCAAAAAAAAAAACAAAAAAAAAAAAAAAATCAAAGGTGAAAATGGACTGAGAATCTCCCTTTATGTGGATAGGAAGAATCATGGTCGCATATCCTAGGGAACTGTGGCAGCACTGGGGCATCGAGGAAGAATAGCTGCAACCTTCCTTTACTGATTCTAACAGAGAGCAAGGGCCATGCTGGACAGGTAGGCAAATTCATGTCGAAGACGAGACAGATCGGGGTGAGGGACGGGGGAGGGGAATAAAATGAATTAAAAATTTATGTATAGATGGTATTGAATTTACTTATTCTAATGACAAAGGGGAAGGGATTCTATGTTATGGAAGTTAAGATTGAAGTTATTATTATTATTATTATTATTATTATTATTATTATTATTATAATAACTAAGTTAAGCAATGGAGGTATGACTTATTTACTAACTTAGTTAAGTAATATAATTTTGGTGTATTATGAAAGGCACGTACCCATTCGAAGTTTGCAAAGTTAATATCAAGCATGTTAATTTGATTAAATACAATCGTTTCATTCAAAATTTCCTTACATTTTGTTGTAGCTGCAACACTGGATGCCCTCCGCTAACTTTTTACAATTATTAACCAAGACTCTTTCCAATGTTGGCAAAATCTGTCATGATTTCTTCAAATCCCGAAAATTAAATAGCGATCCTCATAATGTTACTAAAACATCTGTTCAAGTGTTTCTTCTGAAAACGTGAACTTCTTATCTAAAGTTTCTATAGATGTCTTACCATATATGGTAAAGTGTGTTAGTAACCTTTTGAAATCGTTTAAATTGCTTGCCTAGAAAATGCTTGTGCATAGCTATATGGCAAACACTGGTTCAATCGCTCAATAATCATAAGCATCTCATACGCTTGAGCGCATCTTGCAGGGTTTCTACAGTAATTCTCATCTCATCACATCTGTAAATGTACCGTTGCCTGGGGGGCATTACTGCTGGCACTTCCATGCGCCTAGATACAGCAAAGCGTTTAATAGAATGCTATCTCCGATACCGTTCCGCTTCTCAATCAATCGGACGTTACGTAAGCTCGTTGCCTGGAAGACAAATTGACGAGCTGACCAAACAGGCTGCTCGAGTGCACGCCTGAATACATATTACTAAATTATGGAAACGAGAATTATTACGCGATTACCTCAATCACACCGGCTGGGCAACTTCGTAAATGTTTCACCAAGAGAAGTTACTATTTGAGATGTCGACCAGAGTATTTTAATGTAGCAACAATCGAAGTAAATTCAAGCTGCATTAAGTATTTTGTGGCTAGGGATGACAATTTTCCATCTTCATGTATTATTATTATTATTTAGCACAATCATAGTACAACTTTCAACAGTAAATGTAAAAATACAAACAGTGTTTATGATCTGCAGATCGCTCTTCCAAAATGCTTTTTTATTTTCTTTTTTCCCGATGAAAATTTATGTTAACCTGAGAAGAGGAATACTAAACCATATTTCTGTTAAGTCTTATGGAAGTTTTACCTTGACGTTTAACTACACATTTTTAGTTAATAGTGAAGAATAATACGTTGCCTTCATAGTTTTACTTCACCCATTTTCCCAATGTACCTGCTCCTCTTCCTAATCGACGAGAGGAGGTTTCCTGCTGATTTTTAAAACACTAAATTTGAGGTACGCTGTCATGGCAACTTTTGCCGCGTGAATATTAGTGATAAACACCATGCAACGTTTCCGTTTCTAGGACTGGAGTTATGACCTGAAAATTGAAATATGTCATAAAGTGGGAGTGCGGGAGTCTGGTTATGTGCCAAGGTCTGTTGACTGTACGTCATGACACTGTCACCCTCTCTCCCATGACTAAATTTAATTATTTGAGAGACCTAGAGTGCTTCCATTCTCCTATTTTATTATTTATTTTTATTCTCCTGGAAACATGCTAGAAACCCCGTTTACGTACAAGCCTCCCCGCCCCCATTCCTTTCTACCCGAGGTTCCCACTGGGAATGTAGGCACAAACGGCCAGCCCTTGAACTAGGCGAATATTCCCCCGACTCTAACAATCCAATCCTCCAATAAGACCCATTCCTCTGTGAAAGAATTTATAAATGAAAAAAAATTTCAAGACATTAAATTTGCTGTATAAAAATGTATAATGTACTTCGACAAGTTTTTCACACACATGTTAAATATAATAGTCGATCTAATTTTACAATTGAAATTTGTCTTATGACTCCTTACTGAATTTTGTAACCTTAAACCGTGACAAAATATGTCTTTGTAAATATGTAATTTTGTAATGCATATAATTTAAAACCACTTCGTTGTGTAACGTAAAGCTTCACATCCTCAGCGGTTATGGTGCCTTTATACATGAACCCACGCAATGCACTTAAATTGTCCTCTTTTCTCTTAATTTCCCAATTCAGTTTTTATAATTGCATAGGAGAGACAATAGTACGTCAATGCAAATACGCATTATTTTTCCCGCCAGACAACCCTTCAAAAATGGGCAGTTTTTAACTAAACTGCGTACAATTTTATCAATATTTCATGTTTTATCTGGCGCGACTTAAAAAGTTACTAAAATAGAAACGGCTAAACGCATCAATAAGACAAACATTTATTAAATAACATACTCTACCATGGTAACTAGTTTCTTTAAAACAAATATTCATAATACTCGATGGTACTGGATACGGCAAAGGAATTGTATAGACTATGAGTATAAGAGGAAAACGGGGAAAAGCAACGAAAAACTTCATCCGGCAGTACGGATACAATGCATCTTTAGAACAGTGATAAAAAGAGAGATCAAGGGATTGAAGGTAACGAGCAAAATAGAGTAGAGGGGTGAATTGCTGTGCTGATACACTGGCCAAGAAGATGTAGCCCTTTAAAAAAATTAATAAAATATCGGAGTTTGAGAAATGTGAAAAGAAGGAAGTAAGCCGAAACAATTGAAGGCACATATAGTACTTTCCGAACTGCGCTGGAGTCAACTACTCAGTTTGACATAACTCACCCTTAAGCTTCCAATCCGCTTAAGGCACATGATTCAGAGAGATACAGTACCGGATATACATGAGATAGTAATACTGGCGTTGAGTACATATAGTACACAAAGAATGACATCGCGTACTGCAAATAAGCAACTTTTATTGACTAGGCAGGGTTGTTGCGTTCTATGGTAACAAGTTTAAAAGTTCATAGTACCACCGAAATTAGACGGGAAAAATTCAACTTCCGCAGTGTGAGCAATACGTGGCTAGTGTACTACAATGTACTTTTATGCCTGCCACTGAAAATGCTGCCTAATATGTTTAACTCTGTGAAGAGTACATTACTGCCCTTTCCGATGCAAAATACTATTCTTCCGAGATTATCAAATTAATGTAAGAGAAGTGTTTTCACCGTTTCCCAAGAAGAGTATCTCATGTGTAAAAAAAATTAAGGCTAAATAGAACTTATTCCAGACGGCAAGAAACAGGCAAATCCATGACCAGCCACCAGCCAAGCATCCGAGATAATTTGAAAGGTTAAGACACTTGTCTCTGGCCCGAATGCAGCAACAGAGAGAGCAGTTTCACTGTTGGGAATGTCGGTTACAATTGTAAACATTTGTTTGATCGGGATTTGAACCTATAAAAGTATCAGCATAAGGATTCAAGCCACAATTATGCTTTAATTCGTCATTTGGGGGGAGGGGAAGAACATGGAGCCAAAGAGAGAAAGAATCATTCCATCCCTTACGTTGATATCTCTAATGTATCGCCAGTGCATTTCTGTGCATTTGGTTTATTGAAAAAGGTCCTTGGAAGCAAAAGACCACAAACTCTGGATTGCCAGTAGGAGTGAAGTAACATGGATATCACCGTACTTCGCACCAGTTTGTTGCAGTAAAAACTACAATGTAGAACAAAAGCTCACATTCACCACAACGAACATCACCGTTTATGGTTTTTCATAAGTTAAAGCTATTTGAATATGTTACCATAGATTGCAAACAACTCAGTTTATGCGAAGATGAATGATCAAATGTTACTGTCCACAAAAATTCTGTGATGGACATATAACACTTAAACATTATTGAATGTTGGAAACTTTTAGAATAAGTCCCGTTGTTTGGGCCCGCAGCCACATATTCACATCAACGCTCAAAGATATGCGTGATTTTTTTAAACAAGTGTTATCAGTGGAGCCTAGACTTCACAAACTGAGGAGCCGAATCAAACAACTGCTCTTCTCGTATGTTATATTGCAATTATCATCTAAATGTTAAGACTCGAGTTTATAGACCCCGACTTTTACACCACTTAATTTACACATATACCAGGACGTTAGTTTTGACAACTCTTTAGCCCTTTTTATTACTGAGGCATCACAGGCAGTGGACACTGATGATCATGAAATGAAGTAATAAATTGGTTAAGTGGGAAGGAAGCATTCCAGACGTGAAGTTTAAGAATTCCATGGCATTTGCAATTGGTGAGGACTGAGGAAAACCTGAAAAATCCTGTCAGGGAGGACGGTCCTGGTGTAATTCGAACTGCAGACATATTCACGAATTCCGAAATCTGTGGGTTGTTCTAGCCACCGTGCAAGTCATGCTCGTCACCAAAGACGTCAGCAATATTTTAGACACATTCAGAACTTTTAAACTGCATAAATATTCCTATTGTTATTACTGTCGATCTGTTAATGCTACCCAGAAAGTGTACAACACCAGCAAATACACAAAGTAATGCATGACTAATTTTCTTTAAATAAACCTGTCCAATGAATTTTAAACAAAGCTCTTTTTATTGCTCTTCAAACCTACTTCGTTTCTTAATTTTCATTACTATAGCTCAAAGCACCTTTATTTTTAGAAAAACCATAATCTAAAACAAAAAATATGTTAACATTCACAAAAATGGCTGAAAATTATTAAATACATAAAGAATGCAGCAATCAAGTTTTAGTACTTTTACCACATGAACTTCGGAAGAAATATTTTCTACTTTGTTGCAATGCATGCTAGTAATATTTTAATAATTTTTCAATGAATTTCGATTAATTTTTTCCAAGATTATTATTTTGCAACCTTTTGAACTTAGGTACATGAATTTACTTTTCAGCACTGAGTGATATATCTGATGTTTGTGGCCAAATTTCAGCTTTCTATGTCAGAGAGGTTCTGAAAAAAAAATAACCTATATGTTTAAAAAAAAAAATTGAGTAAAACAAGCATGTGTTACAACTTACAATAGAGCATTCCAGGAAATCATCTGCCTCCTGATGCATCTTGCTTCTCCCTTTTAGATGTTTCTTCTCTGACACTTTCTGGAAGTCCCGGCAGCTTATTCTGCGAAATAGAAACATTTCTTATTAACTTGTTCCAATTCGCTCCTGGTTTTATTCCCATTTCTTTAAAAACTCTTTTTAAGTCTATCTACTGTACCCTCATTAAAAGCACTAACTGCATCACTGCAACCAATCACCTCTCTATTCTACAAATATAATGTTGGTAACACTTCTCATATTCACTTAAGTTTTTCGTTTGTCACTGCTAGCATATTTTTTTTTTTTCATATTATCTTGTGTCAAATCTTTGTAAATAAACTTGATGGCTTGCAGTACAGCATTATAGATTTAGTATTTGTGTTTGAGTTATGCCAAATACTAATGATTTTTTAATTACCTTTTGGGCAGGCTGATGTAACAGGTTTGAACCTTTAGATGCCTTATGAAAGAAGGAGTCCGCAATGCAGACTATCTGTTTTAGGTTGTGCATGCTTCACATAAATCTATTTATGTACTGGTTAAATTAATAAGACCCATTAATTTGCGTCTTATCGCATAACAATTTTCTCTTAAATTAATTTCTTTTATATTTTGAAGCCGGTACTATTATTTCCTGAACATGTCCTACATATTCAAGTATTTCTATTCTGACATCAGTATTATAAGATTATATTTCACAAACTAACTCATAACTACATTTAATTTTCATCGTCTGCAGTGTTTTGATATAATTGCAAAATCAACACTTTTCCTGTTAGCAGATAAGACAGTAACTACGCCATGGCTTGAAGTATGGCTTCTCTTGTGTCATATTCAATCAATCTAAACCCAGTAATATGCAATTTATTATCATTGTCTTGCATGGCTTCTGTAGCTGCAATTTTCATTGTTCCATGACCTGAATAAAATACATGTCTTTTTGAAACTTCATAGTAGTTGTTAAACTTCTTTAACGATGGTGCAGATCTAATGGGACTTATTAAAGCTTTACAGTTCACATACAATATTAACCTCAACTTTACATACTGATTACCTCTGAACGCCCAGTTAACTTCTTTTCATTGCAGTTTTTGCACATAGTAACTTAATGAAAGACCGAACCTAAAACCATTATCTTCAGTATGTATTATTAAAAAGTAATAAATTGTGATAGAAACCCCATATTAAATTATATTATACACATTTATAATGAATGGTATTTGCAATTTTTTCTCCCAAATAAGACAGTTTTCTATTCAACAACTTTCAGTATTTTATTCTCATTTATTGATGCTTGAGCATGTTAGTTATAAACTCCATGTGCAGGTTGTTAATCACATTTGTCAATTTTAACCCATCATAGAATTTGACTTTGTTACATACTCTTACCTAGTCTTAGCATTGTTCTTGAGTTTACAATATTAATACCTGAAAACTAAATCACTATCAAACAGAATTTACCAAAACCAGACAACAGCTCAATTTCCATTGTTTATGAACAAAATGTCGCAATAACCAGGTAATGGCTATGTGAAAGCAGTGATACCATACGATGCTATTCTGTTA
The DNA here is from genome assembly GCA_030762175.1 of Metallyticus violacea. Lineage (NCBI taxonomy): Eukaryota > Metazoa > Arthropoda > Insecta > Mantodea > Metallyticidae > Metallyticus > Metallyticus violacea. The sequence goes on from CM060834.1 coordinate 52,088,877, forward strand.
CAGATTAACCAACTTAGTTATAAATTCACCAGAAATTACCAGAAGAGTTTACTGTAAAGGAAGACACAAAAACAAATTCGTATATGGAACAGGGCGTGTCATATTTGAATTGAAAAGGGCGCGTTGTCATTGCTAATCCTTTTAAGTGATTAATGTGCATGCAACACAATAAAAATTGCGTTGTATATACCGAATTATAAAGAACTAACACAATTTTGTATTTATTTCAAAACTATAGATGCTAGCCTCAACTTATATACTTACGAGTATCTTTGGGAGATTATTAACTTTTATAGCAAATGTTGAAAATGTCCTCCCTCCCCTATAAGGCATAACATTCGTTCCATGTTACTGTCTGCTCGTTGGAGGACTGTGTTATCAATACCATTAATCTCCTGTGTAATGCTGTGCTTTAGGTCGTCCAATGTTTCGGGTCGTGTTGTCTTTTGAGTAACCGCAAAGGAAATGTCCGGCGTTATCAAATCAAGAGATCTCGGTATCCACAGGCTCTTGGAGATTATCAGGTCGTCAAAGAAACGCTCAGTTAGTGCCATGGATGTTTTGGTGCATGGTATATAGCGCCATCTTGTTGGAAATATCCATGACTTAAGTCTAAATCGTTCGGTTATTCAACAAACTCCATGAAAATCTGGCGGTACTCTGCAGTGTCCAGTCTGATCCTAAAAATTAACGATGCTTCCTTTTTCACCCACAAAGAAATCCAACTGTTTCAAATTTGTTTACCAGTGCAGTATGGTTTCTTTCGGGGGGGGGGGGGGTTGCAATTGCAAATCTTCGCTGGTATGCCCTTAAAGTAACTGTAATTGAATTGAATTCACAAGGAAGAACCGCTGATTTAATGTGTACTGGATTAACAAAATACTATTAACAAAATCCCGAAAACAGCTGCCAAGCATAAAAGTCAACAAAAGGAATAAACAATAAACATCTGCACATCTCGCCCAAACTCTCAAATATCCCGCTTAATTTGACTTAAACTCGGTACAATGGGTTGAGTTTCCAGCCGAATAAATAAAGAAATGTGTTAGTTCTATATAACTAACACATGTATCATGTGTATTATAAATTGTTAAAATGCTTAGGGGAATTTATTTAAACAAAACTGCACCCAAATAAAGGAAGCGAGAAGTTTTCTAGCACGTAAGTTCCTGTTGATTGTTATGACAGGTGACAAGAGAAATAAAATGGTTACAAAGACATGGGTGACAACTTTCAGGAACTATTAAAATAAAAAGAATTGACTCACATATGAGGGATTGAAACCATTTCTTACAACTTGTACAGTAGAAAATGTTATACCGTATAACGAACTCCCTAAGGCATTTGATTTGATACAGAAAAAAAAGGCATGCAAATTTTGTAAGTATTATGATCCTACTCCATGGAACGTCTTGTGTCTGTAAGATAATCTTGAATTAATAAACATACAACAGATAAGATTAAGGCATGTTGTTCTAAGTACCAGATAAGAGCTGTTTATGTATGTACATTTGATAGCAGAGTATAGCATATTTTGTACAGTGTATATATAATCAAAAGACATAAATTTTATTCTTTATTATATTAGAGAATCGCGGTGTAATAATCAAATCTGAATGTGTATTATTATTATTATTATTATTATTATTATAATTATTTGTATAGTAATTGTGTATGCAGAAGTAGTAATGATGATTTAAGCGTTGTATCTGGCCTTAAAAAGAGAAACTAGTTTACTATGTTGAGTATATTAATTTATATTGTCATTAATTTTGGTACTCTTGTATGTGTGTCGTGCTTGTGGGTGAATGCGAATGTCAAAGGAAGACGTAATTAAATAGTTGGCTATAGCCACTGAGCAATTGGCGCTTATACTTGTTTCATATCTCGTTCGTAGTCACATAAGAGAATATTACTGTTTCTAACCACAATACTGAAAGAACTCCAGATGAGCCCAGGGCTAATAAGAACGCTGGTATCCAGTTATATGAGTATGAAATGAACCTCCAGGTAAATGTGATACGGAAACTGGCAGGAAAGATTCACTTATTTGTAACTGCTTATTAGGGCACTTGGTCCTGTCATCTCGAGTCTCCATACTTGCCTCCTACACCCAAAACGCGGGTTCGAACCCGGCCAGGATCGATGGATTTTTTCGGGCGTAAAAATCCTAAGTATAGCTTCCTTCGGAAGGGAAGTAAAGCCGTGGGTCCCGTGTCGTACATTTACGGCACGAAAAAGAACTTCAAGCCTGAAAGAAAGGCCTCTGAGCAAAATTTGTCGGCCGTTTCACGCCCTTAGTTGAATGGGACGCTGATGACCTGAGATGTTAAAGAGCGTCCATAAATAAATCAATCAATCTCGAGTCTATGCTGTAACAGATTCTGAAAGAAGTCTCTTTTGTCCTAATCTGGTGAATGTGTTATAGCCAAGAAAGGTGCGGTGAGAAGTTGATTCGTCCTCAGCCCTTGTGCGGCATTTCTAAACAGCATGCTAAGACAGAAATCTCTGGGCTGCAAGCTACACCTTATGTGTTGAAATAGCCCCCATGATCGTATTCAACAAAGAATACTAATGGCTTAAGAGGAAATATACGAGGGATAAATAGTAAGTCATAGAAGCATTCAAAAATCTAACATGTACGATTGAAAGTGTATGGAATGTACGAAGCCACCCTATAGTGTGTGACGCCCCGAATTTCAGTTGGTGAGTGACATTGGTCAGGAATTGAGGTCATGTGCATATGTGAAAAATAGCATTTCTCCGCGGCAGGAATGCACTAGAATGCCAGAGAGAGCTGTGGGAAGCACTGGGTGCGCGTGCCCTACCCTATCGAACAGTGAAGAGGTGGACAGAGACCTTTAAAAGGGGCAGATTGACGATTGCCGATCTGCCGCGCAATTGGCGTCCTATGTCTGCAGACAAGGATGTACGGGTGATGATGGTGGAACATTGCTTACGCGATGTTGGCGCTGGACAAATGCGGAATTAGAAGAGCAAACAGAATTTCGGCAAAAACAGTGCACCGCATTTTAGAGGACGATCTGAGCTTGCTGAAAACGTGTACAAAGTGGGTACCACATCAATTAACTGAGTTACAGAAGTGAACTCTCTACTAAATATGTCGCATCAATCTGGCGATATTTGGAGAAGAGGATGCCATGTTGAATCACATCATTACAATTGATGAAACGTTAGCAAGGGCGTGTGAACCAGAATTCAAGTGACAATCCAGTGAATGGCGTCACCCAGGGTCACCATGCAAACGCACGTTTCTACAACCTCCTTCACCAATCAAAGTCGTGATCATTTTGGCGTGTAACAGTCAATGTATGCTATTGTGTCATCCAGCGAGTGAGGAGACCACTCTGAACTCCCAATATTACAGGTTTTCTTGGTGTCACAATTGCTCCTGCCGTACACATCAAACTGCCAGAACTTTTGAACATTTTCCACGATAAGCGACAGCTCACACAGCCGACAGTGTCAAGTGTCTTTGACAGCGGTGGGGAAGGAAAGTTTTTCCACACAAGCTAATTCGTGCGGTTTCAGACCCGGTGGTTATGAACTCATATTGGGTGGGAAAGGTTTAGCTAGCAAAGCAGACATTTTGACAGCATTTCGCCGCGAAAGGGCTCACGTTAGAACTCGCATGTAGCAGATGATATTCAGAGCCTTACCCATCGCTGACAACGAACCGTCGATGTACTTGGACTACTTCGAAGAATGCTAAACACCGTGGATTACCTCGATGACCCTGCCAGTGACGGATTTGCAACACTGTGAAAGCAGTTGCTCATGCCATATAAACCAATGTTGCCCTATTGCCTGTGTTTTGCTTCTTCCTTGCCTACAATCAGTCTTCATTTGATGGCACATTCGACATTAAATGCTATATACTTTCAATCGTGTCTCTTAGATTTTTCATGTTGTTCCTTATTCGTGAGGAAATAAAAAACTGTTGCCATGACCTATAACTTATCCCTGTTATTATATACTTAAAATAGGTATAAATTAGAACTTTTGACTGGTCACAGTAGCTTCAATTTATAGAATGTATTAATGAACTTCATATAATACATGATTTTGTTGCCTTCATATATTTTTTCACTATAATTATGTTATAACGTTTTAAAATCTTTCTCTGTATACTGCGTAAAGCTGCAATTCACTGAAATGTTATTGCCCCTAAAACTCGTATGTATAAAAAAAATGTTACCTTACGATTTGCTATTTGATTTAAGCACAGTGTACAAACTTCATTCTGCAAAAATTAATGGTTTACTTCGATTTTTCATTATAAATTTAACATGCATATTTTGTTATGTAAGTAGAACTCCTTGCTTGCATTGTTTCAATGGTCTAAAGTAACTTCACTTTACACCAGTGGTGATCGTGATACTTTTTTTATGATTCAAATTTATTCACACTGTTCTTTGAACCCGGTTCATAAAATTAGCATACATTGATGTATATGTTTCCTTAGATTTTTGTCGCATCAAATTTGATAGAGCGATTTGCGCAGTCTTGATAATCATTTCATTTTCCATGTCGAATACCTGAAACTCAGACATAGTACCTACCAATGCTCTCGAAAGTGTCGCCACCGGATAAGACATTCAACTTTTTCTAACTGCTTTGTTGATTATGGTCGGCCATGAAAACGCGATCAAGTAATGATTCCATAGATACTTATTTCATAATGGTTCCTAGTTTAAAAATATTTTGTTGGCAGTCTACTGTCATGAAATCGTGGCCTTATAACCTCTCCATTTTGAAATATTTATACAATGCAATTTTTGAGTTGGTGGAAAAAAAAAACAAAAACACTGCGACATACGTTTCTAAATTTATTTTTAGGCACTCTTGTCATTTCTCAACTCTCTCGTGCAAAATAATAATAATAATAATAATAATAATAATAATAATAATAATAATAATAATAATAATAATAATAATGCTTTAGGAACCTACGCCATAAATAACTAGAATTTAACTCTGTAACGAACAACAATCAGTCTGTATAAAACTGAGGGAAAATTTTCTGGGAAAGTATGTGACGAAAGGTGACCTTTTCAGGTGGTGCATGCACACAATGGCGCACATGGGAAATAGGCTCTTCCTACTGTTTTCTCTCACCTCTTCCGGTCAAAATACTCCGCAGGCTTACGAGAATATTAGTTCTGAGCGAGACAAATACAAAGCTAGAAGTCTCTTACAGACCTTTTCCCTATGAAAATGTATTAAGCAATTGTTATAGAAATTAAACCTTGAAATGCTTGGGGATAACGCAAACAGCAACTTTCTAGAGCATCCGCTACTGCTTCAAAGTTGTTGATGAATTTCTTGGGAAAACATTCCCGTCATTTGCAGGTATTTTAGATCAGCTTTTTGGCCACACTATAATAGCAAGTCAGCTCGTCGTATTATTATAACAGCTGCTCTGACGCAATGCAAGTGTATGAACTTGAAACTGCACAGGTGTAATAAAAGTATTAGTTCAATTAGAAATGTTTCAGAGTAAAGGATAGAGGCAAATCCTCGTGTTCAACCATTCACTTGTTCCGTTTCAGTTTTTATTTTCTCAAACTTTACTTATAATTCACAAACCCTTAGCTCAATAGCATAATTAAAAATTAATCTAATTACTATAAATTACCAAGGGGATCATTACTTAAGCGTAATGAAATGTTTAATTTCTCTTCCTTGTTGGTATTTTTGGGTAGATATTTTTCGGAGTTGCTGAGCAATCATTTTTACTACATTAAAGTATGTGAGGGATTTATCTATTATGTTTATCTCTCTAGTTATTCCATATATGATAAATAAATCACATAACCTATTTTAAGTATTTTAGAGTCTTAGATTAAACCTGAAAAACTTTCTCACTTTTCCTTTTCCCCTTTATCAAAAGAAAGCATCTAAACCTAACATCTAATCTCGTTATGATTAATGTAATCATAATGTTCAAAAAGTACGTAACGCAGGAACTGCGCAAACTAAGCGAATTGCTCACCGAATTGAATAACTTTAATAAAAATAAATATAAAATCCAAATTAAGTCTTATTCATTAATGAAATGAAATAAATTGTGGCATTAGTATATAGTATCAGGAGATCAAAATTAGAATTCTTGCTATCTATAAGTATTACAAAACGGAAACCAGTTTTTAAAATTATTGAAATTAAACCACAAAAATTAATGGTGTACTATTCATTAAATAAAATATGACCTCTGATAGACAAGGCTACACTGTGTGGGTATTTCTAAACATTTTTAAATGTAACCATGTTTATGAACTGATCCCTTGATATCTTTACATTCACTAAAACAGAAAGAAATAAATAAAATCTCTGCTTACATTGTATATTTAAAAAGATGTCATATGTTTCAATAAAACGAAAATGTTACTATTTAAAAACAATTACAATTTACAAAACAAATATACACAATCAACAATATGCAATCGGAAATTTCCATTGATTTTCATTAGCTTTGAAATTTAATTAAATTTTATTGTAGTAAAAACATATAATACGAACGTTTTCCGAATATTATTACAGATCGCTCCTATATAAAATTAATTCTTATAACATATTAGATTAATATTTCATATTTGCCATCTTCTCGATGCTTTTGTTAAATATAAAATATATTACATCGTTATAAATACAGTTTATATGCTGAATTAATTTTTCATTTGACTTGAAAACAATATAGAGAAAATTAAACAAAGAAGTGTTTTTTAAATTTCGGTTTCCAAGTAGACCCTTTCTCCTAATGTACAATTTCCCTAATTTTCAGAAAAATAATTTTTTCCTGTTTTATTTAAATGGTATATACTGAATTTTGTTGCAAAGAAACACATAGGTGCCGCTAAAGCGATTTTTAAATTTAGGGTTTCAGATAAATCTCTGCCCCTAATGGCCCGATTTCCCTGATTTTCAGGGACTATTTTTCCTATTTTATTTCAATGGCATATACAGAGTTTCCTTAAAAAAATTAAATTGCGGCCGCTAGTGCGATTTTTAAATTTTCCTTTAACCACCCTCTTTAAATTTCGTTTTTCAGGTTTACACCCACTTTCCCTGATTTTCAGAAACTATTTTATTTATTTTATTTAAATGGTATATTGGTTAATAAAGAAATATTGTTGGCGCTAGAACGATTTTTAATTTTTGGGTTTTAGATAAACCCTCCACTTCTGATAGTCTGATTTCGCTGATTTTTGGAAAATATTTTTTATTAATTTATTTTAATGGCATATACCAAGTTTCGTTGAGAAAAAAACAAAAATTAAGGCCGCTAGAGCGATTTTTAAATATTAGTTTTAGTTCAACCCCCAACCGTCCAATTTTGTGTGTAAATATTTAATTTTTTTTTTTTTTCATTGTCATTTTCGGTGCCTACTAAGTAAGATCGATGGAGATTTGAAGAAAATTTTCCTTTTCCTGGGTACAGCATTCCATCGGAATTTGTTAAAAAATTTGAAAGCCCCAGACTGAGGGGTGAATAGCAGGGTTGCATTATAATAAAGCTTTTAAATCTCTATACTTTCCAACAGGACGCGAAAGACAAAGCTGGTTTTTAGAACTGTCCCTTCCTCGTTTTTCTGGGAACACGTTTGGCTGTTTCCCACGAATTTCTTCAACACTAATCACTGTCGTGAGCTACATCTCTCTCCCCGTCCCCCCGCCCACAATGCATGAGCACGCCGCGCGTGGCAAGTGGCAAGAAGTGGGGCTCGAGAGGTATAACAGCCTCCAACAAGACAGGTGCGACTGGCATGTGGCAGAAGATAGCTGACTTTTTCCGACAGTGCTTGTTTTAATGGTTTCCGTAGCTTGTTTCTATCAAAAATCTACGAATGTAAACATTCTTTCACCTTATGCATCAAGACAAAGGTGGAATGCTCGGTTCTAGCCAGTTGTTTGCGTTAGCGGCACATAGCGAGAAGGCAATGAATCATACGAAAACAAAAAACGGAACACATCCGCCGTGATTCATTTAACTGACTGCAAGGTTGGGCTGTTTATGTACATTATAATCAAGGTCATTGCCATAAGAACCTGGGCACTATTCCATAAATGATAGTCTCATACGCCACAGGTGTGTTAGTGCCAATCCTTGTAAAGTGTAAGTTGTGACTGTGTTCCACAAAATGATGTATTACGCTTGTAAAGTATTAGTAAGTGTTTGCCATCTTGAATTAGCTAATATCTATTGCATAGTAATTTTTAATAAACAGGACAGTTTATCGTCATTCCTGTTATTTATTCTCAGATATTAATGTGTGTGTGTGTGAGAGAGAGAGAGAGAGAGAGAGAGAGAGAGAGAGAGAGAGAGATATTTGTCAACATACAAGCGTAGTATTTCGTTTTGAGGTGATAGTCGTAAACTTTCATGCATACGAGCATCAATCTTCCGCACTGCGCTCTATAATTTATTTTATTAATCCTTTTGATCAATTGCATTTATTTATTTGGAAATCGTATTATTATTATTATTATTGTTGTTGTTGTTGTTGTTGTTGTTATTGGTGTTGTTACAAACAAAAATTGTGAAAGTGGTGTCGAAACAGAACTAAACTCTTTCTTTTAAAATAGAACGAAGCAAGTAAAGAAGTTATTTTTCTGACACTTAGCTTTTTTGAACAGGGTTTAACGCATCCTAGGCGGTGGACATGAAATAAAACGATAAACTGGAGATTTTTTTATAAGGTAGGTGGCGTTCTAGGTTGCCATTTATCAGGACTGAGGAAAACCTGGAAGGAAGAAGTAGTTAAAAAAGCATTAGTCAGGGAGGACGGTCCTGGTGGAAATCGAACTCCAAACATCCCGCTCAAGACCTCGGCCACCCGTGGCGGTGGCACTTAGCGAAAACGATAAAACGAAGATGCCGGAATGTGCATTTCAAACAGCCAATGTCAGTGATACAGAGATAACTAGTACTTTAATTGGACTTAATTTAAAATGCTCATTGAACTCAAGAGCTTCTTTATGCACACGCCACTCTCATCATTATCAAAATTTTTGCTACTACTTCAAATATTTAGGTCAACCGTTTCTGGTATTATTACAAAGATATTAACATATTTACTAATAAGTATAGCTAGCAATGTTTCTACACTCATAGAGAATTGAGTACAAATTAGAAGTAATTAAAAAGCACATATAAGTATGGAGTTTTAAAGTACAGAGCGACCCAATGAACTATAACAACTTGCGATGTCCGCCCAATAGGTGAGAGCTGTGCTCATTGCCGTCGGCGATATCACCCACGTAACAGTTTGCTTAACTATTTCAGAATATTTAAATTTGCTTCATTTCTTCCCGGATAAGTGGGTTTGACTTGTATATGGCATTTTTAATTTACCTCAGAGATAAACTTCTCATGGGACATCGTGGACATCGTGGGGGCAACAAATCTTCACTAGTTAAGTAAACAAAATAACGCCAGGAAATAGCCAGTATTACTCAATATAAACTACAGCGAATGGTGGTTTTTAAAGAGTGACCGAAAATGAATGAACAATGGCAGTAGTTTCACTACCTACATCCATAAAATAGTTAAGGAAATTTTGTATGTTTGACGATACCTGCTGACTGCAACTTATTTATTTTTGTTTATTTACGGACGCAAGGTCATCAGTGTCCCGTTCAATTAACTGCGTGAAAAGGCCGATAAATTTTGCTCAGAGTCCTCTTCTTTCAGACTTCAGTTTTTTTACGTGCCGTAAATGTACGATACGGGACCCACGGCTTTACTTCCCTTCCGAAGAAAGCTTACTTCCATCGTCCGGGTATGGTTACTACTAGACTACCAGGACCGACGTAGTTTGCACCGAGCACTGCTCTGGCATAGACACACTACCGAAACCTGGCTCATAGTTCATTGGATCACTCTGTACTAGTGCAAATATGGAGCTCTGTTTAGCTAACAACTACAAGTTACAAATCCATATGCTTGCGTGCGATGAAACTTTTCTTTAATTTTATTGATACAAACCCAGCTTTGAAAACAAGCTACATGAAGATAAGGCTTTCTTTGCCCGTGCACACAATACGTCTGCATCAAGTTCTGTTTCAGCAGAAAAAAGTGCTCTGTCCTTCATTTCTTTGCACATTATTAAGAAGAAACGTGAGAATATCCATTAAACACAAGAAAGTAATATAATTTAAGAATATTTTATGCTTAAAAAATGTATGTGGTGGAAATAATGCAAATAAAGCCTATGGAAAAGGCTGTTTAATTGCAATAGCAATGTAACAGCAGTCAGCTTAAACTTTTTCGTTTACACGTGAAAAAAATGAAATGACTATTAATTTTGCTCGTTGCATTTGAATAAACTTTCAGAATTTCCCAACCGATCGTGAATTTGGAATGTTATGATTTTAGCTGTTAATTATTCTCATCCAGAAACAATATTGTTTTAAACTTATAACAAACATATCTTAAATGCTACAAACATATAATACATTTTATTTCCATACAATGTGCAGTTTAATTGCAAAATTACGCGGGTGGCCCAAATATAAACGAGCTTGATCTAAAATTCTTTCATCGTCAAATATTTTCACGATTTGGCCAAAATGGCATTATAATTGCTCCTTCCATCCTTTTAGTGCTCGTCCTTTTGCTTCCATTAGTCTGGTAATTAAACATTTTCAAATTTATCCGGTCGGTATACATTCTTAGCAGGTATTCATACTATGTTTCAATAGTATTTAGCACACATTGTATTGTAAATTAACTTCTTGTATTATAATTTATATTCAAGCAGTCTCAGTTTTGCTGCTTCGCTGGTTTTTTGGTCATTGCCCAATTTTCAACGTTGGAATATTCATAGATATCAATTACTGTTTAACATTCTTTTTATACTCCCAAATATATGTAGAAATTTGAAGTTTCTAGAGTAATTTCTAGGTCTTTTGCTCTAACGTATGTAATTTAGCATGATTGAAATGATTAGAACTAGATAACGTCATCAGCTGTAATTTTAGCGCGCGTAAATCTTTAAAGACTTTTCTTTTTAGAAATTAAATAATATTCTTTTGTAATGTTATGTAATCTAAATATCGCTCTTTGTAACTTTTCTCCAAAATCCTTTGTTTGGAAACAATGTCTTTAGAAATAGAGTCCTTATGTAGTTATTCTCAGATGTATTCACATTTATTCACAACCTCATCGACGATATATGAAAGCGGTTGACAGAGAACATCCTTGTCTTAATTCTCGTGTAATTTCCTTGAATTCGTGAGTCCTATACGTACATCTATTTAAGACATGTTTAGTACACACTACAGTTTCATTATTAACTTCTAAACTTGCATGGTGTATACTCTTTATCCACTCCTTTTTTAATTACTGCTATTTAGGAATGTAAATATGATCGCGATGCACTGCTATAATTAAGACATACAATAGCAACCCATTTTGTAAATACATAAGTTCCTGTTGTGATTTCACTATATCAGTATTAACTAAAAACAAAAGAAGTAACACAATACTATTAATTTAATATTCCACCTTTCAGAATATCATGCAAATGTTGATCAAAACAAAGTAAAGTAGTTTTGATTAGTCCTGGCGAACGAGCAAAAGATGTACGGTGCTTTCTGGTAGAGTTCGTTTGTTAATAGGGGAATCGGTTTACTATCTCTCTTTATTTCCGTACTGAACACGTTGTACAGACGATTTATTGCAGAATTATACAGCTCTCATCTTTCTCGCTTGCAATTGTTTGTTACATTTATGCAGTTAAGAAGTTATCCCTCAACAACTTTCCTAGAATTGTCTCGCGCAGATCGATAAAAGGTAATTTGCCAGGACTATTCAAAACTATAGTACTTTCCTCATTCCCACTATTTCCTGGATTCGTATGCCCGGGTTAACCGCGCGTTTCTTTCACTAATGAAGGTTCTGCTATTTAAAGAGCTTAAGTGAATGAGTTGCAGAGAAAGTTTTTGAATTCTTAAATAAATGCGTAACAAGGTTCTCAATAGATATTTTTGTAGGGTGAATATCATATAATTTTATAAAAAAAAATTTACTTCGAAAAATTGCAATTCTTTGTGTGCTTTTTAAAATACGAAAATAATCGCAGAAAAAAATCCATAAGGATCCAAAACAGGTTTGAAAAAGTTTTTAATCTTTAAATAGGCAACAGAAGTCAAAATAGAAAAAAAGGGGGGAGCAAAAAAAAATTGGCCCTATCTATTCCAAATGCACAGAAATATCTTTTTGTTTCTATTTGACTCATGAATATACTCACCCAGATAGAATGGGCATTTTGCGTATCTTCCGGGCTCTGGGCATCATATAGTCGACTTTTACCTTCCTTGGAATGGTTTCATCTTTCGAACTGAAGCCCTGTATCCAAAACCCATTAAAAATGCATCTTGCTCTACCGCACGACAATTCTAATCCCTTACGGTTTTCTGAAAATTCTAGATACCGATCGTGAAGCGATTTTCCGCACTCTTTATGAATGATTCGCTATGCAGCACCACTTTAATATTTAAAGAAAGGATTCTATACCTACATTGCAAATAAGTTTGGTAGTCAGTGGCCGATAAAGGTTATTTCACCCTAAACTTCAAACGTTGGATTATTTTAACAAATGCTTATTTGTAACTCAGAAGTTGTTTGTAATAAAAACGTCATCGAGTCTGGTGATTAATGCATCTACTTGTCGGCTTCAACGTGAAGAATGTTTCTGAAAGGAGTTCACGCAGACTCATCACAACTGTGGACATACTGGGTACGAGAAGTAGAGAATATGACGTGGAAAGCCGAAGTTAAGGTTATCTGAAATTGCCTTTGTAATGACCACGTGACATCTAGTTCTTGACCTTTGTGGCGGCCACCAACTTGGCAGGCTTTGGCTTTTAGGTCTTTGAGTTCCAAATTATAATACGACGGAATAATTTAGAGTAGTAATAAAGCCTAGTTCAACATCTCCAGTATATAAGCTCTTGTTCCAAGCACTCACTTGGAGACTTGCCTAAAGTGGATAATAAAGCACTGATAATTGCAATTATTTTATTTAGACTTCCACATGTTACTATTTGGGAGAGTCCACAACACCACCGCCGTCCCTGTTTCATTTGCCTTCAGATTATGACAGCAAAGGTAAAACAGATGTTGTAACACATTTAGTCCTCGCGTTCAGCTGGCCATGAGCACTGCATTTCCGCACTTTATATCTCTTTTGGCAACGACGTTTCGGTTTGTTGCCAGATGTTGCTGCCCTCAGTGACCCAGTCCTTTACAGCGATGGAAAATTCTCGTTCTACCAATCATACTTACCTTGAATTTTTTTTTTGTGTGTTATAGTCACAAGGACTGGAATTAAGTCCTTCAAAAAGTACGTTCCCGCTTTTTCAATTAGTCCTCACAGCATTCTTAAAAAGTAAATAGTTATAACTTCATCCTATATTGTAATCTATATACAGACTCACCTCATGAAGATGAGCTAAGATTCATTTTGAAGGTATTGCCCATGAGAATGATAGTTAGAGTTACGCATATTATACAGTTAACTCTTCAATAATTTCATTACAATCTTTCAATGTTTTTATTTTCTCCAAATTCTTTCATAAACTAATAATATCATTGTTATGCATTTTTTTTTTATTTTCTGTACATATTTATTAAAACGTAGACACTAAATATTCCCAGAAAGAATTAAAGTTAGATTGTGAAGATGCAATAAATTCAATATGTGCAGCGGTATGTAGGGGTGGTTCGGCTGGGCGTTCCGTCGTTCTGTTGAAAAACGATGATCGCTCCGCTGCTATGAAGTGTTGACCACCATGCCAGAACCAATGCTCCGGAGCATGAGAATGATTTACTTGTTTATAGTTTTGGGGAATCTCAGGGTTTATATTTGTTTTTTAGTTTTTGGAACGTATGCACGTTACCAGGGAGACAGGATGAGAACGGGGGACACTCTCCTTCACTTCAAGACACACGTAAATTCCTTTTGAGAATTTTTTATTCACAGTTGCAGAGACGATGAACCTCTTTTATTTACATAAGTTATAATTTCTAGCCAGGAGAGAATCTCGGGCTGTTTGTCTATAAGGGATTAGGTACGTCACTTGACCTGAGCTAACTGCGGACTGTCTGAACTACCTCAAAACTCATCAAAGCTGCTTAAAACTCGTCACACTGCTCTGATCAAACTGCCTAACTAAAAACTTGATCATACTGCTCCTGCCTTAACTGCGGGGCTTTTCTTCAAAACTGCCTAACTAAAACTGCTACGAAACTGATCAAGGACTGCGTCGAGACTGCGTCAAGATTCTTCAAAAACTGCGGGACTTTTCCCATAACTTTTATTAGTTTCACAGTCGGTCAGTCTCATGTGCGTCCTTTTAATTTTGTATTCGAATTCTCGTAGCGTCTGTTTAGGTTCTACTCCTAGGTTGGCTACACGAGAATCACGTGGTTCCCGGTTCGTTCCCTATAGGCTGCGATTTGGCGCCGATTTCTGTTAAGAGTCCACCTACTAACGAACTACTGGGCTTGTTTATCTCATTTCTCCCCTCAGATCTCCCCTTCAAGTTGTTTTCGTGTCAGAAACATGTCCCGTTAGTCTTTGTTCAAGTTGCGTCGTTTTCGAGGTTTTTCCTGCCATATATCGCCCTAGATAATTGTATTGTATTGGGATCGGAATTTTTATGACTTAGAGGGGGGTGCAAAGTTGCGAGGTCCTGACTTGTATGACTTTGCAGAGTTACTGCACAAAACGCATGATACACATTCTCCGAGGCTTTTGCTTAAGTATACTGGTAGTGACTGATTAATATTTTAGGATTCGTCAAATTAAACATACAATTTTATATTCTCCCTAATCTCTGGAGCTAGAAAATACTGCTCCATATGTAATCACAAACCTTAGAGGAGAAGAATTATAACTAGGCTTCAGAAGATATGCAGACATTGTAAAATCAAATAATATTAATAATAATTCATGAACAACAATTATATACTTTTAAAGTGTAGCAATTTTTCCAATCCAAATTCGACTACTTCCTGTTGCCTATACATACCGTGGCAATGTTTTCCTTTTATTCCATTGTAATCTTTCTCCAGTATGGTCTAGTTTCATGGTAAACACGCTGCGATTTATTAGAGGAGATTTTTATTTGGATCTGAAAGCATTAACAAAACGACGCATAGGATTTATGTTTGGAACAGGAACAGCGAGTAAATTCCTTAAAAACCGCTTCCTCTTTTGCACGAGTTCATTTTCACAATAAAAATTATTTGATTAAAGTGCACACATATTATGGTACAGTACCAATGCTAATAAATCAGTTAACTTTTATCATTTTAGCAAACCACATCAAAGCGAATAATAAATCCTATTTCTGCACAAAATGTCGGCATGTATTAAAGCAACCACTCAAACTGGTTTAGCGAGAGAACCGACCAGAACGACCTGTAAACTATAGTCTGGCGATCAGAAGAAGGCAAGAGAGAGGAACGTGCTACGTAAACATTAAGTGTTGTCAGATACTCATCCGGGCATGCAAGATCAGAGTCTGATCGCTAAACTTTGGCAACATGGGTACCTCACATACACCTTGTGTGCAGATAAACAGTTCAAGCCCACCTCGCACTTCAGTACTCATTTGCGTTCTGATCGTCGGACTGTACACCTGTCTACCTGTCACGATATGATGGCGAAAATACTTTAGTATTATTCTTTACCATTTCTTTTCATGTTATTCCTGTCGCTTATTGATATACTGTTTTAATATTCAATTTCCTCCAACTCCCCTTTTTGAATGCTGTACTTTATATTATAGATTCATGATACAGAACTGGGATAGTCAAAAGCATCACTTATTAAACTGTTCGGGTTCTATCTATTTTCTCCATGCCGCCTACTCCAATGATATGGTTGTACAGATGGTCTTTTATCTTTACTGGCGTACCACATGAGATGGTGAAATGTTAGATAGCCCAACGGGTCGGTAGACTAGTCTGTTTCACAATAGCTAAGTCTGGAACTTATAATCAGAATGAAAAGAGATCTGTTTAGAAGAGGAATGTGTATAAACTCGTACTATTCGAAAACTGGAAAAAGCTGTACGTTATTACATGAACAAGAATCGAAGGATATGTAAGATTCCAGTGAATAGAAACACTTGCTACAAGTGAAGGAACGGGAATGCTTTATCCTCGCGTGATAATGCGGAACACACGAGACAGGTCTTCAAAAGTGAATGGTGCATGCCTGTCATGAACTGAATGCAGAACCTGTCTCGAAACAGCTTTGCAACATGGTAAAATTAAACTATGATAAAAATATGGAGCTATTTAATTATGGATTAGGCAGCCGGCGTTAGCATTCAATATTAACAAGAACAACTAATCTTTCAAGTATATGCTTCAACATGTGCGCATACAATTTCATCAGCATTCGTTCCATTATTATTATTATTATTATTATTATTATTATTATTATTATTATTATTATTATTATTATCATCATCATAATTAAAAAAGCAAGAAAAGAGATCTGATTAATAATATTTTTTTCAATGTGAAAATCTTTCAGCCAATGAACGAGCCTATTGACACTCGATTGACCAATAAGATTCGAATTACACTTAAAGTAAATGGCATTGTTCAAAAACGAATTATTTTTACATGTTTCATTTTATTCCTAACACTTCAACCTTGATTCGATTTCTCAGCGAGAAAAACTAAAATAATGCAAATATAACCTCAAATGTTTAGTTGCTAATAATGCCACGTTCCACAAGTAACAAAATGTATCGCGACTCTTTTGTTTCCTTTTCCTAACACATTACACATTTAGATGTCACTAACGTAATGTTTTGGGAAAAGAAAACAAGATTTGCGTCATTATTAAAGGTCAAGATTGTTTTTCTGAAATGATCTTGTCGAATAAAACTCGTAAAAGGTGACAATTTTCTGAGGTAATTTAATTTCGCATTTAAATTCAAAGTCTCGAAATAAATTATCATGGCAACAAACATTCCTTAAGCTCAATTAAATTTCTTGAACACTTTTAGCACTCTTATATAACAGAAGACAACTTACAGGACATTAAGCGAGGGGTAGATACATCAAATCAACTCATTAAGCGACATTTAACCCAGTAATTTCGGGATTTTATATATGCAGTATATAAATCTATAGCATATATTTTTAAAAAATGACCATATATATATATATATATATATATATGTGTGTGTGTGTGTGTGTGTGTACACACACACACACACACACACACACAAATATAAGGTGTATTTATGATGCAACCGAAATGTGCAGCGTAAAACTTAACGACCGCTCAAGCGCTACCGATAAATGACTGCGATTGGTCGAAATTGGCTGAGTATAATTTAGCGGGAATCAATGTGTTTATTAATTTACACTGATAATAAAACAAAATATTCAGGCCGTAATATAAGAATAAGAACAAGCAGCAATGTCTCAACTATTTAGTCTATATGTAGTAGCCAATTTCTTGGAATGACAGAACTCAGAAAACGTTAATCTTTTTTTTTAATCATTCTGTTCAACGAAACAGAAAAAGAGCCGAAGGAGGGAAAAAATAAACATGGGGAGACTAGCTGAACGGAACAATTAGAAGCAAGTACAAGTTGTATGATTGTTTTCCTCGTAAAATAAAAGAGGAGCTTGTTGCACGAGGAAGCTACAGAATGCTTCAGCCATTTTGACCTGTTGGTATAGTTAACTTTAGTTGCATCACGATTCCTACTCTCTGAACTAAGCCCTTCATTATCTTACTCTAAACCTAGCTAACATGCTTTTCGTTCGTGAAACCCATGCTTAGTACAGCTGAACATTGTTACACAAAATGATCACGTACACAACAGTACTCGGCAATTATCGATACAAAGATAATAAGCAGATGTATGAGAGAACAAAATGGCTGCACAGAACATCTCGCCTCCTGAAATTATAGGTTATAAACTTCTTCCAAAAGGAAGAACGGAAACGTTGATTGTCGAGGAAACATTGTAGCCCATTATCAAGCTATAGCATGTTCTATGGAAGCTTGTTCGACATCCAAATACTGTGAGAATAGTTATGGAGGATATATATATCCTTACAGTGCCTAATATACCGTGCAAAAAATATGTAACTAGTGACATTTTCTGCCATGGAAGGGAAGATGGCTAAGCATCAACCATACAGTGTATCTGACCCTGAACTCTACCTCCTCCCTCTGCGACATTTAATTGTGAGACAAACCTTAATAACCTCGCTCCATTCCACAGAGTTCCGAATGTCTACTGTTATCACTTTCGTGTAAACAGTAGTACTGCCATGAAATACTGGTAATTCTCCAGCGTTTTCACTATTACTTTCCTACGTCAAATAATGAGTAAAAACTATATTTCCTGTTTCTCATATTATTAAGAATACTTTTAACATACCTTAATTAATAAATAAAGAATAAATTATTTGCTCTCACTTCCATATCTGATCTATGTAACATAAAGCATGCATTGAAAGACATGAGAGAGAAGTACAACGTTGCTTTCCAGATCAACTTCTTGTCACATCAAGGTAACCAAATGAGCAGCTGCATACTGTAATTCCTGTTCCAGGAAAAACGGTCATTAGGGTTTGTGTGGTACGATGTCCTATTTGTCCTCGGGTTTATATTGTCTCCGAAAGAATTGCTCCATTAATAGACTACTCTTTATAGTGAACTACTTGTCTCTATGACAGCTACCCCAATCACAGCGTACGCCAAAATGTTTTAAGATTAGAATGGAGTCTTAGCCTTATTGTAAACACAGCTTAGTAAAACAGAGTTATTTTGCGCCTGCGTAACAGTCAAATGACTGCACTTGTATAGTTGGTCGCAGTTTGCTGATACTGAGCAAGCGCTATTTCTGCCTTTATGTTATTATAACTCAGTTCGCGATTAAGAGCTCAGTGTATTGTACTGAAATATTACCACCAGAGTCAGAGGAAAAACTTTCTACAAGAATAACTCCCATACTAAAGCGGAACTTTAACAAAAATCTAGGCAGAAATTAAAAGAGTTACGGAAGTAGAGCTGTTACAAATGCTTGCAAATCTCATTTAAAGAAAATTTTTTTTAATTGTTTTGTTTACGGACGTTCATCATCATCTCAGGTCATCAGCGTCCAATTCTAGGCCGACAAATTTTGCTCAGAGGCCTCTTTTTTCAGGCTTGAGGTTCTTCATCGTGCCGTAAATGTACGACACTGGACCGACGGCTTTACTTCCCTTCCGAAGGAAGGCATTCTTAAGATATTTACGCCCGAAAAAATCCATCGACATTGACCGGGATTGAACACGCAATCTTGAGTTTAGAAGGAAAGTATGGTTACCACTACACCACCAGGACAGATACCTCGTCCACAACTCCTGTTTCAACAAAATTCAGATCTAATGCTTTACTAAGCTATGTGATCTTTCCCATAAACTTATGAACTACGTGTCGTATAGAAATGTATCCTAAAAAATGGTCTTATCAAATAAGACGTCTTTTGCAATCTCATCAGATAGCATGTTTGATTTCCATAGTAAGAATCCCATCGTCCGTAGATGTTTCTAGAATGACCAATTTTCAGTAACCATTCTAATAGTTTTCCTGATTTGCTTTCTATCCCTACTCAGTAGGTCCTTAGCGAGTGTGCTATAGGATGTATTAATGAAAGTTCTTCCATCTTATTCGTTTCCTTAGTCCATTGATATACTGCGGATCTAGCAATTTTCTTGCTAATGCCGCAGAAAGGTTCTGATCCTGCAAGGCCAATCTTAAGCAACAGATTAGCATACCATTATAAAATAAAAACTAATATTGTATGTATGCTATTATTTAGAGTTATGCGAAGGGAACTATCGCGACCTTGGCTCCGCACAGCTTAAATTCATCTGCGGCACATACCCAAAATAATGTAACACCACTAACAAGAAAAAGTATTCATGTTGGAATGCATCTTGAAATTTTGGTTACAGAATCAATGTCACACAAGGAAGCCAAATGCAAACTTTTTAACTGCTAATATGAACTGTAACGCCTCTAATTCGAAGCCTGAACCCTACAAGATAACGAAATGGGAGCATCTGAACTTGGGCTTCCCGCTGGACTTGCGCTTAGGCGGTTAAAATTGTCCAATATAATGGCATAGCATTAATACCTTCCTTTTATATGAGTGATTTGGATTTAATTTAAGGGCAATGAGTTTGAAACTGGTAGCAAAAAAGTTATATGCCCGCCGTATCACTTTTGTCGCCAATTCCAAATTTATTAATAAATATTTTGCAGTCTCATTTTTATTTTCTATATTTTTCTTTGTTGCTCATTCACAGTGTAACCAATTTTATTTCTTTATCATTTTTTTTACTTTATTCCAACTTCACACATGACTTTAAACCAATTGCAGTCAGTTCAGTATACAGAAATACGTATATTATCAATATCACTCACACACATACACCCAACTGGCGAACTACCTGATCCCCATCGACCTGTTGGAAGTACCGACTCCAATTTTAAGAAGTCCAAAACGTCATCGAGGTTCTAGATCATTTTATAAAGTTACATTTAGCAACATTTCTCTTGAACCATTAAATTTACATTAAATTAATTTTTAAATAAATGTACTAACTGCGGTGAAAAATACACCAAGGCTCATAAACTGGTGAAACTTAAAGAAATCCAAGGATTAATATGTAAAGATATAATAAAGAATAATTTTGGAGTTTTCAAAAACACAATACGCTTTTATTATTTACCATGAAAACAATTAAGAGTTCTACTACGTTTGAATGAAATTAAGTCCTTTCTTTTAGTAACGCTGGGTGGGCTAGACATAAAAATCAATCGCTACACGTGTTTAATTTATTTCCTTAAAATACCAATTGTGTTGACCTGTATTATGCAGCCATGGAAAGCTGTTCCAGCAAGAGCAAAGGATGACGTCAAGTAATACAATACCTACATGGAATATGGGGCAGTGAAATGGGACATAGGATGAGGGTTAAAGAAAGGAGGGAGAGGAAATGGGTAGAGAGAAAATTGGAAATTCAATATTCTCGCGATGAAAGCGCATTCATAGAGATTGGCGTCAGACGCCTGTATACTGACTGCATTTCCCAACTTCCTACCGAGAGCGGAAGTTTAAAGATAGCAAATGCTTCAGCGCAAGTAAACATTATCTCGCTGATGGCCAGAATTCGGTTGTTTTTATCATAAAACAGTGTTAAATGCATACAAAAGAGCACAGTGCGAGTGCAACTGAGCTATAGCAGTTCATATTTTTCTTAGAGACAGGCTGCATACAAAAGAGCACGTGCAGAACAAACCGACAACTGAGATATAGGCAGTCTATTTTTCCTTTAGAGATTCGCTTCCACAGCTATATACTAATCATAATAAAGTAACACAAACTCCCGCATTCATTGTCATAATGCAAGGTCAACTTACAAGGGAACTGTCATCTCTAAACATTATCTCAAGGTTTATACACAAATATTGATAGGATATATTCAGGTACAAAATATAGCTGCTTATATGAATAAAAAGGATGTAAAATTAAAGGTTTGCAAAGGTTAGTAGCTCATCTCCCAGTTGGTAACGAGAGAATGATATAAGAGAGGGGAAAAAAGTTAGGCAGTCATGGACCAATGATGTTCGGACGCTAATGCCAGGTAGGCCCCTTGATCTCTAAATGGAACATTCCAAATAAGTTATCACACCATTTTTATTTTATCAGCAGCTAATATTTTGTATTTGCATATATCCTATTAATACCTAAATAAGTGTAAAGTTTAGGATCATGTTTCGAGATGAGCTACCTGCCAACCAATATAATGGGTAACGGCCGTTAGTCGGTTCAAACTGGTACCGCGTTCAACGGAAGTCAAAACGTTCGCAGCTATGATAGTGGCGATTAAGTTATTACTATCATTTAAAACACTTAAAAACGTCAAGCAAGAAGATGCTGGAACTGCCTCCCTTCATTTTCCAAAATTTCTGACATCGGCTAATGAAATTAACCATTGCCCTTTGAGAAACGGAAGAAATTTCTTTACGAATGTTATTTTTCAGTTCATTGAATGTGTTTAGATTTGTCTTGTACGCATTTTCCTTTAATGCCCCCCAGAGATAAAAATAGCATGGCGTTAAATCGGGGTGACGAGTGAGCCACATGTTGTTACGAATATTTCATGAATTGCATGCAAGGAGACGTGGACTGTATTTGCTGTTGCAGAGTCCTGTTGGAAAGACGCGAGCCTACGTTCCTTCATATTTAATCCATAGAAAATGGGGTGCAAAATATTCAGCAAACACTTGTTTCTTCGTAAAAAAAAAAAACAAACAAACAAACAAACAAAAAACAAAACAAAACTCTCCATCATGCACACTATTAAAAACCCATTCACAAAATCTACTCCTGGGTGCAGGGTCAACCGGTTTATGTTTTTGTACTACAGTAATTTTATAGAGCTTTAACTGCAGTAGCCGTAGCTTTGTGGCCGTTCGAACAGAGGAATGGGAAATTCCTGTTTGCTGAGAAAGACGTCTTCGTGATTTTTTAGAGGAACGCTCCAGAGCATGACCAACGTTACCTAATGTTTCTTCTGTGAGTAATGTACGTGGCTTTGTGTGATTTTTACCAAGAATACTTCCCGTTTCACGAACTTTATGCACCAATCTGTGGATCGGACTTGGACTTGGAAGATCAATATGAGATAACCTCTCTTGAAACAATCTACGTACATCAAGAGCCGATTTTGTGCGCAGGTATGAATCGTAAAGTAAATACTATTTGGGGAACAAAATACCTGAATTGATCAATATTAACGTAATTAATACATTGCATTACGCAAACAAATTAATATTTTAATACACTGTCCAACAACACACAAGAACACGTCCGCACATTCCTAGAGTTAAACTCGTACTGACCGGCTTTCAAGCGTGGGAGCGAGACAAGAACTGCAGAGCTCGGTCAACTACACGTGGGGCGGTCTCTCGAAGGAAAAATCACCCATTGCAAAAATTTTAATCACCTTAACTCGCCCTAAAATTGCTGTAATTTACTGTAAACGGCCTACCTTTAGCATTTCCCTCCAAAAATGAGGCAACAAGACTTCTCTTGAAGCCGCACATGTCAAATAATTAAATTAGTTTTACTTATAAAACATTACATTTAAAATTGTATAGTCAAGTCAATAATAGCATCTTTCAGTACCCTTAAAGACGTGTTATTTTTTAACCTACCCTCTTAAAACAAACAGTACAAGTTCTAATAACTTTTATAAAAACTGAGCGGGGTGACTGAGACTCACATTCTGGAGGTTCCAGGTTTAAATCCCTTCAGTTCGGCCATCTTGGCTTTGGATTTCAATGATTGTTACAAAGTGACAGTGCCAGGCGATGGGCTGGTGTTGTGTGCGGTGGCTTGCGCTTTGAAATTGTTTCTTCCCCAGCGTCTGATATGGAATCGGTTCTTCTGATGGACTCGAAATGATAAATAAATTGTTAGAAACTCTGTCTACATCCATGGTGTCTCCTTAATCTCACCCCTTCCTCTCTAAGACCCTGTTGAGGGCATAGACCCAAACGACCAGGCCTTGATCAAGGTTGAAGTACTGAAATTGCCTCCTTAGTTCGTACCATTCAAAACTAACCCAATTATTTTTCTGAAATTATGGTATGATGTTTTTGCGGTACGGCTAAAGGTGTAACATAAGCTACCTTATACAGCGTAAATAAATGTTTTAAAAGACGGGGTCATTAAATGCATTTCTTTTCATTTTCGTTTCGTGTAGATGTCGAAGCAACTGACACGAGCAGAGAAAATTGTATTTCCTTCAAATAAGACTGTAATGACAGCTTGTATAAACTTTAATGAATCAAGACTTAAGAAGAAAGAAAACTAATTAATGAAGGCTACCCCGGGACCTTCCTTTATTAAAAGAAAACGAAAGAAGGGGGAGATAAAAAAATGTAATATTGAAGCTGAATTGTAATTTAATTTTTCCACCATGATCTCGGAAAGCCTTCTGATAGTAGTAAAAACATCGGCAAGTAAAAATGGTGTAATTTTAACACGGCCTTTAGTTATAAAACTTGTTCGCTCATGCGTTATTAAGCGGCGGCGCTCAACTTTAACTCCCCTTCCTAAAACATGTATACGACAATCTCACCTTAAACTGCAACAGTCGTTCTCCCCAGGCGAAGGCATTACAACGCGGAAACACATGATCCACAGTTAAATTCGGCCAACATAATGTTTCCGATTTTATTGCTGTTTTCCTTTACATTGAGAAACTTCAACATCTTGTGCTTATTTCGGAAGTGATTTTGTTGGGGCACGTTCGAAATACGGGATAATTTCGTCTTATTTTTTTCGCTGTTAAAACGTTTCTCATGTTTTAAATTTTGTAGATAACGCACATGGACTAAACGAGCAGAGTCGTATTTATAATAGAGTTGAAACAAAATATACCTGAATAAATGTATACTGCCGTGAAACCGGCCGCAGAAAGTGAGATTAGAACGAGGAAAAGTGGAGTTGAAGTATTCTAAAGTCCTTTTACTGTGGTCTGGGGGAAAAAACGGAGACCAACTAATCAGTGGAAATTTATCTTCAGTGCTTTATCAGCCATACTCTTGCTATTGAAGATTGTGTTACTTCTCAACTTCGTGTATCAACACTACAGGCATAAGAATTTTATTTCAAAAACGGAAATCAAATTATTGTGGAATAAATGCATTTAAAAAATTAAGGGTATAAATTAAAAGAAAGAGGGAAATTATGCATACAAAATTGCATTTACATTTTAGGACCTTTTATGGTAATACATCGACAAATTTAGTATTTTTTGCTTCTGACTTTGGACCTGTCTGAATTACCTCCTTTTTTATTTTATTTCATTTCATCACAAAAGAGACTGAGATTGCCGATAAATTCACGAGTGAATGATTTTATCATTCGGAAAGTTCAACATCCTTCAGTGATATTAGGACTATTTTTGGAATAAAATAAGAATTTAAATATAATTCCCGTAAAATTGTAATAATTGCATATTTGTATTTGTATTATGAATTATTATGTCAATATTGACAATACAGAAGAGTCAAATAAGGGTTTAGGAAAATTTCATGAATAGGATGAGAATAAAAGTTATATATATATATATATATATATATATATATATATTGTTATACTTATAAATACCTACCTATTCAGCAACCTTGAGACTAAAATAGATGAAAGTCGACTATTACAATCGCTACCGTTCGATTTACTAACCCAACTGAGAAAAACAAAACGAAGATAACATTTTACCATTCTGGATGAGTTTATTAAGATTTATGGTTGCTTAGGCACCTATTGTTACATCGTTTACACAATGATTTCAGACTGTTTGGCTGATTACCAAAAAAAAACAATTTATTTGAATGCATACACATTAAGATAGCTAAATATACAATTGTTGAAATTACAGTTATCAAATTCGAATGAAGAGGCTGTAAAAAGGAATTATAGTAGGGTAATAGAGTTGGCTACACTGACCAGAAGACAAATGCACGTCGCGCGAGAGACTTTATAAAACTTTACGACAATTTCACTGAGATACCCGGCTATGATTGTTCTAAATTTTGTTTCATTTCAATAATCGATTTTATGATGACGTCACATAGTGCAAAAGTCTCTTTAATTAGGTCAGGTTCTTTGATTTAAATATTTCTTCTATAAAAAGAAAACTGCAGGAATAGAAACATTTATTTGTACCTATATCACCAAAAGAGAAATCGTCGTTATTAATGTTCAATTAAAAACCACGCGAATTCCATTTAAGTAAATGTTTTCACAAAATATAAAAAAGTAAATGTAAACAAACAATAACACTTGAATAAATAAATTTCAATCAAATGAATTTGTGAACTCCCTCCACGTCAATGCGTTGTTTCATGATCGAAAGATGTAGGCAGAACATAAAAGCGCAATAACGCAATATCGTGACATACAACACAATCAGCACTGCCTTGTAGCTTTCACTTGCTGTATGCATTTGTGGCATGTCTAACAGACATTCCCACAGTAGATGACCTTTAGCAAAAAATGCAGACCTAGAATGCGGATAAATCAAGAGGTTTCATGTGAAGCAAAAAGTTTCTTAAAGCGTCCGTTCATCCATCAAAACCGAAGAGTGTTGAAGTAATGTTACCCTTAAGCACATATACAAGCCAGTGTTCATCTCTTTTCTTAAGGACTAAACACACAATAAACAATTTGAACTCCTCGTGTTTCAGGTTATGATTATCTTCTAATACATTCGCTGGAATGTTTTTAAGAATATAAATTATTTTTGCTATATTTTCAATAAACGAAGAATATATTTTTACTCTAATTACTGTATACATTTTAATGAGAAAAACTATTTTCACCTCTATATTATTTTCACTGCTGTTTCATAAATCCCTAAAATTCTCCAAAAGATCTCAATAGGGCAAAGAAAGCGGGAGCTGCGGCTTTCGGCAGCATAAAACTTGCTATTGATGAAAGTAGGTAGATCGCAAACTCCTAAAATTAACATCAAATGAGTATGATTCAACATATACAACACAGAGAGATAAAGTAATAAAAATATCGTAATAATACACTCATTTAAACAAAATATCATTGCTGGTTTTCATGGAAACAAACTTGTCGATGCTCCTTTTGAATAAAACCTCTAAGATGAAGCCTGCTCTATAGAAAGCATGGCATGTTTCCTGTGTTTTAAAATCGCATTTTTATGGAAATAATTCTTTTTTCTTCCAATTATGGCAAAGAAAAATGATTAGATGTAAATTTTGTACAATTTTTTTCACTGAATTAACACAAAACGAAATAAAGCAACTATTTCATAATTTCCTACGAAACTATACTAACAGCCTTCATCAGCAGGTTACTTATTACTAACCAAACGACTGATATCGCTGTTTGAGAGTGTATGAGAGCATCGTTGCTTCAAATGTTTGATATTGATATAACTGCAAATTTCCCAATATTTAATACATATGATGGCAGTCATTCTTATATGATAATTACCTAATTGTATTTTAAAAGATTTAATTGTACCTACTGTCGTAATAAGAGCCAGTGTGTACAAAATTCCAGGTAAAATTTCCTTGGAAACGCACGTGACAAGAGGTGACGTTTTAAGTGGTGCATGCACACAATGGTCTTATGGACCAGAGGCTCCTCCTACCGCTTCCTCTCACCTCTCCCAGTCAAAATACTCTACAAGTTTATCGAGACTTAGTTTGCAGCGAGTTCTATAAGGATAGGCCAAATAAAAAATCAGAGTTATTTTGTATTTGGGAGAACCAAACCAAATGTTTTGCGAATTACTGAAGAACATTAAGTTACAGTAGTAAATGTTTATGTGAGACAGCAGCATATCATAAAAGGTGCTAGAAGTTAACCAGATTACATTTGGTCATGTATTTCAGGCGTTCCAAAAGTCGCACCATCAGTGTTTCTGATTTCCCTCGAGATATTATCCTCCAGCTGTTGCTGGGTTTGGGATCTGTTACGGAACACGCACACTTTATGGCCTAAGACCCGTAGAAATGACTCTGTGGTCAACATAACTGGGGATAATCTTTGACTTATTTGATGTATGGAAGTCGCCTCATCTTGCTGGAAACATCTTTGTGGTTAATGAGCGGCAGATCAAAGAAAGGCACAACAATAATGGTGATAAGCTCGCCCCCAGATGTTAAGCTGCCATTCAACACCTCACCACTGTTTAATTCTACTGCTGGACCTATTCCACCTAAGTATGGTCTAATGCATTACAAAGCATATTAGTATAAGAACTTGTAAAGTATTAGTAAAATTGTTACAAGTGACGTCATATAAGAGCAAGATTAGATATACGACTGTTTGCCATATATCGCCATATTTTGAATTAGGTTATGTCCACTCCTTAGTAATAATTTAGTATTTTTAATGTAAACGGATAACTGTCATTCCTACTAAATGGGTCTTGTATTTTTTCTAAGAAATAAGTATATTTTAAATACTTTATTATGCATTTATCAGTATTCAAGTATAATAGTTCACTTTTGGACATGATCGCATACAGATGTATAGCAACCTCAATTTCAATCGTCAAAAGATGGCAGAAGAATCGAGCTTCCCAATTTCGCTTGGCTATTTATTTTAAAGAGTTGATTTAATCATTTATTTTTATAAATATGTTTATATTGCAATCCTATATTCATTATAAGCAAATAATTATAAAATGGAGTCAAAAAGAACGAGGAATGGAAAGAAATTATTTTTGTGGCATGTAGCAAGAACCTTAAAAAGATGCTGGTTTGAAATATGCATTTAAAATAGGAAAGGCCAATATCAGTCATGTTCATTGCACGTAACTTATCTTTTTCATTATATTCAATTACTAAATTATTTTTGCTGTATACATATTCTTACTCCCGTTATTTTCGCTAATACTTCGCATATTTAGGTCAATTGATTCCAAAAATTATTAAAAAGACGTTAAAACTTGCACTAATATTTGAATTACCAATATTCCTATCCTTATCGAGAGCAACGAAAACTTGTAAGTATGGAGTTGTAAAGCACAAGTGTAGCAGAAACCTTTGTGGAACAGAATCCTCTTAACTACAAGTTACAAGTCCATACACTTGTAATGTAATGTATTAAACCATACTTTTATGGAAAAGGGTCCTGTTGGCTGAAGCTAATATATGTATTATTGGTGCATTCAGATAGTGTGTATCGCTAGACAATTAAACATTTGATAACACTTAAAGGCTTTCCGGTTGTTAACAAGGAAAAAAACTAGGGGAAAGTAAGCAGTAGTGTTATTAATAGCCGTATCCCGGAAAATTTTCGTGCAACAATCTTTACAGGATATGCGGCGCACATTGTCAATTGTATGGGGCTTGCCATACTCTCGACTTTATACTGACGTAAGCTATCGTTCGGTTTGCAAGAGGATGCTGCAACGAACATTAAACACAGGTTGTGCAGTAGAATGTGTACTCTACTGTTTTTGTTTGTTGGCACACTGTTTTTATCTACTTTATGGGTATTGTCCTATAAGAATGAGCTATGTTTTAATTAAATTACAGCTCATAAAGTAAGCATTTCTGAAAAGTAAAACACCGAAATAACATTTACTTTGACAATGGAAGAGTTGGCAAAATATTTTAGTTCCAAAAGAAGGAAAAGAAATGTACTAATCACCAAGATTTCCCAAAAGAATACTTAGATTTTTGTTCACATAGAATATGAATAAGTTTCTTTGAAGTAGCAAAATGGTTTGTCTGTTGCCATCGAGTGATAACATTATCTCGTCTTTGATAATTCTGTTCTGGCACATATTCCACAGGGTCACTGTACTGGTATAACAGCTGTACAAAAGTCTCGTAATAGATGAACCTTTGTACTCTCACGTACCTGTACATGAGCATCTCTTGTACATACACTTTGTACGGCGAATATCAAGCTGCTTTAAGTTCCCACTTTCCAAAGGCCTTAATTTTTGCAAAACTTTTACGTTCTAAAAAAATAGAAACACGAATTTGTTCGTAAAGAAATTGGATTTTATAATCGCAATAATCAATAATATTATAAAATAATAAACAAGAAACTATTAAATATGACAACCATCTCTTTCAACAAACAAGCTTCTTCTGTACAATAAATGGCATTAGTAAGTGTAGGCCAAGGAATGTTTTCAGGAACATCATATATATAGTTTCAATTCCTAGAGAGTGGCAGATCTACGAAGAAGTGTTCTTTCTTTGAGGTAACCCCGTTGACATTGGTCAGCCTGATACATGTCTGGTGACCTGGATCCCTACTCTTTGGAAAATGGTATTAATTTCATGGTCAAAATGTGTTGCTTAATAGTGTATTTACAGTATTGTATGGGAACGCCGACTAGCTCAAAACCAGTGATACCCGACATCATGATTCTACAAAGCCTCGTAGCATTCGAAAATATAGCATCCCGTTTGCAGTTACTGTTTTCCATTTCTTCGTGGAAATACGGTTCTATATTTAAATGTAACGTAAGATCACTTCAGACAATAATCCTGACATGTAATCCACATATATATGGATATATATATTGCTGGCTAATTCTTTGAGAAAAGAAACAATTTACTTTAAAATTATATTAGTTCTTCGTAGTTATTATTATTGTTATTATTATTATTATTATTATTATTATAATTATATTTTATACAGAAGAAATAATTTTATGAATACTAGAAGCTAGGAAGCTGGAATATATCATTCATTAATTCATCCATTTCAGTACAAGAGCCAATGCGGCCAAAAAGAGGTGCCATGCATGCTAAAATAAGCAAGATGAACTTAACACTCTGAAAGAATTTAGGGTATGTAAACAATTTTTTTTGTGGACGTTGGATATAAGTAACAAACGTGTTACCAATGTGTTGTCTAAGAAATCTTCCACTGAATTTCCTCCAAAAGACTGTAGAAAACACAAAAAAAAAAAACAGGAAACAAGTTTAGATTGTTAAGGACCATATAAACTCATTTCCAAAATACAGCAGTCACTACAGTAGGAAAAAATGTCATAACATTAAGTACTTGGATGATTTTTTTTTTTTTTTTTTTTGATTTATTTATGGACGCTCTTTAACAGCTCAGGTCATCAGCGTTCCATTCAATTCAGGGCGTGAAACGGCCGACAAATTTTGCTCAGAGGCCTCTCTTTCAGGTTTGAGGTTCTTTATCGTGCCGTAAATGTACGACACGGGACTTCCCTTCCGAAGAAAGCCATACTTAGAATTTTTACGCCCGAAAAAATGCATCGATCCTGGCCGGGTTCGAACCCGCGATCTTGGGTTTAGGAGGCAAAGTACTTGGACCCTAGGGTGTATGAACTCTATAGAGATTTTTGTACAAAAAAGTATTTACCAACTGTTAAGAGAGTTACTATAAATTTGTGTTCAATACAGCCTTTAATCTGGGTTTCCACTCACCTTGTACTGATACTTGTGTGACTGACTGGTTGCAGAATTTGTTACTTCATGGAGACCCAAAAAAGTTCGAACACTGACTATTGAAAAACAATTACATTTGTTTAAGGCACGGGCAGTTAGAGAAGCCAAAGACAGAGTAAAAGAATGTTAAAAAAATGACCGTTGCCAAATAGCAAATTTGTTTTGACCAACAGAAGACATTCCCTACACCTGTGCTTTCTTGCAGCAGAGCGCATTACATAAGACAGCTATGGACCTATAATTTATGTATTCAGGTTTTAGCCTCTGCAATTGCAACGATGTACATTTGGATGAGGGTCAAGCTGCTCGTGGATGCCAAGAAATTGCATCCCGTCTTTTACAATATTTAAGTTAAACACATGTCGGGGTAACCATCTTTCCTTCTAAACCAAAGATCGCGGGTTCGAACCCGGCAAGGATCGATGGATTTTTTCGGGCGTAAAAATCCTAAGTATGGCTTCCTTCGGAAGGGAAGTAAAGCCTTGGGTCCCGTGTCCTACATTTGCGGCACGATAAACCTCAAACCTGAAGGAAGAGGCCTCTGAGCAAAATTTGTCGGTCGTTTCACGCCCTGAATTGAATTGGACGCTGATGACCTGAGATGTTAAAGAGTGTCCGTAAATAAAACAAATCAGTTAAACACATCGCAGCTTTTAGTGACAATGCTAGGGATCAAAACAAAGTTTTGTAAATTTTTTGATTACATTATCCAGAATACATTGAAACTGTAATCACAAATTCATGATTTCTGAACATTCCTGTACGGAATGGGACCATGATTTTGGAATTATTGAAAAGGTTGCCAGAAAAACAACGTGGAACTTTGTGCCTTATGATTGAGCATTAATGATTTCCAAGACCAGCAGAAAACTTAAGATTAGCCAGATAACTGCCAATGATTTCATCATACAAAGTGGACTCGATGATTATCTCAAGGACTCTGTGAAAGGCTTGAGGAAAATACAGTGGTTGCGTTTTCAAAAGAACACACCCTTCATCTTATTTTACAAAGACTCTCTCAATGAAGAACTGGAAGAGTTTCCAAAGGTTGATAACAAGAAAGCACACCATTGTGGCAAAAATATCAGTGTCTTACCTGCTCTGAAAGTAAATAATGAAATGCCTAAGTTAAAATATCTAAAGTACAAAGATCTCCAGACTGTCCTTCCCTTTGTGCCGTCGTAAGTTTTACCACAAACTTCCACACCACAATGCTTCAAGAACATTGGAACCAATTAATAAAAATCATGAAGTAGATGATCGTCATTCATAAAATGAACATACGGGATATTAGAACATACTCTGAATAGACCCATAACCATGTTCAGCTCAAAGTATAAAGTTACCTCCTGCCATTAAAATGTTCCTGTTATTGTCACTGTGGCTACTTTGTTAAATGTGTCATTCTTTACTATTAAACAGTTACCTTTTATTAAAGTTAAGAAAGAACTCAGATTTGTTGTTTAGTTGTGTTAATGCTTTCTATAAAGCAGCACATTAACTGTAATAAATATGAAGTGAAATTCAGTCTTAATTTTCCCAGGTTGCAATATATGTTGGTTGCAGGCCAAGGGGTATAAGTGCTACTATGCTTTAAATAATTAGTGATAAAAAAAATACCTGACAGTTCAGCATTGATTATCCTGGGAAAATTTGGCAACGAATCTTCAAAAGTGTGCAAATAACTCTCTTCCCCTTAAGTTGATCATGGAATTTTCTGGAGAGTCTCAACTTTGAACATCATTTACACATTTTGTTACTTGTACCCTTGATCTCCAGAAGTTTTAGCGATACAGATATTATATGCAGAAGTGTCACAAATTTCCAGGACTAGCTGCAAAACTAGAGCTGATACCATTTCGTTTTTAACCAATTTCAGTATTTTCCATTGCTTTTTATTGGTAACCTCACTAATTTTCTCAAATGTGTTCAGCAGCTTACGAATTATTTTACAGAGCGGAGTCCATGTAATTCGAAATCTTCTCAGTGCATTGGGACGTTGTCTATTGCATTCACACTAGCACTGAATGAAATCCACGCAAACTGTAAAGAAAATAATGCTATAAAATTGCTTTCAGGATTCCAAATCACAATTCTTTATAAAAACGTAACACGGTTACCACAAAACGGAATTTGGTCAAATGCATATGAAAATAAAATTTAATCCTTCCAAAGCATAATGGTATCCTAATGGTAAACCATGCACCACTCTCTAACCATATTGTCAAGCAAAGCAAAAATAGATCATATTATTTATAAAAGGTAAATATAATACATCATGGTATGCCAGGTCGGAACCGCTATCGATGATGCAGGTGGTCAAATCAAGTATTCATGATCGATTTGAAAAACTCTATCTTAGGTCGAGTAATATGGTAGTTACAAACTCTCAGAAATCAGTGAATCATCAAAGAAACTTCTGACTCGATGTGGCATTTTGCAACATCTTGTTTAAAAAAAAACACCATAAGCTGAGTTCAATGTGCTCCAGATGCTCATAAAATTCCTATAACTTACGTTTGTACAGACCTATATTCACCTTGTCTGGGAAAAAATGATTTCATTTTTCGTTCGAACAGTCAAAACTACACAGCATAGATGCATGGGGCTAATTCATGACTAGCATGTGGATTGTGCACGGTTGAGTTGCGTGTATCTGGGGAGTTCTCCTTTTCTGACAGGCGGAAGCAGGCCTCGATTATGAACCAGGTAATGTTTATAGCAGTAACAAAGCTGAGGCATGCGTTCTGGGAATTAACGGCAATCTACTTTATGATCAAATGTACCTTGTAAACGGCTCTGTAATGTTATAACATTTTTCTGCATTTTGACTATGTACTGATTAGAGGCGCCGAATTTTCTAAATTTCCTCGTAGATACCAATGCACATAGAGCATACTATAATTCAATATTTTTTCCCACTAGTAGCTAACGAAGTTCTTGACACATACAACCTTCATTAATGTTTTTGTTTGCAATATATTTGCATATCTGTGTATGCAAGTGGATTGTTTTTTCTGTAGCTATTGCATTGCATTGTCGACAACATACTGGATCTTATTGTAAAGAAAATCGCTGCATGTAAAATGTGCTTTCCCTTCTTTCGCAGTAACAATTCTATTGAGACTTCGATTAGCTACGAGAATTTTTAAATTTTATATTTACTGGTTTAGTAATTTAGCCACCTGTTTTATAATCTGTAGCTACAAAATGTTTTAATTGTTAATTTATTTCTTTAATTGTTAATGCATTTGTTCCGGCTATATTGAAGTGAATGGTGTGGTATTTTTGTAGCTTCGGTTCTCTGTGGTGGTGAATTTTGTGTAAATACGTCAATATATTTTTCTAAAAATTCATTTTCCTTGTTATACGTACACCTATTGTAGTACTTCTGGTGTGTAATAAGAGTCTAAATCAGTGAGTGGATATAATAGTGTATATTTTTATACTTAAACTATTTAGTAGATACTAAACCGTATGTTCAAATTAAATGCCCTTGTGTGGAGATAGAACCGTTAACGTTATCTTTTCGTCAAGCTTCGAAGGAAACCCTGACTCAATTAATTCTTGTAAATAAAGGAAATTCTTTCCTTTTCCATCATATAATATCGGTAAACACGAACAAAAAGTGTCCCTTTTATGGTGAGAAACCTACATACAGAGAAGTGTACCTTAAAACAAACATCTCGTAGTATATTTAAATTGTTGTTAACGAGTGCATGCTTTACCAAGCAGACAAGACCATTTAATATTTCTGTATATGTTGTAGCAATTTGACATAAATTGTCATAGTTACCAACTTATTACTTTAAAAAAGAGGCCCTTGGACTTTTTCGCGCCATTTCATGGAACATTTACTGGACTTTTCAAACTACTCTCTACTCAAAGATATACTTTTTCTTAATGGTTTGGAGGTTTCCACTTGCTCGGGCCCCATACTGTTCTGCCCTTCTCTTCAGGATCTTCTGTGATATTGCCTTACTTTAGGTTAATATTGCAGTGCTATTTTAAGATGTCTGTTGTCTATCATCCTGTCTATATTATGTTTCCAATTTTCTGTACTTATTGATTACATGATTTATTTCCCCAGCTCTCAAGTCCTGTCTGATCAAAGAGTTCTGTGTGTATGTGTATGTGTTTTATTTATCTAGTTTAGTGTAGTCAGTTATTGATCTTCAACATTTCATTTCCGTTTACTGTAGTCTGAAATTGTCTTTTGGTCATTGTACATATTTCAAATCTGTATGTTAGAGCTGTTATTACCATGGTTTTGTTGTGGAATGTTTGCGGGGTTTATTTTTAGTGCCCGCTTCAATATTCCTTTTATGTAATTAAATTTAAAGCTATACTTAAGGTTCTAAAATTATTAAACCAAGTGTGATGCATTTCCAAATTCAAATAGATTTTAAAGTTTGTAATAAAGGGCTTATATATCAAGTGGGGATCCTCCCTGGTCCCAGAAGAGTTCACAGCCGTTCTTTTTTTTTTTTCAAAACCAGCCCCCCCCCCCCCTTCTGTTTGCTCATTTGCCATCTAGCTAAGCTACCAGTACCACTTTTCTCCACTGGTAGGGCGACCTAATCTAGTCTTCAACTCTGCAAGTGAGTGACCCGAGCTATTAACGTGGTTCTTCATCCTGGGGCGGCGCAAAAGCACCATTATGCCTCAGCATACTCAGTTACCCCATAAGTTGCGGTGACACACTATCCTGTCTGAACGACTCCCCGAGGGGAGTTGGTGGGTGTCCGGCTCGATATACCAGAAGTACTACGTGTGCTGATGGATAATGATGGATTTGTAAACAGTGACTCGAAACTCAATCTTATTCAAGTGAAATTAAATGAAACTATCTTTGTCAGTATAGAATAGTTAAATTTATTTGTTTGTTTGTTTTTCTTATTCTAAATTCCCTCTATTATGCTTTCACAAAAGCACAAGGGAAATATACCCGAATAAGTTTGGTAATATTGTGACAATTTCTGTTTGATCAAGACTTCAATTGGAGTTTTGAATGCCAGTGAATCCTCTAAATGCTTTCATCATTTGGAATAGCAAGAACTCGGTAGAATGGAGAGGCAAACTGCCGGAACACTTGTCACTTTTAAAGTACATCTCTTTTCGTAGCCATCCCTTGGTTGAGAGGCGCATCTTGCCTTCGGGAAATCTCAGCCTGACCTAGAAACACGACAAGATGCTCTAACATTCGCTTGTTAGCGACACAGCGACAACTGCGTCACATTTATCACAAATGTAAACGACAGCTGTATTTGTGCATCCGTCCGTAATTTGATAGGCATGTAGATGGAAACCAAAATGAAAATAATGTAAACAATTCCCACGATGGATTAATTTTATAAAAAAAATATGTATGCTTAACACCGCTGCTGCTTTGACTATCAATAACAGATAACTAGATGTTCTAAACCACTCATACTGCCATATCTTCGCTCCAACTTGGCAGTTCGCAAGTGCGCTTTTTATTTAATTATTTATGAAGTTCTTTTAAAGAGTATTGATAATTGCATTTTTTTTTTGCTATACAATCATAATATTGACAGTTTTAAATTATAATTTTATTGCACATAATAAAAGGAAGACTTAATTGTTGTAAAGTAGAAATACTGCAATGCGCCTGTGCAAAGAGCTCCTTGAATGCATGCAAAACACTGTTTTCTACACTTCTTGGTTAATGTTTTTACAAATACTATAAAATAAATGTATCACAATAAAAATAATTTATTATTACAAAACAGTTAATGCCAAAAAGAAAAGCAAACAGGGGTATCAACTTGTTCGGGCTTCGATGAATGTGGATGAGATTTGAATCATGCTTAAGGTGAGTATTTTCTCAGTCTTAGGTGAAATGATTTCATTAGCGTCTAATGGTATTTGGGCGCATAGTGGCCAGTTCTCCCCCCCCCCACCAAGATCTTTATAAATAAATAAAACAGAACCTAAGACTATACACTTTAGAATTTTGAAGTGGTGACCATTTATGTTCAAAATTTCCCTTCAATTTTCTTCAAAGAGAACATCACGCGTTCCTTCCAGGGAGTTGGGGAGGGGGAATCTACATTTGGGGTGCAAAGATTTTTTAATTCTCAAGCAGTTATGCATTATGCATTACAAACAGCTGGCATGTATCACATCTTACACAACAATGAATAGTTAGGATTTGTTCTTAATCTTACATTTTGTGTTGTCATTTTCAGTGTTTCAGTAAATGGACGAAATGTGCATTAAAATTAAATTTAAAGTGAATAACTATAATTATAGCAAAAAATGGAAAATATTAATTGGTCATGCCGTGGCCTGGATGCACGAGGCGTAGCACCATTTTATTAATTCGGTTACATTATTACAACCATTTGAGACATAGGACTAATTATATGTTGTATTTCATCGGGAGTGGGGCGGTTGAAAATTCCGAAAGACAATCGGAAAGAAACACTGAACACTACATGCAGAACCATCAACTTTAACCAAACAGATTTTATATGCTAATTTAAATGTGAACACTATTTCGCTTCATTTGTTGTTAAATATACGATATTGCAAAATATTGTATGAGACAATGTTATGCATTCACTGTAGGTTTAATATTATTCCAGAGCTGGAAATACCGTAAAATGCTAAATGGGAAAAGGATATTAAAATACTAACTTTTATTTATTAAGCTTTCGGATTTAAATATAGTATTTTTTGCACGGAAAATATTTATATCGTAAAAACAAATAAGTTGTCTGTGATGTATGTTACTTATATGCATCATGATGATATTAAAAAACTAAACGAAAATTTTAAAGATATTGTAGTGAGCATTTTTTTATTATTCAAAAACAGCTTATTAACTAGTACATAAACATTCTGAAATATATACAGAGTGTTTAAAAAATTATGGTAAAAATATATGGTGAGCATTAACAGCTAAAAGAATTTTAAAAAGTTCCAATAAACATGGTTCTCAAATTACCGTTTACGAGATGACATTTATTTTGTTGGTTGGGGCCGCCACTGAACCAAGCACCTGGATACTGTAAAGCAGCAACATTCATGCTTCGTACGCATGTCTCACTCTCCCCTACCCTTCCCCTTATTGCTCGAGTCTTAGTAATAAGCAAAAAGTAATCAATGTATGGTTGCTATGTGCGTAGCGAATGAAGGTTATATGCCTATCGTGATTTAATGAAAATGTTTGTAAACATGGAAAGAAAGTCCAGTAATTTACAATATTTTCACATGCACTTTATGTATGGCTGTGCGTTTGTATGCAGGCAGCTTTTCCAAACAGCCGAACTTCAACTAGGATATAATGATCGTAACAACGTCTTCGGGGAAATGGAACATTTGCAAACCAAAGACAACCAGGTACGCCGAGGTATAGAAGAAATGACGTTAAAACATACAGGAACTTCCACTAGGATGGTTGTTGTGCAAGAGCGAATAAGTGTAAGCATAGTGTGGCGAATCTTATATCGGCAGTTATGTGCACATACCATACATATCAGCGTGTATAAGTCTCAAAAATACGAACTTCCTTCCCAGAGCGGCTTCTGCCAACGGTGGAAAATGGAATGCTGTAGCCCCCAGTTTTTACCGGTGACAGTTATTTTTAATTTCTACAAATGCAAGAGGCACGACAATTATCAACATTTCGCGTTCAGTGTATAAGAAACTACAGAGGACGAGACTACATGAGATGGGCTCGGGAAGACCGGAAATGTCCGAATTTAAGATGTTTGGACAAAGACATGTTTACAAATCTTCAACTGAAAAAAGACATACCCATTTGCTTGCATCAACTATAAACCATGAATGGGATGCGGTTATTTTGCAAGTAGTAGGTCTATGTCACAGAATCGTCCATTTTATCCAGAGTTCAGGAAATAGGTCGTAAATTCGTTCAGCAGTAGAATAATGACCCAGTACACCAGTCCAGCTACAGCATAAGCTTTTGAAGAAGAAAAAAAGGTGGGGGGAGAAGCTGATTGTCATGGAATGGTCACTACAATCTCTGGATCTTAACCCATAAATCTATGAAACTGGATCTTTCAGTAGTCATGGAATGTTTAAAAATTAGAAGAATCGCGTAGGAACAAATTCTCTCGTATTTGTTCTATCTTACTTACATCACGAGCTGTTAGGAAACTGGTCAACAACAAAGGTGGAAGATCTGATGAAAGGAGCGTGTTTTTCTTCTGATCTACTTCGAGATGGAGTTTCTGATGAAAGGAATATGATTTTCTTTTGTTCTCCTTCTTCAAGATGGATTTTCTTATGAAAGGAACGTGTTTTTCTTCTGTTCTTCAAGATGGATTTTCTTTTGAAAGGAACGTGTTTTTCTTCTGTTCTTCAAGATGGATTTTCTTATGAAAAGAACGTGTTTTTCTCCTGTTCTTCAAAATGGAATTTCTGATGAAATGAACGCATTTTTCTTCTGTTCTCCTTCAAGATGAACTTTCTGATTAAAGGAACGTGTTTATCTTCTATTCTCCTTATTCAAGGTGCATTTTCTGATAAAATGAACGCGTTTTTCTTCTCTCCTCCTTCTTCAAGGTGGATTTTCTGACGAAAGGAAACTGTTTTTTCTACTGTTCTCCTTTTTAAAAATAAGAATTCATTAATCACAGTTGATTAAATTAATGTCCAAATACATTATGTATTGCTGCTGCCGTTAATATATTTTTCACCGCATTCCTTAAAACGATATTAAGTGTAGGGACAATTTTGACCTGCAGTGTATCTCAGTAATCTCAGCATGGCCATTTGTCAATTTTGACATTTTAAATGCTACTTATGTGATGAATGTTTAACCTGAATATGTTAAACCAGGTATAGCATACTTCCATTTATTATATTTTTTCAACATGTCCCCTCTAGGAGAATGTCTTTAATTGTGAAGCAACAACATTGGTGAAGCCGTTGTCAGAGGGAACGTTTTGGAACAAACTCCTTTTCGATTTGTAAGAGCAAGTAATAATTAGCAAATTCTCGTGGGGAGGGGTTTTCCTGGATTTTACTTATTTTAAAATTTTGTTTTGAATGAATTGTTTAATTGAGTTATGTTCAAGTATGTTGTTTATTTTTGTTTTTATAGTTTTATGCAATAATTTTACAAAACACCAGTCTCGTTTCTTTACGATAATCTTCTCATTTACCGCCACGAGTGGCCGAGGTCGTTAAGGCGCAGTCTCCTGAATGTGAGGTCTGGGGTTCGAATCCCGCCAGGACCGTCCTCTCTGACTGAGGTTTTTTCCAGGTTTTCCTCAGTCCTGACAAATGGCAAATGCCGGGGAGGTATACTAAACGTAGGCTTGGAACGATTTCTTCCTTAAAAATAAATCGTTTCCCAATATATATTTTCATTTCATTATCATCAGTGTCCACCGCCTGTGGTGCCTCAGTAGTAAAAACGGGCGTTAAACGTTAAACTCCATTCATTCATTTCTTCTCATTCTCCTATTTGACTACCGAGTAATGACTATAATGTGATAAAGCGTGGAAAACACGATATATGCCTTTCAGAGATCTGTCATTTACGGTAATTATAAAACTAAACTTCGCTCGCCAGCTCTTTGTCATAATTCAAAAACTACTTATCTAAACATAAAGTAGGAATTTAGAAGAAGAAGAAGTAATTTTTAAAAATGTTGGCCGTCATTCAGGAACAATGAATAAAAGAATGTAAATCGAAAACCAGATTTAGAAATAAGATTTATCCACCTTAATTAATGTTCTACTTTAATTACCTTTTATATCAATATAAAAGAATTTCGTATTTATTTGGAAAAGAAAAATGCATTCATTTTCCTTTCCGTTTAAATTTTAATTAATGAATCCGTAATTTTCATATTTACGCTGATTGCAAAACACAATTTAGGCGCCATCTAATGGATTCTTTGATAATACATCCAACTTGGAGCCGGAATTTAAGGGGGAAGAACATCAAAGGTGTCGACACAAGTTGTCCCTACTGTGTATATACTCTTTCTGTTCACACCGTCTATCCTGAAGATTTTATGCTTCGATGTGCAGCCTTTGCCGTCGACGT